>CM076583.1:235578136-236178136 GCA_034641835.2 Pinus albicaulis | reverse complement strand
TGAATGAATGTGTCGAAGTCGAACATGGTAGAAACCACTTGATTACCAGTCAATGATGTTAACTGTTAACAATTGTGAGAGTAACCACCAATAATGTCAATGGCTCTCAAAGTACCCAGTACAATCCATGAAACGTGAATGAATGAGCTGAAGTCGAATATGTCACGGAATCATTCGATCGAAGGTTAATGATGCAACCTGTCGTCGAAGGCGAGAAACCTGCCATTGAGGCATGCAGATTTCAAGGTATTGACGATTTCTAGATCAACTTCCTAGATAATGAGTTGTCGTCGATAGAAAGTGATTCGTCGTAGGCAAGCCCACAACACGAAATCATATATCAAGTTTTGAAAATATATTGGCAAGGACTGACTCATGGATGGTAAAAAATGGATGACAGATATTTTGCAGATGAATGGTTTATTTGAACTGTCCTCTTGAACACATAACGACACTACAGATGGCTTGGTAGCAATTGACCCAAAGCTAATACCCAGAAACCAGATGAAGACTTTCAAATGAGGTTCGATTAACTGTTAGGCAAAGGATTTCCCAACCCAGGTGATTGAAAGTGTCGTGCTCAAGAGTGGTTAACTAGATCTTCGAAAAATCAAAATACAACAAATAAGTCATTTTTCTCTCTTTTCCCCCACCATTTCTGGCAAGTACCTCTTTATTTTTGACAAGCTTCAGATGAGTCCAACTTAGTTTAAGATTCGAACCCTAAGAAGGAGTGGTTCATTCCTGTTAAAAATTAAACAGGTCCTTTACTGTTAAATTTTAACGAGTCCAGTATAGGAGAAACTCGGTGTTTTTCAATTTTAGGGAGTCAGAAGAAAAAACTTAAGAAAACTCCATGGGTGTAATTTTTCGTAAATTTAGTCTCTCAGCCCCGAAAAAGGATAAAATAATGCAAGAGAGAACTCTATTGACCGTAATTAGTCAACGTATACCTTTTTCGTAAATAGTCCATTTCAGTCCGTAAAAGGGGTAAACTTATACTGAAGGGACGATTATTCATTTACTTTAACGACTTCGAACAATCAAGTACTCGGCAATCTTTTCATGTTTAGAGAGTCTGAAAAGGGCTTAAAAGAGAACTCCAATGTTTCGCTTTTTCGTGAATTTTTTAAAGAGTCCGAAAAAGTGATAAAAGTATACTCTTTGTTGAAAAATGATCAATTCTCCTGAAAAAATCCAATTTCTGCACAAAAACTTGAAACATTACACATACCTGTTTAAAATAAGTAAAAATGCTTTCAAAATACCCTTTTTAAAGTGAAAAATAAATAAATTAAAAATTCATCTATTCGAAAAAACTTATAAAAAGGACTTTTTCAACTTCATTTTTACTGTTCAAGTTCAGAGTGAAAAGTAGAAGCTTTTGGGTAAAAAAGTTCCTGTGAAGATTCTGGAAGATCCGTCCGACGAAATCGAGAACCGTCATTCCCAGGTAATCCATGACCTCTTAATCTTGCTTTTAATCCATTTATAATTATTTTTTAGGCTTTAGTTTTTATTTTTTAAGGGAAAAATATGTTTAAGAAACCGCCCGTGGGGTCCGCAGGCACAACACACAGGACCTGCGGACCTCGACCTTTTTTTATGTAGAAAAAGGTCGTGGGTCTGCACTTTACCTACAGAACGCGTGCATTCCTATGCACTGTGTACGAAGGAAAAGTGCGGTCCCCATGCAATTGAATTTCAAAATCAAAATTTTCATTTGCTGCCGAATTTTTTTTCAAATTAGATTGTTCTAACTTATCTTTTTATGCATTGTAGGATTAGCAAGATGTTGATTTGGAGAGAACGTGAGCATGAGGATGTGGATGACGCCGCGATGCTCCATTTTCCCACAATGCAGGCTTTAAGAGCATGCGGTTTGTATAAATTCTGGGCCATTCAGGGCATGAGGGCACAGGTAGACCTCCTGACATGGCTGGTAAACAGGTGGAACGTGCAGGACCAGTGTTTCATTATTGGCGGCCACCGGTTCGAAATTGAGCTGGAGGATATTTATTTTCTGATTGGTTTGTCCAAGAGGGGCGAACAACTTTCCTTGTTTGGGACTAGGCCAAGTGGCCAAACTGTCGCTAGTCTTCGATAAGAGTTCTGTAATGATGAAGCAGACCCCAGGGACAAACAGATTGATATAAAAACTATCATCCGTCCCAAGATGAAAGTGATTGCGTTTACTGTTACCAGACTGTGTGGGAGTGCTGCACTGCATGTGGCTACCGGTTCCCAGATGCGTATTGCTGTGGACTATTTTCGAGGCACCATTTTAAACTGGTGCGAAGCTGTGTTGGCCAATGTAAAAGGCCAAATGACTAGAGCGAAAAATGGCAAACTAAATAACTTTGGATATGGATCCATCATGGTCACTTTTTCTCTAGAGAGGGTACCCATGCTAGCTCCGCAAAGTATTCCTGTTGATGCTGGTCGACCCCGAGAACCTAGGATGGTTCGTTGGGCTGCATTGATGGCCTGTCACGGTATTGAGGGCGCTGAGATTGTTCGATTTCCTCCATATTTTTGTTGGCTGGACCACCAAATTTTTGTCATCGAGGACTTTCCATACACCGGGATAGATTTCCGTGGCGACCAGAAGATGACTCTCCCAGCAGGGGAACAGTGGGATGAATCAGGTAAAATCATTTTCAACGAATTCTAAGTTCTAATTTTTATTTTTGATCATCTTGTCAATTAATAACCAAAAAGTTTTTATGAATACAGATGTGGGTCCATGACGACCAGCCCTATGACGGAAGACAACCAGTTGCAACCGCACCAGCCCTAGTAGGCCAATCAACGAATTTTTTTTCTGATTTAGAGCATCATCTAGAGCGTCTGACTCTAGATATTCCAGAGATGGACATAGATGAGATCCCACTTAGATTGCAGAGATACGTGATTGGTGTTCCAGGCCTTTTAGGAGGTTCCTATGTAGGGTGGCTCAGGCATTGGTTTCTTATCGTGATCACCATCAGTGATGGGATGATCGTGTTGTAGACTCATATATTGACTTTTTGTGTTATCATTTTACCGATCATAAGGTGTTTCCAACCTATGATCGAAGACGATCTATATTTTTCAAAAACATTCTATACTATGATATATCACTATTTACCGACTATCTGTGTACATATTATGGATGTTGTTTGTTTTACTATTTTGATCATCGCAAATGTCGATTTATCATACTAGAAGCAACTACGTCTGCTAATGTATTTAAATGTCTTGGAATATGTTGATATTCAATGTAATCAAATTCACGTTCCAAGAGACAAACTCTTAAAACTAATCGTAATAACACTGGATTTCTAATGGCATAAACTCTGTTTAATTGTAATACAACAAGTTCATAATCCAACCTAACAATCAAACTCCTAATTCCAAATGATATGGATGCAGATAATAACTCAATCACTGCACTATACTCAACAATTTTATTCGTTGTTTGACCAAGGCTTACCCCATGCATGGATACTAACTCGTCAGAGGGTGAATAGATAACCCAAGCTGCGGAAGAAATGTTTCATGTACTACGAAAAGCACCATCAGCAAAACCAATGTAGGTTTGAAGAGACGTCGACATCTGCAATATCAAGAGTAAAACTCAGATAAGCAGGAATAGTGATAAAAACACACTTCTAAACTAAGCACGCTTTTCTAATCTAAAAGATGCCAGCAGTAAAGAAATCTAATCTAATAAAAAATCTCCATACCAAGTTAAGCATAGTATCGCTTCAGATAAAGTCCATTTCTAGGTTTATCTAAAGGGACACCGTCAAAATCTATCAGCTCATAGGCCCCTTTTGCTAGCTTTCGCTTGACAATGAAAGGGCCATGCCACATGGGCACGAATTTCCCATCTCCTAGCTTATCATTGGCTTGATCATAAACTAAGACTAGGTCTCCTTCTGAAAAATTTCGAGGGGTAACACTTCTATCATACTGAGCTTTTATTCGTTTAACATGAGCCTCGTTTGCTATTGCAGCATTTTGTCGATTCTCATCCAGCTGAGCTAAGTACAAGAAACGTTTCTCCTCCTTAGACGTAGCTGGGAGTAATTCTATGGCTAATTTCAGTGACAGAATTTCGCATTCAATCGGCAACACAGCTTCCAAACCGTAAACGAGTTGAAAGGGAGTGAAACCAGTTGATGTTTTTACTGAGGTTCAATATGCCCAAAGTTCTGAAAATAACATGGAATGCCAATTCGTTTTGTGAATACCAATAATTCGTCTAATCATGGTGACTAAAACTTTATTTATGGCTTCAACCAGACCATTGGCTTGTGGATAATACAGAGTGGAACTATCATGGCGCAGGCCAAGTTGATCTGTCATTTCAGTCATCATGACATTTCGAAAATGACTTCCATGATCTGTACTAATGGCTTGAGGAACACCGAACCTAGCAATTATGTGATTAAATACGAAAGTTGCAGCAGTCTTGCCGTCAGCCGAAAATGTAGGCATCGCCTCGGCCCACTTAGTGAAATAATCTACTGCTAAGATAATATACACATGCCCCCCGGCCGAGTGAGGGTTACATGTAATAAAATTGATACTGCATTTCACAAAAGGACCAACAACAATTATGGGATGGAGAGGAGCGGGTGGCGCGTGCATCTTACGATAAAAAAGTTGACAATTGTGGCATTTCCGGACTGCATAAATACAATCTTTGAATAACGACGGCCAGAAATAGCCAGCGCGCAATATCTTTTGAGCTGTGGCATACCTAGACATATGACCGCCACATGCTCCAGAATGGTAGTCATTTAAAATTTTTTCAGCTTCTTCATGAACAAGACAGCATCGGAAAACAGAATCCGCCCCACGACGATAAAGTGTATCACCAATAATATTATACTGTTGGGATTGGAAGCGTATTTTCCGTCGCTGAGATCATGAGATTTCAGGCCGAAAATATTGGGTTTGGAGATAAACAATAATATCTCCATACCATGGATCGAGAGTACTAATAAGAAACATAGATTCGTTCACAATGGGCTCTTCTGCCACAGTTTCAGTATCAGTAGAGGGAAAATCACACATCAGTTCCGCAAATACCAAATATTTCTTTGCCTTGAATTTCTCAAACTCCAAGTCAAATTCCTGTAGGATGACTACCCATTTGGAATACTTGCTCCCTAGCAATTGTTTGGCTAAAATATACATCATAGGGTTGCAATCAGAAATTACCGTGGTTTTACGTAACAAGATGTAGTGCCTAAATCTTTGGACAGCTTGGATAGCTGCCAATGCCAATTTCTCCACATGTGTATATTTGATCTTGGTTGGATGCAGATTCTGACTAAGATAGTAAATCACATGTTCAGTATGAGGTTCGTCTTCCTGAAATAACACCATCCCAATGGTGGAATGAGAAGCAGCGAGGTACAAAATGTAATCCTGGTTGTAGTTGGGAGGATGCAATAACGGTGCATGGGTTAACGCGTGTTTAAGTGCATCAAAAGATTGATTAGCGATCTCATCCCAAAAGAATGGAATGTTCTGTTTCAACAACCGGGTGAAACCCTTTGTAAGCTCGGCATAGTTAGGAATGAACCGACGTAAAAAGTTTTCTTTCCCCTGCAAACTTTGGAGTTGGTGTAAATTCGAAGGAGGAGGTAATTTAATAATAGCTTCGACCTTTGACGGATCGACGCGAATGCCTGCTTTCGAGACAACAAATCCGAGTAAACGACTCGACTCTACACAAAAAACACATTTGTGTGGATTCAGCTTAATTTTATAATGCCGACACCTCATAAAGATAGCTCATAAGTGTGTGAGATGGTCGACCCTGTGTGATGAATGAGCAGGTAAATCATCGAGATAAGGCTGCACAATGTGCTTAATGTCATGAAATGCGTAAGACATTTCCCTTTGAAAATTTGCTCCAGTGTTCTTCAAACCAAAGGGTAGCTTGTGATAAGAAAACGTCCCCCACGGACAAATAAAAGTTGTTTTTGGCTGATTAGAAGGGAGTATGTTTATTTGATTATACCTGGAAAAGCCATCCATAAAGGAAAACATTTCGCTACTGACACAATCATCGATTATTTGATCGATATAGGGAGTTGGATAATTGTCTTTAGAACAAGCTCGATTAATATCCCTATAATCGATACATACTCGTATCGTTCCTTGTTTTTTAGTCACAGGAACAATATTTGATACCCAATCCGTTAAGGGAATTGGATAAATGAAACCTGCACGAAGTAATTTTTCAACTTCTGCTTTGATAGCAGCAACTTTTCTAGGATGTATTTGACGTAAACGTTGACAAACAGGTTTGGCATCCGGGTAAGCCTTGATTTCATGTACGACGATTGACGGATCAATTCCTGGCATTTCTTCATAGGACCAGGCAAACACATCACGAAATTCTTGAAATAGGGCTTTATAAGTTTGAATTTCATCTTCAGTACAGCAAGCACCTATATGAATGTTTTCAATTATTCCTGGTTTTACTGAAATGTCAATAGGAACCGTTCGAGAAATATTTTCCAAATTTAACTCAGAATCAGGATTTTGCAATGGATTCTGGGGTTCTTTGACATATTCAGCAGTAAAAATTGAAGCGAAATCATCTTCAAAATGATCTAGTTCAGGTAAAAACGAAGATCGGTGATGCAGATCTTCCCATGGTAAATCATCAACAGAAAAAAATTCACGAATGTGCTCATCAGTATGAACAATATCAGGAAATTTCGTTGTGGCTGAACTGGATATAGAAAGTGATTCCTCACGGATCCCATTCATTGGATCAATTTCGGTTGAAGATGGGTCGGAAAGTGATTGTACAACTTGGTATGCAATTTCAAATGGACTCAAAGGCATCATGCCATCAATTGAATCTAACTCGGAGTCGGAAGGTACGATCTAAGGATCATCAAACATAATAGTGTTTGACAAAATCATGTGAATAGTTGCAACAGAAGGCGATACATTAGGAGGAGGAAAGGAAAAAGTTCCTAGTAAACCAGAATATTTAATCAATCCTACTCCAACATCCTTATAGGGGATAGCCGCTTTACCAACGTGCTAGATTGTTTCTGTAGAGGCTGGGTCGGAAGAGAAATAAGTTAACTGATCTATTGTAACGATCTTTCCTTGATATGGAAATTTTATGAGTCGAAAGACCGAAGAAACAACAACAGTCATAGCATAAGACCAACTGCGACCCATAAGAAGGTTGTAATCTAGAGGGGCATCAAACACTTCCACATCTAAATTTACGGTTTTACCTTCGACCCCTATGGGTAAATCCTTCAAAATACCAAAAGGGTGGAAACCTTGACCATCAAAAGCCTTAAGAATTGTCGGAGATTGGTTAAGTGTAGGAGAACCAAGCGATTTCCAACACTGAATCGACATGATACACGTTGAAGCTCCCTCATCAATCACAGTCCGATAGATCGGTCTGTTTTTGACTAACACTGGTATCTGGAAAGCCATTTGATGAGGTAGACGAGGTGTACTATTTTCTAAATCAAAGATTATAAGATTAGAATCCTGAACATCTACAGCTCCTATAACAGACAAAAGTAATTTACGCTGTGTTGGGCATGATTGCAGCACTTCCAAAGCCGACATTGCTGAAGGGGAAATAGCTAAGTCTTCAACAATGTTGTAATTCTGAGCAGCTCTCGTATGTGGATTAAAAGTTGATTTACGAAGAACACCTTTAGCAGGCGGTTTGATTATTAAGTCTGGATTTTGTTTCTCGATCTGTAGCAGACCAGAAATAGGAGGAGGTGTAGTTGATGCATTTTCATTGGAAGATTCTGCTTCTTTACTATCAACAAGATTCTTAGTACCATAATCTTGCGATCGCGTCGCAATCCTTACATGAGACATCATCAAAATAGGTTCTTTTGAAGCAGTCGAAGTGGAACCAACCATCTTGCTATCTTGAGTCGGAAAAGGATCCTTGAAGACAACAGGTTGTTGTGAACCTTTAACGAATTTTTCAACCTCTGCTCAATGTGGGCATTCCTTAGTAAAATGATCCTCATAAAAAATGTAACAAGGATAGCGAGGTTTGCACTTTTCGTCATTGGATTCATTTTTATTAGTTTTCTCTTTTGAATTCTTTTTGTTTTTATTCTTCCCTTTCTTTTTACCACCAGATTTAGATTTAGCCGTAGATGTCTCTACGACATGAATGTCGGCAGAAATTTCAAGGGAAGATTCACCTTTCGGGGAATCTGGTAAAGTTATAATAGGAGAAGAATTCTTTGAAGATTTCTTCTTACTTTTAGTATTGACTGTACCAATCATGCCATCAGCAGCATGAGACCCTGAAGGAGCAGCAGCTATTTGACCTTGTTTTGGAAGGTCGGGGATTTTTTGTGTGTAAAGTATCTGACTGCGTATAAACGAGGTCAAGGTACTGAGCTTGAGCAATTACTTGCTCTTCAGTAACAACACCAGCCTTAGCTACATCTTCAGTAATCTTGGGCAATAATGATTTAACAAACCATTCTGCCAAAATTTGATCTGGAATGTAAACTTTCACCAAATGCCTTCTACGTCACCATTCATGAATATGATCAGAAATATACGTAGACATAGATTGTTTTAGTGAAGTTAATAATTCCGTGCCATTGTCGTATCTGACAGGCAACTGAAAATGAGTCAAGAAGGCAGTTGCTAACTAACTGAAGTTATTAAATGAGCCTCGTGGTAACTCAATGTACCATTTGGCTGCAAGACCAATAAGAGTTCTTTGGAAAAGACGTAAGCGAATCGAATCATCAATGATTGAATTAGACGCACACCAGAGGTGATAAGTCACGACGTGATTTGATGGATCCTCTCCTGACTTACCTTCGAATTTGGGTATATCACTGGGCAACTTATGCGGCATTGGCGGCCAGTACAGATAATAGAAAATTGGATCATTCGTAAGGCACGTCAAATCAGGTAAATCCAAAGTTGCAATAAATGGTAACTGACGGTTAGGGTCACGAAAACCTTGAGTATCCAAAGCAGTTCCAGGAGGTGGATACCCAGGATAACTGGGAATCAGATTTGCATTAGGAATTGTGTGACCTCCTGGAAAACTAGGATTAACCGGACCAAACTGGGGTTGTTGAGGTTGTTGATAAGTGTAGCTAGGGTACGGTTGATACTGATAACTTGGATTTTGTGAAATGGGACCGAATTGAGGATATCCTTGGTATGGTTGAAACGTGAATTGCGGTTGACTTGTGACAACTATACTTGTACTGGCTTGTCCTGCAAGCATCTGAACCGAAGTCTGAACTAAAGGTCCTGACTGGGGTACAGAGACTTGAGGGATTTGCACGGATACAGGGATAGCCGAACTCGGAGTTACAGATACTCCAGAAACAGGTGTTACAGGTTGGACAGACGTTGCAGTGGTTGCAGCAGTTTGAGGCGGAGTCTGAGGTGTACTAGGCGCAGACTGCTGAGCAGAACTAGGTGCAAGAGTTTGAATAATAGGTTGGACAAGTTGCTGGGTTGGACTAGAAACAGGCTGTCCAGGTTGAAAAGGCAGCTGCACATTAGGCTGCATAGGCTATTGATACTGGGATGGATCCCACACCATATTCATTCCGATGTACTGTCCCGCAGAAGGTTGAACGTAAGGACCATAACCTGGTTGAACGTAGGGTTGATAAGTAAGTGGTAAATTTCCGGCTCCTTGAAGAGATGACTGACCAGAAGGCTGTTGGTAACCTTGAATTGGGTACTGACCTTGAGGTTGATAACCCTGAGGCGTGTACTGAAGCTGGGGTTGATAAGGACCTTGAGGAGCATATTGAGTTTGGGGTTGACCCTGGGGTATGTACTGTCCTGAAGGTTGATATCCTTGAGGTATGTACTGTCCTTGGGTTTGTCCCCCAAAATAATATGATTCCACAGTTTGTCCTGGAAAAAAGCTACCCTGAGGTTGCCCCCCAGGTGGTAATTGACTTTTTGAAGGTTGCCCCCCAGGCGGTAACTGACTACCTTGAGGTTGCCCCCCAAGTGGTAATGGATTTCCCTGAGATTGCCCTCCTTGAGGTAACTGACTGCCTTGAGGTTGCGAATTCGGAATATTACCAGACATCATAAATATTTGCTCTGCGTTCGACGTTTCAGTTTTAATTCCACTTAAAGTAGATGATAACACTTGTTCTATTGGTTGAGGAGTTGCTCCGGAGAAAGTACCAGACAGAGCCTGATATCCCGAAGGAACAGAAGGACCACCGTGTAAAAATGCTTCCGGTTGTTGGGAAAACATGGATGACTCTCCTGCCATAATGGATGACGGATAGTAACCTCTGGGTGTTGGATGAAATGGAACTTGAGGTGGAGAAAAAGCAAGACCCAGATTCTCTAAAAAATTCATTAAGGATAAATACCAAGCAGTAGTTCGAATAGGGCTGTAGAAAATTGATTCACGTTCCCTAAGATTTAAAGACTGAGGGGAATCGGGAAGAGATAACTCTTCGTCTGGATTAGTAAGTTCTTCAATAGAAATTAGTCCAGATGGATGATCGTCAGTGACAATATTTCTTACCCTAGGTGAACCAGGATCGCTAGATGTTGGTGAAATAAATCCTGAGGATGTTTCCAAAACAGAAGGTTCAGTTTTAGGTTTAGAGATTTCAGGTTTGTCAGCCAGTTCACTGGTAGGAGAAATACTACCAGTAACTTCAGAAACTGAAATCGGCTCTTGAATGTGTTATGTTATGGGTGTTTGATAATCAGGATGAAATACTAGGGATGAAGTTCCAACTTCTATTGATTTAATCCTACCGCTGCTAGACGATACCAGAGCACGAAGCCCTTCAAGCCGACTTGGTGTATATTCAGGGGGTTTCCCTTGTAGTCTCTGGGATTGTCTCGGCAATTCCGCCACGATTAAATATTTAACTAATCACACACAAACAAAGAAAATTCAATGAAAACACCTAAAGTCTCTAAAGAAAAAAACAGTTGAATCACACACTTAAAAAATCTAAGAGTTCAAACCACACACAAACAGTAACTTCCCGTACTAAAAACACTAGTTGGTGATGAAATCCAACTTAGTAGAAATTTAATACAGAAAGGGCGGTTGGAACAGTTACCCCGACAACCTACTTAATGAAACAGACTAGCACAAGTTTCCTCACAAAACCATCTCATGTGAAGAGAACCCCCCAGAGAGTCCAAGTGAGTCTAGTTGACATCTGCTCCAGGTATAGTGAGATCTTTCCTTCACCGTCACCTTAGGAAATAATCTTAAATTTTTGGACACTAAGGTTACCAACAGTAACAAATATAACTGGGGGAACAGTGTACGATCCGATCCCACGCGCAAGGGCAGAGTAACAAAGCTCAATCCCCTTGAAGGTTCCTCGACATGGTTAATCTGAGGTTTACCGACAAGTGACCCCAGGCTCCTCGACAATTGTTAATCTAAGGTTTACCGTTTGTAATGCGCACAAAATCTTATCTTCCCCAATGAAACAAAATTAATTGTCTCAAAGGTTCATACATGATCTCGTGATTGACTTCTTTAAGAGAAGCTTCCCAGATTATACAAATTACAATTGGATTTATTTCCTACCGCAAGATTTGTCTACCTGTTTGTTTTACTACCTTGGAGAGTTAATTCTCCATACTCCAAGATACTAGCCTAAGCTATGTTGGTGATAAGAGCCCTAGAAAATAAAAATATTGCTAGATGAATTTTAATTAAGCGTTACTTTTAGTAGTTGTTTCTTAAGTCAATGGGTGCAGAAATGAAACTTCGATGGTGTGAAGACTCAACTTCCAAAAAAAACTAAAAATGCACCTAAAAATGATAATCAGATCGTTTCCTTTCAATGAAATTCTAATTAAGGAAGAGTTGGAGAATGAAATTCTTTTAATGAACAATTCCTTCTTTAAACATAAAGAACAATTGAAAGAAAATATTTTGTCTTTTCAGCAATAACTCCAAATGAAACAAATTATCAAAGCTCATAAGAAAATCCTTTCACTTTCAAAAACTTGAAGCTACAAAACAAATTTCCTTCAAAAGAGATCTACAAAATTTTATAAAGAACACTCAAAACTATAAAACTAATTCTGAGATCTATAAACTTTAATGATCTACTTGAATAAAAGCTTTAAGATTTTTTTTTTGAAGAATGTTTTACTTAGTTATTCAGAAAAATAAGGATCTATTTGTTCAGAATAAAAAACAGATCAAAAACACTCAAATATGTTTTTATAAAAAATGAAATTCGAAAACCAATAACAAAGTTTCTTTTCGAAGATTTGCAAAGAAACAGGTAACTCTATTTCTCAATAAAGGATGATTTCACAATTAGGTCAGATTTAGCAAAAATACAAAAGACCAATGTAATCTTAGGTACTTCAAACAGTCAATGCTTCGAATCGCTACAAAGACCAAGTGAAAAACAATCCAAAACGCAAAACTTCTAGAAAATCATAAAAACACCAATACTGTTAAGATTCATTCACAGAAAGCTTTTGACAGAAACAATCATCAATCTGGGCAGAAATCAAAACTCTAAATCAAAATAAAGATAAACTAAAGAAATAAATATAAAGGTTTTTCAAAATTTTAACAGGGTCCACAGGCTTGCAGAAGTAACAGGTGCGGTACTGCACTGTTTACTAAAGCAAAGATGCGAAACTGCCCGCACTGTGCAAAGAAGGCAAAGTGCGGTCCCAGGAAAAATTAGAGAAAAACATAAAAGATCTCAAAATTTTTGAAAACAGAGAAAACCTAAGCTACCCAAGCAGATGTCTATCAATAAAAAACTAGGAAAAATGTTTCCTCAAATCAAAATAAAAGAGAACCAAAAACAACAAGTTCATCCCCAGTATGGTCGCCAATTTGTTGTGTGGATTAATCTGTCTTGCAGACAAGACCGATCTCCCTAGTACTAAAAGTATCTAGCAACAAACAGCCAAATAAACTAATCTTTCTCTAAGCATATATGATCTACGAAAAGCTCTATAGAGGTGTAAAATACTTACCGTATGTCCAGCGCTTGTTTGAAGTCATTGTTGTCCCTCGCGTGCTTGAAGGAGTTTTCCTCGTAAACCTACAGTCACAAACAGGCAAAATATTACATAGCACCTGTATAGAAATCATCATAAAACATGCTTATCATAGTGATCAAGGAATCTATGAAATAAACCATTGATTGAAAGCTTATTGAGAAAAATGAGTATATTTGTATTAATTTCCAAAGAAGGAAAACCTTACAACCTGAGCCTTGATGTTGCATAGGACTTCCCGAGGTCCGAAGCAGGAGTCTCCTCTACTTTGATAAGCTCTGCACTCCTCCAACCAAGACGAATAGAGGTAATCTTTCCTCACAAAAGTCTTAATTAACTGAGTCTCAATCTCAACAGCACTTAACTTCAAATATTCTAAAGCTTCAACTCCCTTTGAGGCTACCCAATGCCTCTTTTTATAGTAGAATAGAGGAGGTTTCTTGTTCCAACTATGAAGGGATAGAATCCTCCTTCAAATGGATAAGCTCATCACATCAAGGGGTTAGCTCCATAAGGTAAGGGATTCATCCACCCCATAAGAGCGGTTCTACCACCGCAAGATATTTTCTGGAAGCTTCTAGAATTCAATTTTATTGAGCTTTTTGGAAATTACTTGTGCCTTTTTTATCTTACAGGGGTCCGCACTTTTAACATAGATAAAGTGTGTTCTGATACGCAGGAAAGCTGAACATCAGGTGCGGGACCGCAGGCAAGATAGAGAGAAAGTGCGACACCAAAGTTTAGGAGATTTTTAGGAACTTTTCTCTGATTTTCAAGGCTTGACATGAGGAACTGATATGTTAGACTTGCAGCGGAGTAGAAGTATGAGTAATAATGAGCTCATACACATAGTAGAATGTCAGGATGACAATTTTCAGTGTAACAGAGGCCATATTCTCTTAAGAGAAGCCACCTTAATAAGGCATCTTGCTGCCCCATCACATCATCCTCATACCATGTACAATGAACATAATCCCCCAATAGAAGCCAACGTTGTAAGGCCTCTTGTTGCCATCCTCTATCATTTTCATGCAATGTATAGGAAGAAATCAGCCCATACTCTCCCAATAGTAACCACAACAACAAGGATTCTTGCTTCCTCCTTACATTATCATGATGCAAGTCATGGAGCAACAAAAAAAAATGGACATGTGAAATGTATCATCAACATAATACAAATAAGCTCCTTTATGCCACATCATGTGAGAGTTATGCTTTCTCCCAAACCCAAGTACATACATGAACATGAGATACATCCCAAATAGAAATAAATGTAAAGACATGAGACATATCCCAAACAACAGTAAATACAATGACATAAGATATATCATGTGATGTCCAAATTCTCTCATCAACAACCAAAGTAACCATGCCTTCTTCTTTTGCATTCTTCCAGTGATGTGCAAGGCATGAATCAGAAAAATATGACTCATTAGGTGGTAACCATACTCACCCAAGAGAAACCAGCGCAACCATGCTTCTTGATGCCCTGTATCATAGATCTGCAAGTGTTTTGGAAACCCCTTTCTCCATATCATCAACCATTCATCCCAATGAGGATGATGGATCTCATTCTGCAAAAACTTGGTATCCTCCCATTGTAGGACACCAATGTCCTCAAGTTGTTGAAGAACTTTGCACTTCATGATATGTTGAAGTGCACCATGAGATCTTCTTCTCATCAATGGCCCTCCAAAACCAATAAGGTTCAAAAATCTATTGTAGGTAGAAGTTTCTCTTTGAGTTGTGAGATGCTCATTGAGAAAGTGTCATCTGGAAAGGAGAAAATATTTCTCATCTCAATATGTCTACCATCTATCATCTCTTCCTACATTACTTCCTGAATCAAGCTGCCATATGATTGCTCCCATAAGGAATGAGTCCTCTTCTTCTCACTGCTGCTTATTAACATCGCTGTAGATCTGCAAGGTGATACATGTGCTGTCTCAAAGCAAGGCACAATGTTGAACTCATAGCCAGCCATTGTACATAGGATCATACTCATCCCATCTTCGGAAATTATACACTTCAACTCAAAGGGTTGAATGTAGTCCACCAATGATAAACTAGGATGGTTCTTCATCTCTTCCTTGATTAGATCAAGGGTCCTTTGTGCAGTGATATAATGCTTCTCCAAATCAACATGATGTTCGAACCCTTGGTCATGCAATAGCCCTGATGGCATGTCCCCATAAGTTTCAACAAGAGGTATTGAAACAATATGTGATGAAAATGGATGCATACCTTGGATCAACTGAGATTCAGAAACATCTTGCAAGAACACAAGAGTTTCCTTTTCTGGTGTAAAGGTCTCTCCAACTACTGGTAAGAGTGATGGTTGCACTTGTACAAGTGTTCCAGCACTGGTATCTATCTCCTCCTCCTCATGCATCTCATCAATCATGTATGGGGCTCCAAATATCAAGAACTCAAGACCATCTTGCAAAGATGCAAGTGATCCTCCTCTTGATGTAAGCACATATGCAGCTGGTGGCGGTAGAGGCTTCTTCTCTTGAGTGATAATAAGAACATCTTCTCTTGAATCTTCATGCACTATCTCCTTGATGATGGGAGATGCCACTATGTGAGATGTCTCTGGTTTCTTTCTACCATACTTTTCCATCAGTCTTTGAATAAAATCTGCTTAAGCAGACACTTTCCTGTGTGACAAGTGATTGAACCACCATTTTCTTGCTTCACCCTTTAGGTGCAGCGCTGCAAACTCCACAACCTCTCTTTCTGATATAGGATATTTCAGAAATAATGTAAATAATTCTTCCCTTCAAGCCCTTAATGTGCTTGTGGAAGATCCATCAAATGTAGGCAAGAAGAATCTATGCCTCTTTCTTTTATTGCTGCTTCTGGATCTGCTCTCTTCTTTGAGTTGCATAAACTGTTGGAGATAGAGATTCTCCTTCAATGCTCTAGGCTGTGACTTGTATTCAGATAGATATTTACTTAGGGTCTCATGCCCCAAGCCTTCATCATATTCAGACCAATCCTCTTTCTCATCAAAGAAAGTGGATCTAGTGGAATAATGTGAAGCTCTTTGCTTCTCCGGTCTTCTTTGTTGCTGAAAAGAAGTGTTGGGACCTTCTTTATCTTGAAACCTTGTTGAGGTTTCGCTTTGCATTTCTCTTCTTGTTTCATTGATCTCTTTATAGAGATCCTTCATAGATCTAGAGAAAGATGAGGCAAAACGTAATCCCTCCATAATAGATCTTTGCTATCTGATTTTCATATGTTGTTAAAATGTCCAGAAGCTGAGCCAAAGATCATGCTCCGATACCATTGTAATATCCCAAAATGGAATAATGCATTGATACACAAACATAATATTTGAAACACAGAAAATGTACATAAAGATTATGATCAACACATATATAGATAGAATAGATGAGCCATTTCATTATAAATCAACCAGCTCCAAAAATAGAAGAAAAGAGATATCAACGCCTTAGAAATGAGCCACTTCGAGGGGGAAACCTCCAATACATTACATAAATGAACAATTCTTTGATGATACAATTTACAAAACCTCCTTTCTATATATAGGAGTCCATGTGGCCATAATGTAATCTACTTCTTTAACAATAATAATTTAAAATTTATGATAATAACAAAATAAGGGGTTACAAAAGGGTACAATAATAACAATAAGGGTTACACTAATAACAACCATAAGTGACTATCTTTAATATAGGACCTAACATGCCCTATCCTTGAAAAAGTGTTGTCCTCATGTTGAAGTAGCTACGGGTGTACCTTGTGTAAACTTCGTAGAAAAAAGTTATAGATGAACCACGATGGCTTTGTTTGAAACGTCGAAACCCTAGAATCCAAAGCTGCGAAATGAGGTTTAGGCAGTCTTCCTCGGATTTAGTCTTCCTCAGGATTTCGGCTTCACATCCTAAAACTTTCAGCTTCTGAAACTTCGGCCCAAGAAAATTTTTACATGGCGAAAAATGCCACGGCCGACACATTCGGGAGCACGAAAAAGACCTAACTTCCACGAGATCATATCTCGAGAATATTGCGAGCCAAGCTGCGATACCAAATGTTGTGTAACTAGCTCCAAAAAATAGAAGAAAAGAGATATGAACGCCTTAGAAATAAGCCACTTCGAGGGGGCAACCTCCAATACATTACATAAATGAACAATTCTTGGATGATACAATTTACAAAGCCTCCTTTCTATATATAGGAGTCCATGGGGCCATAATGTAATCCTAGCCGACCTAACAATAATAATTTAAGGGCACAATAATAACAAAATGGGGGTTACAAGGGTACAATAATAACAATAAAGGGGTTACACTAATAACAATAAGGGACTATACTGGTAATATAGGGACCTAACACAGACCAATCCTCTTTCTCATCAAAGAAAGTGGATCTAGTGGAATAATGTGAAGCTCTTTGCTTCTCCGGTCTTCTTTGTTGCTGAAAAGAAGTGTTGGGACCTTCTTTATCTTGAAACCTTCTTGAGGTTTCGCTTTGCCTTTCTCTTCTTGTTTCATTGATCTCTTTAGAGAGATCCTTCATAGATCTAGGGAAAGATGAGGAAAAACTTAATCCCTCCATAGTAGATCTCTGCTATCTGCTTTTCTTATGTTGTTAAAATGTCCAGAAGCTGAGCCAAAGATCATGCTCCGATACCATTGTAATATCCCAAAATGGAATAATGCATTGATACACAAACATAATATTTGAAACACAGAAAATGTACATAAAGATTATGATCAACATAGATATAGATAGAATAGATGAGCCATTTCATTATACATCAACAGCAAATGAAAGTACACAGTGCTCCAAAAGGAATGCACTCAAGCCACAAGATGGCTGAAATACACTAAAGAAACCAAGCACTGGAAATGTTGTGCTGCTACTGTTGGAAACTACTGCTAATGAGGAGAAGAACCATGTGTGGAAGGTTGTTAGAGTGCTCAGAATGATCCGTGCTTTTAGCCACGGATTCTACTCAAAAAACCCAAAAATGGTTTGGCCAGATTTTAACTTTGGATTTTCGGCCCTTTTTGGGTTGCACAATGCACCCCTGCTGGCATAAACTGCACTGTCAAGGTTGGAGGCTCCCTAGCCTGCTACAAAATATGGCTATGAAGCTCAAGGCTGATGGAAATAATGCATGCAATGTGAAGGAATGGTCCTCCACTGGATTAATAGCTGAAATGCTAGCAACTTCCCTTCTCCCTTGGATCTTCAGGACTGGACTGCGCAATTCCTGATGGAAGTGTTGCTGCTGGGAGATGAATAATAGTTGGCCTGATGCATGATATAGATCTGAAGCACTGAAAGGCTGACCATGAAGCTCAAGATGATATAATTTATCCTACACTGGTTCTCCAGCTGAAATACTGAAGACAACCTCCTCCTCTCAAACTGATCTTCATAAATGTGCAATTTCTGAATATGGATGTTCTGCAGAAAGTAGGAATAATATGGCACCAATGCCTGATGATGTATGAAGGACAATACTCTTTCAAGAGCTACTCAATGAAAGAGGTGGGATTCCCGACTAGGAACACCTAGTGCTAAACAACACTTTCAATCTTAGCTAAACAACCAAAGAAAGCATGGAATGTCAAATGACAAGTCCAGATCTAAACATATCACAAAATCAATAATCCAAAGCATATCTTCTATGTTGCCTTCATCTCCGTTATATAGTTTATGAGCCTTCCAAAGCCTTGGTCCACCTCATAACTATGCTGTACATGTGTACATAGGTCTCCATGTTGACTGCACTGTCTCTACATGATCTCCATCATGTTTGAATGTAATGATCACCCTCTCCATCATGTGTGCATTAAATGCACTACTTCCTCCATCATGTGCACATTAGATGCACTCTTCTCCACTAACTTATCATAATTGCTTTATGATCTTACTTTGAATGCATTATAATTTTAGTCGACCTTTTCAAGATCCTCATGATTTTACATTTAAGATCCATGATCTTATTTGACTGTTTCCTCCTCCATGATCTATCTCATAAATGAGACATGATCTCCATTAAATGAGCTGCTCCACTATTCCATGATTTTAGATCTAAATCTAGAATATCCACATACACACATCAAAAGTGGATTTTATTTATCTTTGAGGATTATGGGTCCCTCCACCCTTTTATTTACTTAATTAATTAAGTTTATTAAGAACTCTAATATTCCAATTATCTTGTGGAAAAATTGAGAATATTACACTTTATTTTCGCTCTTGCATCTATATCTCTTGGATTACTTGATTAATTATCTTTTCTGGGCTATCCTTTCTGGATTCAGATTCATTTTTAGAATGATCTGAATTGTGAGATTGATGCTCTGATTAGCCCGATTCATCCTCAGACATGTCTTTTGCTTCATTATCCAAGCTGATACTTGGAGTAGGTCTATTGACATCTTCAATAGTTAACAGGTTGAGAGGAAATCTCTCTAGTCTCTTATTTCTATATATTTGAAATGCTTCCAAATCTTCTAGGCTTAGTTGGCTAGATGAAAACTTGATTATATCTGAAAAATTTTCCATGCCTTGGAAGAGATCATCAAATCCATCTATTTCCTTTACAAAAGGCTTCATTTTGAGCTTTGTAGTGTAATTTTTAATTACATCATTTGGATCATACAACCTCTTTGGCATTACTGCCAAACTCAATAGATTAATTTTAGAAACCTCTTTGTAGGTATGGCCAATATCAAAAAGTGCAAAAGTGCCGCACTGTACGGCGAAATTAGGCCAAATGGCCTTCTTAGCATCTTTCAGCTGTTTAGTGATACCATTAACAAGCTGGTAAGCTATCTCTCGTGCAAGAAACTTATCAGGAACATAATACGGTAGGACATGGGGAGAAGCATAACTCCCAAATACTATGAAATATGTGAAATTCTCCTCTGCAAGCCACCTAGCCACAAAAAGAATATATGCACTAGCCTCTTCAGAAACCATAGGGGCCTTCTTATTGAATATCATATGGTGCATAGGAAGCATGAATCCATGAAATATTTTATAAAAATGCAGGTGGAAGTTGGAATCCCAAAGGGCTCTATGGTAGATGTGGATTGGGTAGTTCATTTCCATCCCATGGTAGGAAAACTAGAAGAAAAGCAGATTGCGTCCATGATATAGGAAGACATATAAAAGGGAGGTATTTCTCTAGATGAAACATTCCCTTTATTCCTATATTTTGTGATGTGTTTGGCTAAATTATCAGATAGGATATTTTCCCAATTCAAAATCGAGGACTTGACGATTGCGTCAATCAATGGAACCCAATCTACTGAAAACCTAGTGGTATCAGGTTTGGAAAACAATCTACACAACATACCGACAACATGACAATAAAGGGAAGGAATTTGGGCAATTGGGTACGTACCGATTTTATCTCGCTTCAACTTTCCCTGGTCTTCCTTCCATTCTTTGATGACTTTGATGAGATCTGGATGCTCTGCTCTAAAGCTTTGCAGAAAAGCCTTGTCATATTTCTGTTGGGGGGAGGGTAGATGGTACATTTCTTATAAATTTTCTGCCCTGAAAGAACCTATGTTTTCTCCCTTTGAATCCTTGAATTTCCTGTCATCTATGCTTAAGTGGTCAATTAACCACTTAACCATGTCTGTGTAAGGGAGAAATTTTGGTCTTGCGGCTACGTTGTGGACGAATGAACATGCAACATCTAAGTAAGTCGCATCTGAAGTAGATGTCGTGCCTGTTGTGGAGACTTTGGTTATTACCTTTGGATTTTTGTCTTTGAACCGTTTATACATTGTCTCCCATGATGAACTGCTGCATTCCTTGTTGCAAGTGGTATTTGAAAATAAGGGGGCTATGTTTGAATCTTCAGTAGACAATATTTGAGCAATATCTTCGCGTTTCTTTTTCGTCTCTATTTTCTTCGTTCTGTTAGTTGTTTTCTTGATTTCAAGTATACAGAACAATCATTAGAAATGTATGGAAAAAAGAGATAAATCCATCGTTAATTTATTTCAAAATATGAAAAATAGATATGAATCTATCAAGTAAGATATCAATCATCGATAATCATTTCAAAATCAGATCTCTTACAACTTCACACAAAATTTCTATCAATCAACTTGAAGCCGTTAGATCTCGAATTTCAGTTTGATACGACATAAGTTATTTCGAATGCTTGAGTAATTAAATTTTTCTAGTTCGCACATCGCAACATATAACTCTTACCATTTGTGATGTTTTCCCATAATTTCAGCGAATTGCGATCTGCGCAAATCGCACATTGCAACTTTTATGCGATAATGAATTTGTTTACGGTTAAGTTATGCAAAATGCGAATTGCGCATTCAAAAAGTCAAGCGACCGCGCTTAATAGGACTTTAGAGATTTATTTTTATTGCTTTTTTGGATCATTGGGTCCGTGAAATTGCACTTATAACAAATTTATTTATAAGTTGATTTGTTTTAAATGAGGTGCGATGCGATAAAGAAAGTATAACGATAATTGAAGTGTTTGCAAGTTTTTAAAACATAACTTCGAAAAAGTTTTAGCGCATTTCACAGCCCGCTTAACTTAGATGATTGTAAGTCTTTTTAAGTTTTAAGCCATGTGGTTTGCGATGTGCTAAAGGAATAAAGCGGAAAACTCAAAAGAAAACTTTTATTTCCTAAGTTTTTTGTTTTTTAAAGCTAAACATAAACTTCTTATTTATTTCTAAAGGGTTCCCATTTATTAAAATAAATGGGGGGGGGGGTGTGTTGTATAGCAAAACACTACCAAATATAAATATTGGTTTGAGGTTACCTCCTTTAGTCTCCATTCTTAGCCTTGGGAAACAGAGGGTGTGTAAATTTTTTTGCGCCGTTGTCGAGGAGCAAAGGTTAAATCTCTCTTGGGAAAGAACAAAAAATATTAGCTCTGATTATTGATGGTGAACAACGGTCAGGCACAAGAAGGCTATGCATATTTAACATGGCAAATCGAGTGTCAAAGAATCCAAAGGTTCAGAGTTTTCATGGCGACTCCACTGTTCAAAAACTGGTAGCTTGAAGAAATTTTTGGTGACTTCATTGTTTTCAAGATGGATTCAACTGCAAGAAGGAATGCTAGGTATGATCCTATGGATCGGTCTCATATCCCTGGCTTTCAAAATCCTATGCCTCGTGTTGATTGTTCATCTTATCTTCCCATGTTCAAAGATGAAAAGAAAGATGATGCTACCTTGCACTTGATCAAGTTTCATATGCATTTACGTAGACTTAAAGTTGATTTTCCTGAGGATTTCTTAGTGAAGATATTTATGGCTACTTTGGAAGACAAAGAAAGAACATGGTATGAATGGTTGAGACCAGCTAGTATATGTTATTTAAAGGATTTTCATTAAATTTTCTTTGAAATTATAAAGAGTATTATCCATCTTTGGTGTTGGTACAAAATTGTTGTGAACATTTTGAGGGTTTCATTCAGTATCTTGAAAGTATTGATGAGGATACAAAATTTATGGATGAAGAGGATATGTTAGAGGCACTTTATGAATTCTCTTCTAAGGTTAGTTGTCATGATGATCAAGAGGATTTACAACATGTAGAAAACTTACAACCATCAACAGTTTCTCTTTTAGATGAAGATTAAATCAATCAAGAACTCAATGTAAATATCCATGTCCTTTCTCCAGAGATAAGTGAAAATTTGCAACCAGTTTCTCAGTTTTTGAGTGATCAAGGTGCAAGCAGTGAACTAATTCATGTAGATAGTATTCCACAGTTGCAACAGGATCAAGCGTCATGGATTATTTTCCATCATAAAAAGAAAGATGGTAGTCTTCAAAAATAATTCTCTAATGAGACTACAACATAATTTTTTGATCCACAAAAGAACAATCCTGATATACATGATATGGCTATTATACTTGAAGGCTGTCATGAGGATGTGCTTACAAAGAATGACAAAAAAATTCTTGATACACAAGTTGTTGTCCCAAAATGTATCGCTGTAGATTTGAATGATAAAAAATCTTTGTTTGTGCATAATGATATGATTTCTCCTATTGAAACCTTTCATGAACATTCAGAGTCTTGTTTTGGAAATGATATGAAGGAAAAATTAGTTAACCAAGTTGCACTAATTCATTTTAATAATGATCATGAAGTTTTGGGTGAAAATTTTAAAGGCCTTTCGCATGAATTTGAAGACCCTATTTCGAGTTTGTTACAACCAGTAATAAAGGTCGATGTTGCATCATTAATTGATGAAGTTGATCAGTTTCAGCACATAGACAAATAATCGTTTGGAAGGAGGTTTGTTTTCCTGTTTTAAATCATCCAGAAAGGCTTATGTCGCATGTTATTCATGATCCTTTGGTCAGTTTGTTGCAACCGTATGGGAAGATGAATATTCTTATATTTATGGATGATGAGCACATGTTCAGTGGACACTTTGAGTTTCCTATCTTTTGTTCCTTTTGCCTGCTCGAGGAAAGTGTGAGCAGGATTCAAGTAAGTAGCCATTTGCTGGATTGGTTACACTGGAGGGATCACATCGCATGATTGTATATATATATTCAGTAGGTGGGCGGTTATCATTAGGATTTTTAGCCTGAGAAGAAGGCCCTAAGATCTTGATGGTCTGCTGCCATAAGTAAGTTTAGTCAGTAGTCAATTTTTTGAGTCAAAGTCAGTTTTTGTTTCAATGAGTCATTTGAGTGTCTAGTGTTTTAGTTTTGACTCCATTACCTAATGGATGAGGCTACCGGGTCTACGTTTTTCTTTCCACCTCCTAAAATGAGCTACCATCCCGAGCTGGAGCCAAAATTAGTGTCTAAATTTTCGGTGATCAAATATTCTCTTTCAAGTTTATTTGGTAGTGGTCCTTGGTTAAAATTTCATGTTTTCAAACAAGTTCTCAAATAAAATTTTGTTCACTGAAATGTTGTCTAGGTCTGAATGCTACTCCCTTCACCCATTTATAGTCATCATAAATTCCAAGGTCATGACATTCGTCATTAATCTAGGGTCATAAATAAGTCAACATACCATTATCTAGGTCATGGTCTAGGGATTATTTTGTTTTGTCATCATAATTTCCAATCATGTCATGAAAGAAAGGAAAATACGGGTCATTTCCACTATTAAAAATCACCTTCTTTGGGAGTTAGAAAATATAGGTAATAAAACAAAGGCAACTTTCCCTTTTTCATGAAGTATGCCACATGGTCAAAAGAGCTCCTCTCTCATGCTCACAACTCTCCACAACAATCCAAAGATTGTCAGTTTGCTACGTTTGTGCCTTTAAAGCTCCAAGAAACCATCATAAGGGCCAGTTCATCATGGCTAAAATTTCAAAGGCTTCCAAGTCAGTAAGTGATCAGCCCTCACCTTTCATTCAACTCAATTTCTTCAGCAAAGGGTGGATTCCCTCTTCTAGGGTTTTCAACTACATTTTTGGTTTCATTGATGTTTAGCTTAATTTAGCAATAAATCCCATGGTTTCATCACATACAAAACTTCACACATCACTTATATACCTTATAAAATCACTACATATCACTCATACCTCTCACAACTATCATTTTCACTCAAACCCTAGTTCTCACTCTTCTTTTGTAGAGATACTAGGTCAACTCTGTGTTTAGGCCCGTTTGTCCTCTTTCCCTTATCCATTTCCAAAAAATCCACCTATACTGTATTTCTAACACATTAACCTATCTCCCCTATTTTTTTTCAGTTTTTTCCCTTACTCCTATCCCCTCCATTTCCCTCCCTAAACTTGTTGCCCCATTTCCGCCTATTTTCCTAGTTTTCACCCTTCCTTTCCTTCATATCAAGTTAGGGTTTTTTTTTGCTGAAAAAAATCATGGAAGGTGAAAAGAGAAAGTATAATAAGGGAGGTCATCATTCCAGGTTTTAGCCAACTCAGACCCATGGCATCATTTTCAGAGTTTTGTGATCAAGCTAGGGTTTACATTGCACACAGGGACAATCCTACTTAAAATTTATTGTATGAAGTAATGAAGATAAATTTGACAAAAGTGAAAGAGATTTTTATCAATAATACAAAAAAGAACAAAAAACTCCTTTAGTTTCTGCACATGTGTTATTATTTGAGATAAATTCCAAAAAAACAGTTGCTTTAGGTCATTTTCTGCACTTTTTTACAGTTTGTCTTCAAGTCAATTTTACATGGGTTTGGAGCAGGATTTTGTAGTGATTTATTACTCAATTTTGTAGCATACATCCTAATATTACCAAAAATAAAACTTATAGCCAAAAATTCCTCTTGGAAGGCCTCCAAAGGCCCTCCAAAAGACCGCGCTATGCTTCGGCTGAGAGCACGCTACGCTTCTGCAATTTTTAGCGACCAACTTCAAACTTGGATTACGAACAAATGGGAAAGTATTTTTGAAAACTAGAGGAGAGTGTTGTTCATGAAATACCAAAGAAAAAAAAAGTCTCTGAGTTTTGCAAAAAATGTTATGGTTAGAGAGATATTGATCCATCTTTGAGCCCTATGTTTGCAGAAATGTTTTGGAATTTTTTGGTTTATTGGCAATTTTGACAATTTTGGATGTACATAAGCGTTGCGAAGCGACATGACGCTTTTCCTCAGAGCCTCCAAATGAGGATCTTTCTATATGTTTGGATTTATATTTCCATATATGGTGTCAGGTTTTCATGAAACCCCCTAGGTTTGGAGAAAACCCCAAAAAACACCCTCGTTTTCATGCTTTTGCCACTGTTTTTGCCTATGTGCGACGCTTTTGGAGTAAGCTTAGGAAAATGGATTTTTGAAGGCCTTTCATGAGCTATTTTCTTATTTTAAAGGTTGGGTTTGATATAGGACATCTAGGGCTACCTATCCCAATATTTAGATAAGCAGGAGGATGCCTTTAAGCCACCCAAAATTGCTCTCAAAGTGGCGCAACGCTTCTAATGAAAGGCACGACACTTCTCTCTTGGATTATTTCTAGATAGGTGTCAGTGAAAAATAGTCAAAATTTGGAGGTTAAAACTGTCCCACAAGTTTTTTTATGGATAAGGAAGTCTCTTTATGCCCCTCATTGTTGAGGAATCATGTAATTACTCAAGGAGACAAAGACGCCTAGTTATTAGCTAAATTTGGGGGGACTATTTCTAACTTTCCTAGAAACTAGGAAATGACTCACAGGGTGCATTTATGAAGTGTTTTGGATCAGATTTCGCATGTTTTTTTTATCAAGAATAGATGCTCCCTTCATCATGCAAAAGTGCTGCCAAGCGTGATAACCTCACAGGAAAGTTTCCTTCTCTGCAAAGTTTGCGCAGCTCTGCCTCGATCGCCCGCACGATTGAGGAAAAAAAAGAGGTAAGTAATCCATAAAAATCAGATTTGTACGGACTCTCTGAGGAAAAAATTGAGAAAATTCAGGGCCCTACCTGACACCGACGGCATGAATCCCCGGTACTCAGGCTGGCTGCAACGATAAGAAAGGATCGACAGTAGGGGGCTCAACTCTGACCTCAAACTCTCAAATGACACAAATGAATTGAAATGAGTCATATTGACCTATATATCGCCATTTTTTCATTATTCGATAGTCCATAACGGGAGCTCAGAACGCCCATTTGCAAAACCGCAAGAAAAATAGTGATCAACACCTCATCACGTCCAAAGTAGGCTTCACACATCCACGCCTCAGAAAAATCATTTTTTTTAGTTATGACGGGTATGCCCTCTCTTATCGCTTTCCATTCAATGTTATTTTCGATATGTTTGAATAGAAAATATGCTTTTACTTAGGGTATTTGTTGCAGGTATTATAAGCACGCTAAATCACCTGTTGCCCCAACCACTAAAGGTACAAGAGCATGTATCATTCTATCCCTAGCATGATAGGCTACCCAAAGAAGCTTTGCATATCATGACGTCATTTCTCCACAGAAATCAACCATAGGTTCTAGTCACGTGACCATTTTTATCATAACCTCACCTCGCACGTGATGAACATTCTTGCAGGTCGATAGAGCCTCACCCTCCATGGAATCCATCATTCAAGTAGACCATACATCAAAAATATAGAGCCATGGCTATAAAATCCAAGTCTGGGAAGCACTTCATGTTCATTCATCCATCATACATCAAGTCAAGTTTTACCCATGTCACGATAAAACCGCTTTCCTGGACTACCATTCTCATATGCAGATCGAACACACACCACCGCGTCTCGCACTTGGCCTACCACACCCCCATCAACATATCTCATTAGCGACACTTTTCATCCGCTTCACCACCCTCGCACCAAGACCAACCAATGGGGTCCCCACCCTAAAAAAAACACTCTCCTCACACCATAGTGATGGATTATTATCATGTTTATTGGGGCACCCATCTTCATGCTTATACATCCAAACCCATTATATATTCTTTTGGAAAGTGTACAAAGTTTTTTTTTAGGAGAGCACTCCCATCCATCCATCCAAATTTCTCACCTGGAAGCAGTCCCTAATCACCCTTGGTTGGAGCTTCACATTATTTACCCAACCCCACCATGACGCTCATAACAACCACACACCCACCCTAGACATCCTACCAACTCCAAGGATTTCCTCAACAAGTTTTTTTATGACTGATGCCACTTTAATTTACAAAATCTAACCTTGGGCCACTGAACTTCCATCATCAGTTATAGCCATGTCTCATCATCATGCCTAAATTTAACCTATCACACCTCGCTCAAATACATCATAGATCCCGGTCCCTTGCATCAATACTCCTCTCGGTCGGTTGAGGCTTCCTTCTTGTCGAATTCAACAACCATCTTCCAAGAAGGAGGCAGTGCCTTGGATGGATCCTAACCTTAACAAGGGCATCATCAGATGGAAATATGGGAGTTAGCATTGCCCATTGATGTCATCGATCCTCTTGACATTCTACTTCAACATAAGCTTTCATGTCAATATGGTATTGTACTTCACAGGCGTTGCACTCTGTCAGAATTCATCGAAGACCTGTGCCATGATAAGCATCTCTTTCAACAATTCTTACACAGGAAGGTCCCCAGTCAGAGACCCATGCATACAATGAGAATTTTTTCTAAACATGCCATACCAATATTATGCATGTGGGCACCACATTCAACCTACTGTCAAATAAAAAATGCCCCTGAGGGCGTCAAAAACTGCTGTCATCAACCAACAACAGGTCACTCCCACATAAGTGACATAGATAGAACCTCTATCTGTCAGATAAGCTTAACTAGTCAAAACATCATTAGCATGGGACATGCCTGCCTCGTAGAAATATTGTATTTATTTTATCTCTTGCAGGTTTCCAATAGAGCACGATACCTCTTTTACTCATGACAAGGGGTCTCCAACCTCAGTTTTCACACAATTGATGGATCCATTTTTGTCAAGCATAAGGTTTAAGGTACAAATAAGGATCTATAGGGAAGGAATACATTGCAGGAGCTGAAAATTTTAACTTTCCTAAGGTCAAGTCGGAAAATTTATTAAATTTCACACAAGAAACACTAACCCCAGGTGATATTTACAGTTTTTTCTTCGATAGTTATGAAGATCATCATGGCTATCCCTCAAAGAGATGCGTGGTCTTGAGTATGCGGAAATTCCCCATCCCGGACCACTTGGCACACTTGGAGAAAAATATTATCACTCAAGCTAGCCAAGTACAACTGCCTTGGAGCCACCTTGAGGCCTTAGTGCATAACACAAAGGAATCATCCTCCCACTCTTGTGTCAACATCCATCTTGTACCAAGAGAGGGAGGGAAAATTTGAAATTTTTCTATAAAAGAATGCCATGGGAAGAGAAACATGAGAACACATTGTTATGCTGGCCAAATTTCTTGAGAGAAAACTAGCTTGTGTTGTCCAAGCAACAAGAGGATTGGAAGGATTCAGTTTTTGGCCACCCAGCGCCTCAATCCAAGAGAAGAAGTTCACCAAGTTTCTGTCAATCTACTATCAATCGAGAGGAGAGAGAGAGGATTGCTTAAAGCTTGAGGGGAAGAGACCTCCTTGTCTTGGATATTAGAGCTCCATAGCTCTAAGGACCCATTACAAGTGATTTACCATCCTATTCAATTATACCACCAACACCTAATAAAGGGAGAGAGTTCTCCATTTCAATTATTAGTGTGTTTGACTTAATCGAGCTTATTATTGTACATGATTATTTTTTATTTATTTATTCATTGATGTAGCATGCTATGTTTTTTACTTAGTTTACTACATGTTATTTTTTTCCACTAACCATCTAACAAACCAATTGACCCGTGAATTGCTTGTAGGAAAGCAGCCTCCCTATTAAGCACAATTTATATCATCCGCCCATGCGTCGAATACACTACAAAACTCATGGTAATGGCGATAGGTTCCATTCCAGCCATGAAAACTTGAGAGCTTCCAGAAAATTGAGCTTGATCTACCATTTGCATTTGCTGAGAAGGGAAATGTTCTTTCAAAACAGTCGGAGTCCCAGGTGTGCCCTTAAGAAGACGGGAAACTTCGGTGCACCGAGGACAATTCTTGGTGTAATGATCATCATCACATATAAAACAAGGTGTTGTCAAGATAAATTGCCTCTGCGGATAGAGGCGATCTCTCTAGCCCTAGGTTGGGTCTAGAAACACTAGATTATTTCTAACACAAGCTTTCTTAACTAATTCCTACAACGCAAAGAGCAAAGAGACATAAATACCTTTTTCCAATCGCTATCCTTGGATCCGTTGATGGTGACCTCGATCCAAGATCCTTGTAGGCTTGCTTCCTGCTACTGATTGTGCGTGAATACCTGTGGATGATCAGGGGAAAACAACAAACGTGATACAATATATAATAAACGTAAAAAATAGCTATCTAGCAGATCAAGGAGTACCGAAATATTTGCATAATCATATAGACAAATATAGAAAGAAAACATCAGATGTTATTATTGATAAATTACAAAAGGAGAGCTTACAACTAGGCCTTGATGTTGGAGGAATCCTTAGGTGAAAATCCGAGTCCTTCACCCATCTCAAAAGAATTCCTTATCTCGTGCACTTAGGCTTAATAACGATGCAGGCATGCGAAGGGATGAGAGTTCAGATGAGTCTGACAATGATCAACTGAGCTCTAAACTTGGGGGAACGAGGGATGTGAATTTATAGCAAGGAGAAGGAGGTTAGGAGCCCATGAAAGGAGGAGGAGGTTGGGAGCCCATGAAAGGAGGAGGAGGTTGGGAGCCCATGAAAGGAGGAAGGCCCACTTTCTAAGGGATGACCCCCGATGGATGAGATCAAATCTCCAAAATGAAAGAGATTGACCTTATAATGTCTATTCAACAACCAACTCACCACCCTTGAGCTTCTAGAAGTCGAAGCTTCTCCTCCATTTGAGGAAGTATTGCCAGAAGGGGATTAATGCAATTTTCCAATAAATTAGGGCACTGACAGCACTGGGCCAGAATTGGGATAAGGACATCAGCACGGTCATGGCACCAGGAAGGGCGTTGACCCAGGAAACTAGGAATTTGACCAAGTTACTTTAGTAATATTTCAAGGAAGTTTTCTTTGGATCTTCAAGGGGACATGTCAGTATATTTCTTGATGATGGAAACATTGCATAGGATTCATCACAGGGAATTTCAATATAAGGGATGGGAAAATGAGCATGGTGAAAAATTACAGTGTAACAGATGCCCCCTAAAGCATGAAGGCATAATATGGAGTGATGGTTGAGATGCTTTATGAACCAAGAAAAGAACACATACCACCTTCGGAGAACCTGCCAAATCAAAAACTTACAATATATGACATCTCTGGTATAAAAATGCTTAACCACATGATGTTGCACTAGGCACCAAACAACACATGAGCCCATGGTATGGTAGCAACCATCCGTATAAAAGAGATCATAGAAATGGATCCATGGTATGGACACAACCATCCATATACAATCATGAATACTCAATAAATCCACGCAGCCTGGACCAAAAATTATATGTGACCCAGGCTCTTCAACGCAACCGCAATGAACCCAATGTACGAATCTAAGCATGCTAATGAAGGTTTTGGTGTCGAAAATGGTAGAAACCACCTGATTACTGGTCAATGATGAGAACCATTAACAGGTACGAGAGAGACCACCAATAATGACGATGGACCTCAAGGTACAATAACACAATCTACAAGCATGAATGGATGTGTTGAAATCGAACACTTGCAGAATCATTCAATCGAAGTCCAATGATGTGAACTAGTCGTCAAACACGAAGAACTTTCCATTGAGGCATGCAAGCTCCAAGGTACTGAAAGAAGTCTTTAAACCACTTTACGGATAATGAGCCGAAGTCGACAAGAAGTGATTCGTCGAAGGAGGGCCATAAGGATTCCCACATCATCGACATGAAAAAACAGATATCTTAAGATCTTAGGAGTGATTCGAGATTGTATCAGAAAAGGTTAAATATGCAGAAGGTGTTTGACCAAAAGGAATTCTCTTGAACATATTTGCAACATGACTCTAGAGTGTGGCGACATTTTACTCAAATAGGATCAGAGGTCATGTTGAAAAAATTGGTAATCAGATAAGAGGCAAATGGATTTCCCAAAACCATGGAGGCAAAGTGACGAATGTAGGATGTCCCCAACCCAACACGAATTTTAGATGAGTGTCATGTTCAAGAGCGAAAAGCTGTCCAAAATACACATAATACGTTCACTTTCGATTTCCCCCCATTATTTCTAATGAGTACCTCTTTATTTTTTATAGCCAACGTGAAGAGGATAGCATATGCTGAGCATGTAAGTTCATTCTTCGAATGAATCCATCCTAGTAAGTTTAAAAGGCCCTGGGAAGGAGGAACTCAGTCTCGTCATGGTGACAAGTATTTCGTCGTTTAATATTTAATGAGTCCAGCAAAAGGCAACCTCGGTAACTTTTCATGTTTAGGGAGTTTGAAAAGAAACAAAAAGGAAACTCCATCATGTCCCTTTTTGTAAGTCATCTCTCGAATCGGAAAAAGGTAGAAAACTATGTCCTAGAGAACCTCTTGACCATATTTGATCAAGGTATTCCTTTTTTGTAAATAGTAAATCTCAGCCCGAAAAGGGGTAAACATATACTGAGATTACGTCAAATCATTCACTTTAACGAGTTCAAAATGACAAGGACTCATCAATATTTTCATTTTTTGAGAGTCAGAAAAGAGTTGAAAGTTGACTCTAGGGGGGTTCCTTTTTCATAAACATTTAAAAAGCATGAAAAAGAGATAAAATTCAATTTTTTTTGCATCGGAAAAAATCATCAGTAGTGTGAAAGTCCTGTACTGCACATAAACAACAAACATCATGAATATCGAGGAAAAATATTAAAATATTGGCGATTTTTTTTCAAAAATCTATAAATAGAACAAAAAAATATCATTTTCACCTTTCCATATTTAGAAGAGCATTTTGTCCATTTTCCCTTCGAATTTCAAATCAGTGGTGCGGTCGATTCGGGACACATTCGTCGATCCGTCTCCACTAGGTAAGAGCTCTAAACCTTCTTGTCATTTTCATCCTATTCATTTAGCATTTACTTTTTAGAATTAGGGAGTTTAGGGATGTTATTTCAAAGTTTAAAATCACCTGTGAGCAATCAATTTCGAGTTATCAGGGTTGCGCTGGGCATGCTTAGCCCGTTAGGGCAGCGCACCACTAGTGCTGAATTATTTCGAAAAACTGCGCTAGCTACAAGGAAAATTTTAAATTGGAAAAATCTCCCAACTCCAAAATTAACTTCTAAAACTTCTTCCATGAATTCTCCTAATAGACCATTTGGACATGTTTTGCAGGTGCTTTCATAGAAGATGCTGATCAAATGGAAAGAACGAGGCCATGAGGTGGAAGACCACCAAGGCTTGCAGGACCAAGATTGCGACAATGTTTTGCGCAATTGCGGATTGTTGAAATTATTTCAAACATCCATCTTGAGAGCTCAACTGGAGCTTCTCTAGTACTTGATTAGTATTTGGGAAGTGGACCGACAATTGTTCATTATTGGGGACCAAGAACTTGAGCTAGATGTCATGGACATCTATTTTATCACCAGATTAGATAGGTGAGGAGAGAGAATCCAACTCTTTAGGGCTTACCGAGGGGGTGAGAGAACGGGGATGATAATCCAGAGACACTGTCCCGGGGCACGAAAGACATAGAGTGGGAAGGTAGACATATCTTCTATCAGAGTGCTCCCCCTGTGCACAATACTTCATTATATCACTAGAGTGGTAGGAGCCCAGGCGTTGCATGAGGCAACGAAATCACAGTTCCAGTATGTATTGGATTTCTTGGCACCAAAAATGTTCAACTAGTGCGAGGGGTTGCTGGCTAACATGAAGAGCCAGCTAACCAAGTGCAACACTGGAGACTGAAGCAGTTTGGGTACGGGTCAATTCTGGTGACCTTATTTTTGGAGAGAGTACTGTTAGTATGAATCTTTTGTTAGTATGGAGGTGGAGCAGAGTTCATCATGAGGATCTGGTAATTGGAGGGACCAGAAGGGGAAGGTTGAGTGGCCACCTGTCCGTCAGGTGGTTGGGTAGCCACGAATCCCTGCTGTGCATCCACTTGCTCTTGAGGGGGCGGTGACTGCTGTTGCAGGGGTTGAGAAGGCCAGGGAGGCGGAGGTGCTGATGCTGGAGGAGCTGGAGCACTAAACTGCGGATACGAATAATAAGGGGGTTGGGTAACAGTATGGTGACCAGGAGGTTGGGCCAAAAGAGGAGGCATGCTGTATCCTGGATACGTGCTACCAGGAGGGGAACAAGTGCGGGAGGTGCTGCCCCCTCCCCCATGAAAACCATAACCCATGGGAGGTTGGGCATATGGATGAGAGAGAGCTCCAACGATACCGTCAGCGGCATGAGGTGCCCCCGGTGCGTTGACACCACCGGGTCTGGGGAGATCAGGTTTTAATGCCAGTTGGAGGGCGGCTTCTTCGGTTTGGGGAAAATGCGATGCGAAATATTCCCCGATGGGGGGCAAAAGAGATCTAAGGCACCAGTCCATGTAGACACGGTCTTCGAAGGTAGGGGATTGACATAGGCTCTTTCTTCTCCGCCATTCTTGGACATGATCGGATAGGCGGGTCACAGATGATTGACATAAAGAAGTCAAAAGTTCGATACCAGTGTCATAACGAAGGGGAAGCTGGAAGTAAGATAAAAAATCCTGGGCAAGAGTCGCAAAGGTGGTATGAGAGGAAGGGGCCTGATCAACATACCACTTAGAAGCCGCGCCTGTAAGCGTTCGTTGGAACAACCGAAGACGAACATAGTCATCGGTAATGGAGATAGAGGAACACCACATGTGGAAAGATCGAACATGATTTGAAGGATCTTCTCCAGCGAGGCCTTCAAACTTTGGGATGTCGGAAGGGAGCTTTGTCAGCATAGCAGGCCAACTAGCATCATGGTGTATAGGGTCGTTAATCAATCGGTCCAAATCGGGGAGGCTGAGGTCTGCCAGGAAGGGGAGCAAGGAAGTAGTCAAGGTAGTTCCTGTGGCGGTTCCTCTAGTAGCAGTCCCGACATTATGGCTGGGATTACCGCTAGCTTTAGGCCCTGGACCAGACATAGTGAAGGCTACAGGGGGAGAACCAGAAGTAAAAGGAGAACCCAATGAATCAGAAGAGGAGTCAGAGTGCGGACTCGGAGGAGGACTAACTCGACGACGGCGAGAAGGAGTAGGTCGACCGACCGGAAACTGAGGGTGAAGGCCAAGAAGTCTCCGGGATGTGCGCTTTGGGGGCGCAATGATGATAACACAAACACGGCAGAAGGGGAAGAAGAATGACCAACAAGGGCAGGGAGGGGCAGAATCAAGAGATTACAATGTCGAAACAAGGGCAGAGAGGTGCAGTGTCAATTGATTTTACAATGTTTTAAAGTATTTGCCTGGTGGTGTTAACCAGGCTCTTCTTCGCTTAGGGTGAGTGTGTGGCGTGCGTTAATTTTAATTTTTAAACCCTAACGTTTTGAGAGCAAAAGAAAAAGTGTGCTGTGTAACTGAAAATAAATCTGCAGAGAACAGTATATAATGTTGAAATAACAGAAAATTAACAGCTAACAATGCATCGATCTAACCCAAAAATGCGGGTCTCTCAAAACTAGTCTAACAGAGGGAAAAAAATCTATTCAAAACACACTAAAAAGAGGCCAATAGATCTAGGTGCGAAAGGGACAGGGATCTAAAGGAGAAATCTGCTGAAAAGAGGGGCAGAACACAGCTAAGAGGCAGAGGCAAGGTGGCTGGAAAAAAGGAGGAAATCAGTAAAAAGCAGATGGGGCAAGGAGGAGGCCCTAAAGGTAGATCCAAACAAATATTCAGGAGGTGATTTGAAAGGGAGAGGAGCTGATTTAAAGGGATCTGAAAAGGAGGGATCAGATCTGAAAAAGAAATGGCTGAAAACTCTAAAAAATTAGACACTTACAACAGCTAAAACTCTTCCACAAAAAGTGGAGGGTACTGAGGCCCTAGGGGGCTATATTACCACTTAGTTGAGTAAAACAGAGCAAGAATAGGTCTAAACGGGTGGAGACAGAGGTCAGAAAACCCTGACAGAGGTTCAGACAAAACCGAGAAAAATTTCAGAAAAATTCCAGAAAAAAGTCCAGGTCGTAGTTTTTGACCTGTTTTTCGCTCAGGTAGCAGTTTTTGGGCTGTTTTCCGCTACCCAGGTCGCAGTTAATGGGCTAAAAAGTGTGACCTGGAGTCCAGGTCGCGGTTTCTGGGCTGAAAAGTGTGACCTGAAGCTCCGGGTGTCCCGGCGGCAGATTTTCGAAAAATTTGTCGTCTCAGTTGCGGCTGATGTCTGTCACCTGTGCAATAGGGCCAGAACCACGCGGAAGTTAGAAATTTTAATGTTTTAGGGTTTTATAGGTGAAAAAAAACATAAAAATAGGAAAAAAAAAAGCTGAAAAGAAACCCTAGGGTTTGAAGTAGCTGGATATGCAGGAATATGAAAAACGACAGCGGTCGTAATTGAAAACCCGTGTGGAGTTGCCAGTTGTTAGTATGAATCTTTTGTCGAAGCGTACAAAAAAATACCACTTTAGCTACGCATAAATTATAGCCCTAACATCAAATATGGCTGCCAATATCTTCAGATATGCAGTTAGTTGATCAAGATAAGTGCTGCAAAAAACCAGATCTATGCATAGAAAGACATTAAGCAGTAAAATCAAGAGTTTGCTCCATACATCCAATAGACAAGACAAGAACAATGTTTTTTGAAAGAATTTTTGTATTAAGGGCACCTGGGAGGAAAACAAGAAGGTGTATCCAATTCTCCTCAATGGGATGGGTTCTTGGAAGTCCTCGGCACTTCAGATCTAGAATCTCTCTCTCTTGTTGGTGTAGAAAACCCAGACAAAGATAGAACTCAAAGGGAGCTCACACAACAAATAATGAAGAATGTGACCAAGTGTATAGATCCAGAGTGATCTAATAGTCAATAAAAGGTGAAGAATGGTAGGAAAAACCCTCCTATTTATAACAAAATATTGGGTCATTCTAGATCTTGGTGCATGATTAAAATAATGTTAACCAAATCTAGATCTACCTTTTATGGAATATTTTATTATATTTGTTGGAGGGAAAAAGTATTTGACTTGGGTCAAATCCCTTTATTTGTGAATAATAAATAAATAAATGATTTATTTATCATTTTAAGGAAGTGGTTGAAAGATAATCAAATAAACAATGATTTATTTAATTATTTATGGGTGATTTAGTCATATTTAACAAGGAATATTATTTAAATAAGATTTAAATAAGTATTCCTAGAAAATAATAAGATAAATAAAGATTTATCTAATTAATTTCTTTGTTTTGGGTTAAACATGACCAGGAAAATCAAACAAATATAGGTTTGTTTAATATTTCCTTTTGGGGTTTCCTGTTTAGACCATAAACAACCTAATAAATGTGTTTTATTAAGTTATTTTACATAGTGAAAGCAATTTTACTTAGGGTAAAATTCTTACGTGGTGTACTTGGGTCCATCGAATGATAGTAGGTTAGATGACCAAAAAATGGTGTAACAAGTACCCCTGTTCCAGTATCAGTGGTTGGAGATCCATGATTCAGCCCTGAGGGATCCGAGGCTGATGCGATGGTGCAACATAATGCCCAGACAGGGAGGAGGGAAACATATGCATTTCGCCACAACCTTATTCAGTTGGCTACAACGACAACTGATCGTAGTCATGGACTACGCCTATGCCGACATCCACTTCAGAGGAGATCTGGATATTCCGATCCCACCAGACACATAGTGGACCGATGCAGGTAAAAAGTGTTTTTTAGGCATTTTTTACTTTTTTTTTTTTTGGTTATATGGTCTGACACGTAAACTTATGATTTTTTTACGGATATGGGTCCACAGAGACCTCCCAGCATGTCCCCAATTGCACGACGGGTACCACGTCCATTTTAGGATGCTCACCTGGGAGGAGAAAGACTAGACACATCAATTGAGCTGGTGGAACTGCGGTTGGCCTCACGTGAGCATCTGAGTATCCCATTTGATGAGATCACACTATGTTTCAGAGACACACTGTCGAAGTCCCGGGAAGACTACGTCAATTACTGTGAAGTAATTCGCAGTCCCACACCATAGGCACAATGTGGGCGGATAACGGCCCTATTTTTACATTTTGTCTTGATGTGATCGAAGGGCATTTTATAGCAGACATATATTTTTGAGCTTTGAATTAACACACTTCTGAGGCAGAGGACACACACACACACACACACACACACACACACACACACACACACACACACAGATATATATACACACATATGCATGTTTCTACAACTACTTGTGTATGATGATGACGTCTTCATTTACATATTGCATAAATTTCTATCTAATACATGGTTTTCTAATGAATCTTTTAAAGGATTTAAATGTCGTGGAATGTGTTGATATGTGATAAAATCAAAATGAATTTCCAATAATCTAACACATAAATACATACGCAAAATTTGAGGATTGCGCACAAAGTAACGCCCATTCAGTTGTAACACAACGAGCCGTGAGTCCAACTTAACAACCAAGTCTCTTACCCCAAGATCAATGGCATCCAATAATAGTTTGATCACTGCACTATACTCGACAACATTGTTAGTTGTTCAACCCAAATAAATGCCTTGTAAATTAATCAACTCGCCATCAGGAGCACAGAGTGCCCACGCTGCGGAAGACAGGTTCTGTGTGCTACAACAAGTGTCATCAACAAAACCAACGTAGTGATCCAAAGACATATGCAAACCAAGTGGAACACAAGGTGAGCAGAGGAAACATGTCTGCAAGGCAAACAATCACACCAAAAATCAAATCAAAGCATAATAATGAATAACACACTAATGTACAAAATTATCACACTTAATATTAAGCGTAATATTTCTTCAGATAGAGCTCGTTTCGGGGCTCAACCAAAGGATTTCCTTCATAATCAGTTAGCTCATAGGCTCCACATTCCAAAACATGTTGAATAATATAGAGCCCATGCCACATAGGCTCGAGCTTTCCAACTCCCAACTTGTCATGGGCTTGGTCGTACAACATGACTAAGTCACCTTCAAGGAACATGCAAGGTGTGACAGATTTTTCATATTGGACCTTAACTCGTCATTTCTGTGCTTCAAGAACTAAACCAGCAAGCCTTCTGGTCTCATTGAGATGTTCGAGGTACAACAAACGTTCCTCTTCCGGCAAAGTACCAGGAAGGGGTTCGATAGCTAGCTTCAGGGAAGGAATCTCACACTCGATTGGGAGTATGGCCTCTAGACTGTACACCAATTGGAATGGTGTGAATCCAGTGGCAGTCTTAGTGGAGGTTCGGTATGCCCACAGAGCAGAGAAAAGCATGAGGTGCCAGTCTCTCTTATGCTTCCCATTGGTACGCTGGAGCATGGTCATCAAGACTTTGTTGAAAACTTCAACTTGGCCATTGGCCTGTGGATAATAAGGGGTGGAGTTATCATGGTGTAACCCCAACTGGGCAGAGAGCTTTGTCATCATATGATTACAAAAAATGAGTGCCATGATTAGTGACAATCGCTTTTGGGACACCAAACCGAGCTATGACATGATTGAATAAGAATTGTGCCATAGTGAGACCTTCATTATCATATGTAGGCATCGCCTCGGTCCATTTAGTGAAATATTCAATGACAACGATGATATAGCCATGCCCCTCGACTGAGAGAGGTTTACATGTCATAAAATCAATGCCCCATTTCAAAAAAGGACCAATGGTCACAACTTGGTGCAAGGGTGAGCGTGGGGCGTGCTCTTTTTGAGAGAAAATTTGGCAATAATGGCATTTGCGGACTGTGATGATGCAGTATTTAAAAATAGACGGCCAAAAACAACCTACACGAAGGATATTTTGAGCAGTGGCATAACCAGACATGTGACCACCAAAAGCCCCAGAGTGGCAGTCATTCAAAGCTTTCTTAGCTTCCTCGAGAGTTAGACAACGACGAAGGACATAGTCAACACCAGTACAATAAAGGGTGTCCCCAATGATGCGAAATGGCTGGGACTGGTAGCTAATTCATCTTCGCTCAGAGTGCGATAACTCTGGTAGATAATTTTGGGTTTGGAGATATATGATGACGTCCCCATACCATGTATCACAAGTAATAATGAGAAAGAGAGTCTCATCGAGGATGGACTCATCGAAAGAAGTGGGATTATCCATAGTAGGAAGATCGTAGATCAACTTGGAGAATACTAGCGATTTCTTTGATTTAGCAGACAGTGAATTCTAAATTGAACTCTTGGAGGATAACAATCCATTTTTGAGTATTTTCTCCCAAGTAACTGACGTATGAGAATGTAAGTCGTGGGGTTGCAATAAAAAATCACTAGGGTTTTGCGCAGGAGAATTTAATGACAGAAACATTGAACAACATGAAAAAAAGCTAATGTAAGTTTCTCTACATGAGCATACCGGGTCTCATTATCAAAGAGATTACGGCTCAAGTAGTATACTATATATTCTTGACCATCGTCATCGTCCTGAACCAACACCATGCCTATAGTGCTATCAGCGACAACTAAATACAAGCAATAGTCGCAGTGATATTTGGGAGGACGTAGTAACGGAGTTATGATGAAGGCTCACTTTACTAGATTGAAAGAGCTCTAATCAATTTCATCCCATAAGAACGAGATTTCATTTTTCAACAAACGTGTAAAACCTTTGGCAAGCTCAACGTAATTTAGTACGAATCAGCGGAGGAAATTAGATTTCCTCTACAAACTTTGCAGTTGATGAATGGAAAAGGGAGGAGGCAAATTGATGATTGCCTTGAATTTCAGAGGATCGATACAGATGCCTTCTTTAGACACCACAAAGCCTATGAGCCGTTTTCATTCGACGCAGAAGACATAATTACGAGGATTTAACATGATATTAAAGTGTCAACAATGTAGGAAGATAGCTCTAAGGTGTTCCGGATGATCTCGACAGTTCGAGGAATGAGCAGGAAGGTGGTCGAGATATGGCTAAAATATGTGCTTGATGTCATGGAATGCATAAGACATAGCTCACTAGAAGGTTGCTCCGGAATTCTTCAGGCCGAAAGGGAGATTATTATAAGCAAAAGTCCCTCATGGAGAGATAAAAGCTGTTTTTTGCTGATCAGTAGGAGCGATGTTAATCTAGTTGTAGCCATAGAAACCATCCATAAAGGAAAGTATCTCACTCCTGGCACATTCATCAATGATCTGATCGATAAACGAAGTGGGGTAATTGTCCTTAGGACAAGCTCGATTGATATCTTGGTAATCGACACAAACCCTAATGGTCCCTTACTTCTTCTTGACAAGAGCAATATTGGAGACCCAATCTGTCAAGGGTATGGGGTAGATAAAACAAGCTTTAAGAAGTTTCTCAACTTCACCCTTAATAGCGACAACCTTTCTCGGATGCATAGGATGAAGTCGTTGGCAAATGGGCTTCTACTCCATATAAGTGGGAATTTAATGCACCACGATACTTGGATCAATGCCGGGCATTTCCTCATAGGACCACACGAAGACATCACAGAAATCTTGAAAAAGTTCCTTATAGATCTTGATCTCATCAGGATAACAAGACACACAGATATGCACATTCTTAACAATCCATGGTTTAATAGAGATGTTGATCGGAATGGTCAGAGTGATATTTACCATGTTTCCCTTGGACAACACTTCATGAATCAAAGCGGGATTCTAAAGTGGTTCAGTCTATACTGGAAAATCATGGGACCCTAGACAAGTGGAGATGTCACTTGGGATTGAGAGAAACGAGGAATGATGATGTCCATCATCCCATGGAGTTTCTTCGAGAGACATGACCTCCATGACACTCTTGTCAGTGGGGAAAGTCTCATTCAAGGGATCATCAGAGTCCCAAGAACCAAACAAGGGAGACTGCGCATAAGTGTCTAGGGATGAAACCAAATGAGCATTGGTCTCAGATGAAGCGCCATGAGGATATCTTGATACATCTTCTCAACTGGGCTAAGAGGCATGGCGTCACCAAAACTCTCAATCTTGTCTGGATTGGGAAAAATGCATGGATTGTGACTAGATGAAATCATATTGACGGAGGCAACATTCAGAGGCGGAAGCGGAAAAACTCCCATAAGAGACGAGTCTTTGAAAATACTCGTTCCAATGTTCTCACAAGGAGTAGCGGCCTTCCCAACATATGGAATGTTTCCTACTGAAGATTCAGAGGGGAAGAAATCCAATTGATCCATAGTTACTATCCTCCCTTTACGTGGGAAACGGAGGAGACGAAAGAGGATGGAGACCACAAAAACCATAGTGTTTGTCCAACTACATCTAAGAAGGAAATTTTAGTTCAAGTTGGCGTATACCACTTCAAATTCCATGTTCACTATTTTCCCATCCAACATGATGGGAAATGTCTTGAGAATGTCGTACGACCAAGAACCTCGACCACTGAAAGTTTCTAAGGTATTTGGTGACTGACTCAATGGCGGAGAGTCGATGGCTTTCTAGCATGTGACAGACATGATGCAGGTTGAAGCGCCTTCATCAACAATAGTTTGGTGAATATTCTTTCCCATAATGGTAACTTGAATCAAGAAATATACCCAAGATGGGAGGTGAGGAACGAAATTCTCGAGATCAAATATAATCAGATTGGAATCTAAAGGATCAATCCCTCCAATGGAGGTGAGTAATGCCTTCTGTTGTGATGGGAACGACTGAAGGACCTCCAAATCCAACATCGTCGAAGGTGCCTGAGCCAGATCTTCGACAATATTGTAGTGTTGTGCTGCTCTCACATTCAGATTGTAAGATGATTTCCAAATAAGACCTTTTGGGGGTGGTCAGATGATGGAGTCATTACTCGGTCTTTAGATCTGGAGAGGACTAGAGGTGGGAGGCACGGATGAGGAAGAGACTTTCGATTCCACAGGACCCTTGGAAAGATTAGGATAATATTTCATTCTCATGTTGATGGAAACAGATTGCGTCCCACCCATGAACACATAAGAGCTACTAGATGATTGAGCTTGGCCTACCATTTGTGTCTGCTGGGAAGGAAACAGTTCTTTCAAAACTACCGAAGTCCTGGGTGCGCCCTTCAGAAGATGGGAAAATTCGGCACGACAAGGACAATCCTTCGTGTAATGATTGTCACCACATATTAGACAAGGATATTTGGGCTTACGTGATGAAGAATCACCAACAAAAGAATTTTTTGAATCCTATTTAGGGTTCTCGGATTTAGACTTGCCTTTACCCTTTTTATTACCCTTCGAGGATTTGTGTGCTGCAGTAGACTGAATAAAATTTACCTCTGAGGTTTTAACAGGATTATTCTTATTCTAAGAAGGAGAGGGCACAACGGAAGCCGTGGATTTGGACTTCTAAAAAGTCTTAGGCACACTACTATCAGTATGAGCCACTGTCCCAATAACGCCATCCATCAGAGGCATAACAGGAGACTAAGATGATGAAGGATTAGTCGAAGGATGCAGCGCATCAGGTAACAAATCATATAGAGTCCCAGACTGGGAATAAACCAAGTCAAGGTATTGAGATCTAGCGATGACCTCCTCTTCAATGACACACCCTCCCATTGAAATATTTTTTTCAATTTTGGGAACGAATGATTTTGTGAACCATGTGGTCAACAACTGATTCGAGATCTCAAATTTGATAAGGCGACGACGACGTCGCCATTCATGGATGTGATCTGAGATATGCGTAACATTAGAATGCTTCAACGAAGTGAGAAAATGGGTGCAGGTTTCATACTAGACAGACAGCTGGAAATGAGTGAGGAAGGCCATGTATAAGGAATTAAAATCGAAGAAAATCCCTCGAGGGAGATCAAGTACCATTTAGTTGTAGCACCGGTCAAAGTGCACTGGAAGAGATGAATAAGAATAGAATCGTAAACCCAAGAATTAGAGGAACACCACAAATGGTATGTCATAACATGGGTTTGAGGGTCTTCCCCACATTGCCTTTGAAATTCAAACAATCTTTTGGAATCTTTGTTGGAATCGGTGGCCAATGTAGCTGATGCTGGATGGGATCAGTTGTGAGCTTTGACACATCCGGAAATTCCAACGTAGACAAGAACGATAAAGGAGGATTTTTTGAGTGTGTTTGGTGCACGTATGTATGGAATCACACCAACTTAAGGGGTGTGGTCTACTCACTTAAGTTATTGGTAACAGGCAGAAAAAGAAGTGGAGTCAAGCAAGTTAGTGGAACAAGCTAGAATCATAAGCATACTAGATAGAGAAATAACATGCATATATAAACTGAAACTAAACTAAAACTAAAACAAATAAACACGAGCTCTGAAAAGAGTCAAACATCTACAATAATACGAACGGTGGCTCTTCGACCCCTCTTATTGAGTGCTGGTAGGAAACAAGGATGAAACTTTACCCTCTTGCCAAAGGGCCCCTAGAACATGGGTTCTAAGTCCCGATGCAAGGATGTTTTTACCCCAAGATTGCTTGGTGCAAAGTCTCCCTCTCTCTCTACTGTGGTGGATTGAACTTGTTGGATGGACAACAATTGATTCCCCTCTATCTTTAGCTTTGGATCACACACTGCTGGTATTGCTTGGGAAATTTTGGCCAACATAACAATGTGTTCACCAGTTCTTCATCTCATGGTGGCCTTATATAGGAGAATTCAAATCCTCCTTCCCTCTCTTGCTATATTGTGGATGGTGACCCAAGAGAGGGGGATGATTCCATTGTGTGCCACAAATATTCCTTTGTGTGCTCCCTTGATGTCTAAGGAGGCATTGGTGGCTGTCCTTAGGCGACTTCAAGTGAAATCACTGTCCTGGATTGTTCTTGTGTGGTTCCGGAAAGTGACATTTCCCCACTCCTAGAATTGCGCACATATCTGGTAAAAAAGCGTGCAAAGGCACTCTTCATGAAGGATTATGCGCGCAAAAGCATTTATGACTTGCTCAAATTTGATTTTTCCTCAGACCTTAGAGATTTTTAAATACTTTCTAGATTCTCTAATGTCTTTCAGCCCTGTAAATCCTTCTGCTCGACATTAAATAATGTCATCTTCTACTTGTACGATTTTCTAGTGTTAATAGTTTCCCCCTAATGTGTGAGGTCTAGGAAGCACTGTATAGCCAAAATACATTATAGTTTCTTTTCTGTATATCGTGCGTAGAGAGAGAGAGACCTGCGTGAAGCTTGGAATAGGAAACAACTTGCACTAGTTCCAAGAATGACCATGTCCTATGGGACACCTGTAAGCAAATATAATACAATACATATACAAATTTTCTACGAGGTGGGCATGTCCCATGCTCGTGAAGCTGTGGCTAGTTAAACAAATCTATTTGACAAATATATTTTCTGTTTGTATTACTGATATGGTAGTGATTTGGTGGTTGCTGACGACGACTGCTGATGCCCTCCGGGGCGTTTTTTATTTGAAAATAGGTGGAATATGGTACCCATATGCGTAAAATTGGTATGGCATATAGCTGCACATTGTATGCATGGGAATTGGTTGGGACCTTCCCATGTAAGCATTGCTGAAAGAGACGCTTATGGAGGCACAGGTCTTCAACGAATTTGATCAAAGTGCAATGGTTGTAAGGTACGATACCATCTTGACATGAAAGCTTTTGTTGTAGTCGAATATTAGGAGGATCGATGACATCTATGGGCAATGATGTCTCCCATAGTGCCACTCAAGGATGCCCCTTTTATGGAGAGGGATGATCCAAGGAACCGCTTCCTTTTTGGAAAATAGGTGTCAAAGTTGACAAAAAGGAAGCCTCAACCGAACAAGGGGTCGGGCACCTAGATGTGATGGGTTTAACATAGGAATGTTGGCGAGGGGTGACTGAAAAATGATGATGGGGGTTCAGTGGCCCAAGGTCGGAGTATACTAAGCAGCTTGGCGGCAGTCATAGTTATTTCTGATGGGGAAATCCCTGGAGTCGGTAGGACTTCCAGGGTGGGTATAAACTGGCTATGAATGTCATGGTGGCTTGTGCATGGGGGTGTAATACTCCGACCAAGGGTGTTCAGGGACAACTACCATGGGAGAAAAATATGGATGAGAGGGTGAGGGGACATAGTGCACCGTTTTCGGTCTTTGTACACTTACCAAAAGAATAAAATAATGGGGTTTGGTTTGTACAAAACATAGAGACGGGTACCCCAAAACATGAAAGTGTTCTCTCATTGATGTTGTGAGGAAGGTGTTTTACTGAGGGTGGGGGTACCATTGGTTGGTCTCATGTGTGGGGTTGATGAAGCGAATGAAAAAGTATCACAGATGGGATTATGCTGATGGAGGTATGGTGGGCCAAATGCGAGGCGGGGTAGTGCGCTTTTGATCTGCTTGTACAACCTGATCGTCCTGGAAGGGAGTTTTAGCTTGTATGATAGACTTGACCTTATGCATGGTGAATGGATGGGCATGAGGTGCTTCCCGGACTAAAGTGTTATGGTCATGGTGTCACTTTTGCTGTGGTATATGGTTTACTGTGGGTGAAGAGCACCATGGAGGGGAGGCTCTATCAACCAACGAGGATGTTTATCATGTGCAGGGTGAGGTGATGATAAACACGGTCGGATATGAGGACCCTATGGTTTATTTCTGATGGAGAAATGATGTTAGGATATGCAGAGTTTATGGGAATTTATCATGCTGGGGGTAGAATGATACCTACTCTAGTACTTTCAGTAGATGGATTGTGGATGGTTTGTGAGCTTTTCCCGCAAAAACAACTACCTCAAGTGAAAGCATCTTATTTATCAAATATTATTGAAAGTCACGAGCTTTAAAAAAGAAGATGAGAGATGGCATACCTGCCGGTGCTAAAAAAATATTTTTTTTTGGGGTGCGAATGTGTGCCATCACCTCTGTTCGTTATGTACTGCTGATCACGGTGTTAGTTACGGTTCGAAAAACAGACCTTATGATCTCTCGTTATGGTCCTCCCAATTTTTTGAAAAGGGTGATATATGGGTGAATATGGCCCTAATTCAATTCATTTGTACTTGCTGAGTTCTTGAGAGGTCAGAAGCTTTTGCGTAGCAGTTCTTGCTTGCGGTTAGCCTAAGCACCAGGGATTCACGAGATCATGCCCAGGTAACCTCCATGACATCCTGCACTTTAATTTTTTCAGTTTGATGGTGCCAGGGTCCATACAGACTTGGTTTGTACGGATTTTGAGATTTTTTGCGCTCGATTGCACGAGCGATCAGGGAAAAAGCGCGCCCTTTGTGCGCATTTTCTGAGGATAAGCGCACTAAAAGCGCTCTGTTCCCCTTCTTTGGCACGCCTTAAACGTGTCTGTGGAAAATACAGGCACGCCCTAAGCGCCCTTGTCTAAGGGAAAGGCATGCAAAAGGCCGAGGTGATTTTTTATTATTATAGATTTTGCCTATTTTTGTGTTTTTTCTGTTGCTGATGCGTACCTGTTTGGACGACAAGTTGTTGTGGAGGGAGAAAGATTGGCCCGAGCTCCATACTGCACTGGCTGCTGATGCTGGGGTGCACCGCCAGCTGTCACAGTGGGGGCTCTTGAAGTTTGCGAAGAACGAGCTTCTTTGGTCACATGACTGATTGCTATGCTACTTGATCCGACATTGGTGCAGGAGGCGCAACATGTTCATGATGCATGGGATGAACCTGGTCATCCGTCCTTAGACAGATGTGTATTTTGTGACCAGGTTATTGCCTCATGGTGAGGCACTAAGGTATCCACTCCCTTCCGGGAGAGTGGATCTGGAGAGGTTTAAGAGACGTCACTGTGGTGGGGTGCCTATTATAGAGGGGTGCATCAGCATTGCATTAGTGACAGATTTAGTAGAGAGATGTGCTACGGAAATGATTTTGTGACTTGCAGGGTCATCGACTCCGCATCGGGCATCAGGCCCGCAGGTTGGAGTATTGTGCCGGTTGAGGTCCGGGCATTTTTATGATTTTGCCCGTTTTTTCTATGACGGGATAGTTGTGCAACTCAACAAGGTCCATAGTGGGTCGAAGTTGTTTGCATACGCCAACATTTTTTGCATAATTATGTACGAGAGGGTAGTGTTGCTGAGGCCAGTGGTGGCGGTGCCTCTTGGAGGGCCACGGGAGCCTCGTATGAGGAGGTGGGCTCCGGTGATGCCACGAGGTGGTGGTGGCATGGGGGGGCATTATTGGAATGCCACGACAGAGGCCTAGATCGAGGTGAACCCACATATGTTCCTACTATTCCCATATGCGGGGATGGACTTCCAGGTGCATCTGGATATGGGTCTCCCTCCTGGTTATGCTAAATGGGGTTAATCCGCACGGAGCTAGTTGAGAGACACGAGAAGGATTCCATCGTTGATGTGGTGGAACCAGACGCGGTCGACAGAGTGCAGATAGATTGGGTCTACACTCTCGTAGGTACAACTACTGTCGTAGTTGCAGTTAACTCGACACCTGTGGTAGATGAGCAGACAAATCGAGTCATGGTTTCGATACACGATGATATGAATCATATATGGTGAGTCGTGTCGTTGACATTTGGTGGGGGCAGAATCTCCCTGATTGGTCGCCTCTCGGTTGACAAGAATAGGATGGATCTGTCCATCACATCCTCTTGGGTTTTCGAACTAGTCATGGATTCTGAGTCCGCGCCATCTTCTCGGGAGAGGCGGACTATGGTTGATCACATACATGCTAGTGTTGCGCAGAATCTCGGTATGTAGTGACAAGGATGTACTAGGTGGTTGTCACCGCATATCTGACATGAATATGGGATGTCCATGTTGGCGCGGTATACTATATGGATTAGATACCATTGTTGGAACATTTCCAAAGCTGAGCAGTCAATGATGAAATGATCAAGTTCATCGCAAAGTGGTCTGGCGGAGAGCCTTTTAGGTGATCGTTGTTCTTCCTGTAGGTACAGGGTGATATGAGGTTCATCCCCAATAGATTGGGTGGGGGGATCCTCTTCATAGGATCGCTCAATGGCGTGTAAGGCATCCCTATATCGCGGGAGCTCTGGGAAATGATGGGTATAGTGCCCATAGTTGCTGCAGAGAGTGCATGCGTGATTGGTACGCAATGCTTTGCCTTTACCTTTGGTGGTAGGTTCCTTTTTACGGGAACACGACGTCGCGATGTCTATCTCAGAGCCAAGGAGTGGTTTTAATTCATCCAGCTCTGGGCAGATATGGGTAGGGTGTCCTATTACATCGCATATGGTGCAGACTGGTGATTCCCATTGTATGGCAGGGGTCACCATCTCCTTTCCTCTTTTCTCAGTTTTCTTAGCCGTGATCACAGGTTTTGCAATGGGAATTTCATTTGCATGGGTGATTTTGACCGTTTCTTGGATGGGTGGGGCCTCCTCGGGATTGAGGGGCTTCAATCCTATGGCAGTGATGTGGGTGGCTCTCGTTCCTGGAGGGGGATGAGATACCAAACTGGTATTGCCAATGATATGTTTGGTAACACCAGTGTTGCCAAAACCTGCTGGGAGACGAAACCAGCTGGGGGGTAGAGGAAAGGGGTTTGGGAGGCGGCGTAGGCTAGAGAGGCTACCGTGGCTAATGAATCAGTGCCATTACTACTTGTGTCCGTGTCCTGACTAGCTTCGGCACTTGATTTGGAAATCATGCACACTGGAGCCCTTGTAACATCGGGTGATGACTCAGGGATTATGGGTTGATCTCCTAGGAATGACCCTAGAACGGAAAACGGTTTGAACTGGCCGAAGCCATATTCTTGGTACCGTGAGAGAGCATCCGAGGATGTATCTACATAGGTCAGAATTACATCAGTGTTTGTTAGGGGTCGTTTCTCGCTATGCGTCAATTGGTCTACAATAATGATGCAGTCCTCGTGGGGAAACATCATGATGTGAAAGACAGAGGAGACTATGGTAGACATGGCGTACATATAACTCTGCCCAAGGAGTATATTGTAGTCCAAGTGAGTGTCCAAGACTTCAATTTCTATGCGGACTATATTTCCGGCTAAGCAGACCGAGACGTTTTAGTAGAGGCTGACGGGGGTTGATGGACGACCATCGTATGCTCTAAGCATAATGACTGAGGGTTTTAGTTCGAGAGACGCTAAATTCTGCCAAATTTTTTTGGACATGATGCACATGGATGAACCCTCGTCTATGATACATCAGTGAATTGTGATATTCTAGACTGACACTGGCATCTAGAAGGCGACCATGGAAGGAAGCCTGGGGGTGGCTTTGTCTAAGTCAAAATCCATTAGGTGTGTATCGGCAGGGTCGATAGTGCCTAATGCGGAAAGAAGGGCTTTCAGTTGTTTTGGGCATGACTGCAATACTTCCAAAGATGACATAGCAATGGGAGATTGTGATAAATCATCCAGGATACTATAATTATGTGCCGCTTTGGAGTAGTTTCCTGCTCGCCTATTAGGTCCCTTCGCCATTTTTGGTAATGGTTCTATAGGCATATTTGAAATAGTCAAAGGTGCAGTCGGTGCATTGGTAATTGCCCCTAATGCATTGGTGTCTGGTGGGGTGTCGTAATTGCGATTCCGTGTTTGGAAAAACATCTCTTCACCAGTCATGTAGATTTCATGGGGGAAAGGTTCTTGCATCACAACTGGTTGTGAGGAAGATCCTCCTTGTCCTCGGTTACTCTGTAGCTTCTTCAGCTCAGGGAGATTGGGACAGTGGTGATTATAGTGGCGATATTCACCACATATCAAACAAGAATGGTTTGTTCGAAGAGGTGGCCTTTTTCTTTTCCGTTGGGCATTACTTGGCTCCTGGCTCTGATTCCGGTTGGAGTTGCCTCCAGCCTGGGATCGCGGAGGGCATTGTTGGTTGTTGCCCCCTTGTCCAGGGTTCCCTTTTGGCTTGTTTTTTTCTTTTTTCTTCACCACGTTAGGAGGGTATTTCTCCTGGTTGTATTGGTGTGGTTGGTTTTGGGACGGCTGCACAAAGTTCACCTGTGCATTGGTATCATAGGCAGGTCTTGTGCTGGGGACTGAGAATAACGCGGTCCCTGGTTTGCACTTGACTGTTGGAGGGGAGCTCTTCTGTTAGTGTTTCTCTTTGGGTACTGGGTCCCCTGAGCCAGAGGGTAAGGTCCTCCATGGTGATACGCTTGCGCCCTATTGGTCAAATTTTGCTAAGGCATATGATGACTTTGAAAACCAGGTTGAGGTATGTTATGGGTAGAACTATACGTGTAACCGAGGTTTTGATTGCTGCTGCCTAGGTAACCTTGGGTCAATGACCCAATTAGTTTGTCTACAGAGTTTGACGTGCCTGTAAATTCTTGATAAGTTTGCAGACGTGGGGCGTTATGCATGATGTTGTAAATGTATCGTGACTGCGTATAAATCATCTCAAGATGCTAGGCTTTGCTGATGGCGTCCTCTTCAGACATGGGCTTCTGTTGCGCCACATCCTTTGAAATATATGCCGTGAGAGTTTTCAGGAAAAAATATAAAAGAACCTGGTCGTCGAGTTTTTCTTTACAGAAACTACGACGCTGCCTCCATTTGTAGAGATGGTCCGAGATATGGACGACGGTGGTTTGTCTAAAATGTGTCAGTAATTCCATTTCGAAATCATAGTGAATGGGTAAATGAAAATATGTTAGGAACGTAGTGGCGAGGATGCCAAAGGTTCCATGTGAAGCTGAGGGTTGCTCCATGTACCACTTCACAACTACTCCTGTCAGAGTGCGTTGAAATAGTCTCAATCGAATAGTGTCGTCAATGATACTGTTCGATGAGCACCACAGGTGGAAGGTCATGACATGATTACCTGGGTCTTCCACTTGCTTTCCTTTGAAATTTGGAATCTTTGAAGGGAGCTTCGTGGGAATGGGAGGCCATGTAGGGTTGTGTGTGATGGGGTCATTCGTTAGCTTGGTTAAATTAGGCAGATTAAAAAAATCTAAGAAAGGTGACTGGGAGGTTGACGCCATTACAGTTTGCAAAAACAAAAAGTTCTAGTTAGGAAGAGGATTGGTCTGCGACATACCCTGCTGTGTATTCGGTTGGCTTCCCGAATGGGACACATTCTTCTGCCCCCTAGGGTTTGAGGGAGGAGTGGTGTATGGTGTGGTGTTGGGAGACTGACTAGGGTTCCCTGGAACGACGAAAGACCTGGAACCCCTCTTGGTAATGGGGGGAGGTCCAAAAGATGCCTAGATCGACAAGGTCCCGTTGGGTCCATTATGGTGTCAAATAGGTTTGTTTTTGGAAAAATTTGAGAGGATAGAGTCTATGATCAAAGCTAAATTCTGGTCACATACATAAAACAAAGTGAAAATAAAATAAATTTTCCCTTTAAATTAATCTATGTGATAAAGCAATTTAAAAAGTGGTTTTTGTTTGTTTACATATGATACTCAAAATCCTAGAAGACCTATTCATCCTCACACACTCAAATGTAACTGGGCCTTGAGAAGATATCTTGCGAGTGTTGGCACAACGTCATGTAAGAGCTGGTGACGCCCCTAGTCAGCCGAAGAAAATCCACCAAGGTAAGGGTAGAGGGTCTGGCGCTTGCCTGCACCGTAACCTATAGGGAAAGGATGCCCTGGTTTTGATCACTATAAATACCATCCCACATGAGCATTCGAGTCTTGAGCTTCTTGGTAAGTCAGCTAACAGTACCGAGTATCAGCCGGGTCAGGTAGCCCCAACTGATACCGCATGCATTGTGCCTAAGCCTAACCCCCTCTGAAATGGGTCTCTGCCGCGCTCGGGTTTTCTTTTCCATGGGATGATAGGTGGATTTGAAGCTCCCTAAATAGTCAACCTCTATTTTTCAAGATGAAGAATGATCAAGGCGGGTTATTGGATGCCTACCCCCTTGATCCTAACTTAAGCTATAAATTCTTTTGTGGCCCCTGTGGGGAGAATTTAGTGAGTTTGGTTAAGTTAGTTTTAGGTGTCTTTTCTTTGCTTAGTGGGTGGATGTGTGTGAGCGAAAAGTGGACAAGCACATAGTTTGAACGTGTGGATATTCGATGATCCTTTTCAAAATCCCCTATTTAAACCATGTTGTATTGTTCCTTGCTCAAAATAAAAACATGTGCGGACATGGGCCGCTTTCTATTTTTCCTAGTTAATCTATGTGATTAACTATAGGGAGATGGCGAGTTGTGAATAGGGAGCGTTCATATGCTTACCTGGGATCACCAGAGGGTGCAAAGGTAGCATAGATTACTTGCTCTTCTATCAACAATTCAATCCTAGTGCCGAAATTCCTTGTGCAAAAATTGAACTAAACTAATAACTTTTACACTAGAAAAAAGAAACTAACTACGCATGTGTGGTCTTGGGCCACTTACTTTGGTTAGTTATCTAGGTGTGTTGGTACCAAAATTTTCAAAACATAATTTTTTTTTCGGAATGCAAGTTATTTTCCCCCCCACTTAAACTATGTGTGAACTTTGCAAAAATCAACTTGAAATAAAACTGACACTAAGCCTACAAAAAGCAGCTAAGAGTGAGCTTTAGCAAGCTGCGGGGTACCAAAACTAGTGCTGGCAGGTGTATTAGGGGTTGCCAAGCACTTTAGAAGCAGAAAAAGATAGAAATAAGGGAGAATTTTATCTTTATTTCTTTTGCGCCCAAAAGGCTGAAATAGGCGTGATGTCTGCGCGCCGTGGGCTCGCCTGTGGGAAAGAAAAGCACACAAATTCCTGTAGAAGTAATTTTTTGGAGTTTTTCTGCTTCAGTTTGTCACTTGAGATGAACTAGGGACTGCAAGAGAAATCAGGGGAAATTCAACTCCACTCCACCACACAGACAGAGGTCTCTGCAAAAAAGGCACAACCACACAAACTTGGTAATAAACGTTAGTGGAGTTGCCAATCCTTTTTGAGTGTGTTTGGTGCACGTATGTACGAAATCACACCAACTTAAGGGGTGTGGACTACCCACTTAAGTTATTGGTAACAGGTAGAAAAATAAGTGTAGTCAAGCAAGTTAGTGGAACAAGCTAGAATCATAAGCATACTAGATAGAGAAATAGCATGCATATATAAAATAAAATTAAACTAAAACTAAAACAAATAAATATGAGCTCTGAAAAGAGTCAAACATCTACAATAATATGAACGGTGGCTCTTCAGCCCCTCTTATTGAGTGCTGATAGTAAACAAGGATGAAACTTTACCCTCTTTCCAAAGGGCCCCTAGAACATGGGTTCTAAGTCCCGATGCAAGGATGTTTTTACCCCAAGATTGCCTCAGTGCAAAGTCTCCCTCTCTCTCTACTGTGGTGGACTGAACTTTTTGGATGCTCAACAATTGAGTCCCCTCTATCTTCAACTCCGGATCACACACTGCTGGTATTTCTTAGGCAATTCTGGCCAGCATAACAATGTGTTCACCAGTTCTTCATCTCATGTTGGCCTTATATAGGAGAATTAAAATCCTCCTTCCCTCTCTTGGTACATTGTGGATGGTGACCCAAGAGAGGGGGATGATTCCATTGTGTGCCACAAATATTCCTTTGTGTGCTCCCTTGATGTCTAAGGAGGCGTTGGTGGTTGTCCTTAGGCGGCTTCAAGTGAAATCATTATCTTGGAGTGTGCTTGTGTGGTCCCAGAAAGTGACATTTCTCCACTCCCGTGCAAAGGCGCTCTTCACGAAGGATTATGCACGCAAAAGCATTTATGACTTTCTCACATTTGATTTTTCCTTAGACCTTAGAGATTTTAAATACTTTCCAAATTTTCTAAAGTCTTTCAACCTTGTAAATCCTTCTGCCCAACATTAAATAATGTCGTCTTCTGCTTGTACGATTTTCTAGTGTTAAAAAGGATGATGAGGCGAGAGAGGTCAGGGGTTCCAACTGATTGATAAGGATTTTGGCCCCAATAGTGTGGATTTTGACCCGAATATGCATATTGCCCCCATGGCTGGTAAGGACCTTGCTGCATATATTGTTGATAGGGACCTTGCTGGGGTTGTTGATATTGCCCTTGCGAGTAATGAGGTTATGGAACTTGCTAGACATGGGGTCCAAGATAAGGTCCCTGCTGAACATAAGGCATAGTTTGTGGCCCCTGTTGAAAGTAGGGTCCAGCCTGCGGTCCCTCTTGAACATAAGGCCCAACTTGTGGTCCCTGTTGAACATGAGGTCCAACCTACAGTCCTTGTTGAACATAGGGTCCAACGAGCCAGAAGTTTCCTGCAGAATTCTTTAAGGAGCACTGACGAACGGAATGTCAACAGCATTTGATGCAATTTTGTCCAGAAACAACCGATGAACGCTAGATTGAGATGCTACCAGAGTAGCTCGAAAAGGGATTCCGTGCTGATCGAAAGCATTGTAAGGTTGTTCAGGAGAGACTACAGTCAGATCAAAGAGTGGAGTTTCAGGAAAAACCGAGAAATGTGCAAATTGTTCAGGGATTTCCAGCACAGATTCTTCCGATATGGTCCAAGGAGAATCGTCAGGAGGTGCTCGGGATGATATGGGTTGAACACTGATGATAATTCCAAGCTCTTCACCTTGTGCTTCGAGGGGTCCAACTGGAAAGTGAGGAAACTATGGAGGAGGCTGCTGAGATCTATCAGAGGAGGGAGTGGGCGAATTGGACGATTCCACCATGATGACCTTTGAGGAGAAGATCAAAAAGGAAAGAGGTGAACAAAATCACAACTTACCAAGCAATAAAAGTTGGAAAACTGCACGGGTGAGATATTTTCGTGGGCAATTATTTTTAGAATTAACAAAAATAAATAAATAAAAAGGGATGTGCTAGGCATAAAGGTTTACCAAGTATCTGTGAACTAAAATATACACCTTGGTGATCAAATGAAAGAGAAATGACCAAGGACTTAACTTAGGACAACCAGTCTCCCCGAATGTTGTGTTCGGTGTATCACGTCTACAAGGCGGCTGACTCAATTGCTTATGGTAGGTTTGCAACCTAGTGGTGTCTCCCAAAATATACGTGATAGTACGTGAGAGTCCAATCCATAGTAGTGATGTCTAGTGCATAATTGTTTGATGAGTGTGTCCCAAATATACTTATCATACATCAATATACATCCATACGTGAGACGGGATATCACACCCCGGGTTGTAACGCAGACCGTTAACGACAGTTACTACGCTTAACGACATCGGAACACATCTCTATCCTAGACCACTAAATATTCTCGTTAATTCCAATGCTCCTTAATATAAGTTGGGTTCATTTTAAGTTGATCTTGATTAAAGTTTCAATTTCAAGGCTCAAAACGAATGTTACCTGAATCCTTATGATGCAGAATAAATGCGAGAAAATAAGCTACCAATTTCGATGAATTCTAAACTACTTAGGGAAGAGAGACAAACAAGAATCACTCAATGGAGCAATGATAATGCCCACAAACTAGTTCAGAGTCACGAAAATGCAATTCTTTTCAAATTGAATTCACTTTCCCAACAAATGCAACTTAATTGAAAATGAAAATGCCTTTCCTTTCACTTAGATGCATGATTTTTGTTTTTGTTTTTCATTTTGAAATGAAAACAAAACAAATGAACTAAGGAAGAAATGAAAAATCTATTTACTTTTCTTTTAATTGAACCAAACAAAAATCGCTTTAAAGACTGCACGAATGAAATGATTTTCACTTTTCTTAAAATGACAAGGATAATCTAAATAAAAAATGAAAAAGAAAATAACTTCCAAATTATTTTGAATTTAATAGACAAAACACATTATTCTAGACTTGTGCGTCAAATAAACTGTAATCTCATGCTCAACACTAAACTGAAGGGAAACAATTAGAAATGCAGATATGACTAAAGCATACACCAACTCTCTTCAAAACAAGACAAGAAAAATGCGACAAAGAGTGTTTGAAATGGAAAAAAGTTCCCAAACTTACAACAACCCAAAGAAACGAAACAGACTCACTCAGAGGAGATAGGTAATTCAAACACACAGTGAGGAGATCACCGAGATCTCATAGACTCCCTCAAGGGCCAAGACACACTGGATAATCAGCGGGGAAAATCAAATTTTCCCAAGGCTGAGATCAACACTTCTGTACTGAGCAGAAGGGTGCTTCAAGGCTAATCATCGCAGATGTAATATATAGAAAAACACTGCCATCACTATTGTGAGGATAGAAAATGCATTGGTCGCTAAAAACAAGGAAAAACAAAAAGAGTTTCACAAACACACCAGACCTGACACAATCAAGTGACAAACAACCTTTACACAAGCTGATAGAGACCTAAGAAGATTTAAATTTCATTAATCGGAGAAACTGCTCCAAGATCAGTTCGGGGAAAGAGGACTTAAAAGGCTAAAGCTCCCCAGTGGAGTTTCTAGTTCTGTTGTCAAGATAAATCCCCTCTGCGGACATAGGCGATCTCTCTAGCCCTAGAGTGGGTCTAGCAACACGAGATTATTTCTAACATAATCTTTCTTAACTAATTCTTACAATGCAAAGAGGAAATAAACATAAATACCTTTTTCTAATCGCTATCCATGGATCCGTTGATGGTGACCTCGATCGACAATCCTTGTAGGCCTGCTCCCTGTTACTGATGGCGCGCGAATATATATGGATGATCGGGAGTGTTATCACTCTGTAATTCCAAGGCTAAAAAAAAAATCCTCGAGGGAACATCAAAACTGCTTTAGGCCGATGGTATAGCCCTCCTAGACCAAGAGAGGGATCTCTTTGTTAGATAAATATTTGTTAGATTGGGAATTTTAGGCTAGTTAATGGGTTCAGAGTTTGGATTTTTGAATTGGTTTGGTGAGGAAAGCAAGGGAAAAGGCCATTGGGCGATGGAGTCAAAGGGTTTGGGTGACCAATTTGCACAAGTAATAAATCATGAGTGAAACAGGGCAAGCTAGGTATACTACTTTGGATCTTTGAGAATAAAATGGAATGGGAAGATACAAGAAGTGTGGAATCCAATAGAAATTGAGGAGAAATTAAGAATTCCTCCATTAGGCTAGAATGTAAGGTTCAACAGAAATCAAGGAGCAATTAAGAATTCCTTGATTTGGCATCAGTTAAAAACATAGAAAATTGTAAACTCAACTAGAATAGGGTGCTTTAATAACAAATCCTATTCATCATTTTTTGTTCTACAATTAGAATTCAGAAATATTAAGAAAGGAAAAAAATGGATGACACATTAAACAAGAGAAAACTTCACCATTTGGTACACTATGTGAATCCTGAAAGTTTCTCTTGTATTACTGTCACTTAAAATATAGTGAAAACCATCTCCATAATTGAACAATTTCTCCTTACACATATTCCCCCCCCTTAATACTTCGAACAGTGAAGTATTTATGCTAATCCTACTAACTGATTACAATCAATGCTGTAACTAACCGTTAATTTCTTGTTAACTACATAACAGAGAAGGACTAACATTATTTGACATTTGTAAATAAAACAGTTGGGGTTATAAAGGACATCTAGACATCTGGCATTGTTTTGATTCCTTGAAATCAGGTGCGTTATATGTTTGTCGGTGTAAATCCTATCAAGTCTGACACTTGTGCTATTCTGACTGTCCTCTTGAGTACTAACATCTGGAGCTGGATATTCGTATGGATTTACACATTGAAACACTCAATTTGATCGAATATCCCATATTCTTTCTAAAAACAGAAAAACTGCCACAAAGATAATGACACATGTATAATATCAATTACCAAAAGTTGAATCTAACAAATTATATACTGTGCCTAAGCATATACGTTACTGCAAGCTTTGAAAGATGACTGCAAATGTTTCCAAAACTGGTGCTTCTTTTTTCAAAAAATCGTTGCTGGATAATCTGATATGATTGTTGTGTTGGTTGTCATGATGGCCATTCTGTTTTACTACGTCGGTTACTATTGTAGTGGAGCTTTGACACGGAAAACCCTCTGCTTCCTTTTTAAACGTACAACAATGATTCAAAACCTCAGATGGGAATGGTGCGGAATGGCTACATGGAGAAATTGCATTGGCAGGAATCAGTAGGTTGTCGTGGAGCAGCAAATTGGTGTATGGTTTGTCGACGTGGAGCAGTGGTGGCGGGAGTCTGTAGGTTGACGCGGAGCAGTGGTGGTGGTTTCCGACGCGATGCAGTGGAGCAGCGGTAGTGGTATTGGAGCGGAGGGAAAAACAATTTTCGGGGGGGGGGGGGGGGTAGCAAAGGCGCGACATGTAGCAGGGATGGTGGTAAGGGATACCGTCCATTTCGGACCCCCCCCCCCTCCCTTGGTTGTTAAAGTTCGAAGTCGAGGGGGGGCCGAAAAACTATGTCGACCGTCGGATGGAAACAGGGTAAGGCAGATGAGTGAGTAAGTGATTAGAGGTTAAAGGTGGATGTGACGGTGGGGTTGCGTAGCAGGAAGGTCTGCGATGCGATGGGGAAAGGGTTACGTGGCAAAGAAATAAAGGTTTTTCGCAGTAAGGTAAGTTTTATTGTGGTATATAACACATGTATAACACACACACACACACACACACACGCATATCAAGCAACCTAAGGTGGGGGGCTTAATATAAAGTCCTAAAACTTCATATATGTGGTTTTTGGAGGGTTAAACTATGGATTTGGCTTAAATGGTAGATGGGATTTTTGGCGAGATTTTTAGGATAAGTTATAAAGGTATTTGAAGCAATTCCATTGAGCACCTTTATCCTATAATGGGGTTTCTGAAGCCTTAGAATAAGCATTCTTTGCCCTTTTTGACAACAGTTCCTTTATTGGAAATAAATGACAGTCGTGGAACATTATTGAAAATATGAAAGATCTGAAAGAATAATCAGTCACCTTGTGATACTATAGATTATAGGGTACTAACAAAGGCTCCAGCTGGGGATGGAAGCTCCTTCAGGAGGTGTCAAGAACATTGTAGACTAGTAGCCTAATCCATTGGGCTAATCCCAAATCTGAAACCTGATCTGCTACAACCTCCGTGGCTGAAAAAATTCAAGCTCAAATCAACATTCTTTGCAAACTAGAGTCTGGAACACACTTGATTTGAAAACTGAAAAGAAATTTGGAACTAAAGCTGGAAAAATGCTCAAATTACTGAGCTTATTTGCACACTGCTACCTACCCTAATCTGCTGATAATCTTACTGAATCAGGTAATAAAAAAATTCTAGTGGAGCCAGTCAAATAGCTACAGAAACAAATGGACAACTTGACTGTTTTTCCACATAATCAAAGTTTTAATATGTAATGGAAACTGCTGATGTATTTGATCCTTATAGAGAATACATGTTTGAAAATTGAGCTAAAAATAACCTCCATATAATCTGCTATAGGATCGACAAAAGCATGATGTATGATATTTGCTTCTAGACCTTCAATGACTAGTTGATCAGTTGTATCCTCAATATTAAACCTTGAAACCACATCTTCAGTTTGGTACTCGATATCATAATCATCCTCAATATGTAACTCAAAAGGTAGTACAATTTCCTTTTGCTTATGGGAAGGAAGATTTTCCAAGAATTATTTAGGATCTCAGAAATTATATGACTGAATTTGAGAATTCAAAAGTTCAATGTTAGTTTCGTATCGTTCAACAACTACCTCCAGAAAACATGTTTTAGCTTCAGGAAAAAAATGCTTGATTTAAAAATATGAAAGAAAACCTCTAGAAAATCTCCATCAAGATGAAATTATAATAACTGATTCCTGAATGCATTCAAATATTCACGAGTGTTAGGTCCCTGTAATTTTTTACATTGGCAAGACCAAATAAACAAGGGTAACATCAAACCAACTTTGGGGTCCTAGGACCTAGCCTTCCTGGACTCAGAGAGGGCTCTCTCTATATTTTTATAAAATATATAACTTGTTTGATTTAGGATGCTGATTTTAATCTAGTTAAAATGATAGGGATTGTTTGTTTTGTTTTATTTGGTTGGGTTGATTGTTAAGAAGAGCAGATAGAGTAAGAGAAATTCAAACCATTGGGCTATGGGGTATGTGAAAGGTTTGAAGAGTACAAGAAAAAATCAAGGGTGTTTCATACAACAAGTTAACAAAGCCAAATGGATCTTAATAGCTTATGTGAGTGTGAAATGAACATTAAGTTGTGAGTTTAGTAGGCTTAAAGGGAAATTAAGAATCCTTTAACATATACTAGAACAAGAAGAGTATTTAAGATCACTATGCTTAGGAAATAACCAAAGGACAGGGCACACCATAAACTTCTTTGGCCTAGATTTATCAAGTAAACTTTGAGACAACAATCCAACAAACCCTAGAGAGTAGGGAACTCCTAAATTCTCTAGCTATTCACGTTCAGACAAATAAAACATTTAAGATAAAAAATAAGTGATGATTAAAGAGCAGGGAACTCCTAAATTCTTCAATCAGAGTTCAAATACCTTTAAAATGAATTTTCAAGATAGACCAAAGGACACGACAAACAATAAAATTCTTTAGCCTAAACCCTAATAAGTAAACTTCAAAGAGAGGTCTTAAAAACTATGTTTCAAGCTACACCAAAGGACAGGGCATACCATAAAATTCTTCGGTTTGAATCTTATTAAATCATTTTCAAGACAAAAAACTAGGTGGAATCAGAAAGCAATTAAGGATTCTCCAATCAGACCTAGTAGAGGAAAACATTTGAGCAACAGAAGGCAGATAGAATTAAGGTGCCTCTAACAACATATCTTAACCTAAATTTTCTGTTCTATTACAAGAGAAATTGATTTAAAAAATGGAAAGCAGAAGAAAAAAATTACAAAATTAGGATAACATCACCCTTTAACAAATTCCATGAATCCTGTGAATGTGCTTGTTCCATTGATATTCAGTCCAAAACCATTACAATGCTCCAAAGCCAAATTTCTTTCACAACTCAAAGTCTATGAGGTATTCAAATCAACAATCAACCAACAAAAAAAATGAAGCATACATGCAGTATTTATCTGCAAAATGAGGAGGAGATCCTAAGCTAGGGTTTGAGATGCCATTTATTACATAGTTAATGCATTTGGACCTTTGATACCATGCAAGGCCCAAGGCAAAATATCTGAAAGTGACTCACTATAATAATAACTCCTAACCTAACCTCTGAGCTAATTTTGGAAGCATTTAACATTAATGCCTCTCAATAACTTTTACAATAACTCCTGGTGTCTTTTGTTGACTTTCTGGCAAGGGCGCAGCACCACTGGGCAGGAGCGCAGCATCGGTGCAAACGCACAGCGCCATGATTGAAAAAATGGTCTATCTTGCAGCTAACATTTGGAGGCCTTCTCGGTGTCAAAATGAGTTTTATGATAGCTCATTGGAAAGGTATCAGAGTATAGTTTCTAGATATGCTTTCACTTCCAAAAATGGTGCCCATATTCCCTGTCAAAAATAATTTCTCCTAAGACTGGTAAGTGCGCAGCGCCAAGCCAAAAATAGGGTAGAAACATGATTTTTTGATGGTTTTTGGCTTTTTTGAGGGAGCCGTTTTGCTCCAAATATTCTGAAACATTTCGAGGTTGATGTAATCATCACTAGGAACATGAGGATGTTGACCATTTTTCAATTGGATGCCCCAAAAAAGAGTTGGCGCTACGCCTTTAGCAAAATTTCTGAGTTGAAAATTATCAAAAATTGTAGAAATTAACATGAGTGAAAAAATGTGCCAAAATTGTTGGACTACTTTCTCATTGAGTGATTGAGGCATGAAGTGAAACCTTAGCAAGTATGTCCAACTTTTCTTTCTCCTCTAGCTTGGTCAAACTTTCAATTTTTTCATTAGCTCTTTGAGCTTGGCTAATGAAATTCTCTCTTTCCGTGCATTAAATTTTGACTCTTGTCCTCAACAAGTCATTGTCCTTGTGAGCCTTGGTCAAGAGCAACTCCAAGTGTTGGTTGACCCTCTCAAGCCATGCTTATTTTTTTCATTGATCTCTAGGGCAAGATTTTCATTTAATGTAAGCTGGTCTGCTAGGTCAATTTCCGTTTGTCTCTCTAGGGCTAGAGCTCGTTTCAGCCCTCTAATCCTTGGTCTCTGTCTTGGAGGTTGATCCTCCTCACCATCAAGCTCAATCAACTGAAACTCCTGATCAGTTTCATGTTTTTCCTCTTGCTCATCAATGATAGGCTTTGTAGCCTTTTCCTTACCTTTTTCTACCTGCTGTGTTGATGATGAAGGCATGGCCCCTTTCAATCCAAGTGAAGCAAACACGTGCCTATGACCTATCTCATAGGTATGTACCAATGTGCCCAAATCAACCCTCTTAGGCTTGATAATTTCACCTCTACTAGGTTGTCATGATGTATTTGGTGTCAAAACCCTAGGGAGAGGATGAATGAAATGAAGGAGTGTGAAGTGAATGGAGGTGAAAGGGATAAGATGACTAGCTTTAAAGATGAAAGGAATAAATGTGAGTGAAGGGAATGAGTGAAAAGGAATGTGTGAAGGGACAAACTAGATTAATGTAAACCCTAAATCAATGTAATTACCTTTTTTTTGACTGATATTTCTTTTAGGAGGATGGAACAAGGTTAAAAACAGTGATCACAAGTTTGTATTAGGGTTTTCCTTTAGGGTTTCATTTCTATCCAATGAAGAATCACCAAATGACTTAAACATAGGGCTTATATCATGTACTTACCACTTAAGAGTTCTTGGAGGACTTTAGGAGAAGCTTGGAAGTGGTTTTGAAGTGTTTAAAGTGACACAACCCTCACAAGTCTCCACTGTGCAGGCGTGTGGCGCCACTAGCTGAGGGCGCAGCGCCTATCCAAACGTGTAGTGCCAACCTTCTGAACGCACAGCGCCAAGATGAAAAAATGCAACACTGTTTTGCAGACCACTTTTGGAGGTCTTCCCAGTGTCAAAATTGGTCCCAGGACAGCTTGTTGGAAATATATTGAAGTCTTCTTTCCAAATATACCTTTTTTTTGCTGATTGGAGTTGATTTTACCTATCAAAAGTTGATTCTCCCAAGACTGGTCAAAAAGTGCTGAATGAGGGTGCAGAAATGCAGAGTGCTGGTGTAGGAAAATTTTGGAGGCATTCCTCAACTCAAAATTGAGCTAATGATAGCTCATTGGAAATATCTTCTAGTCTAGTTGTTATTTGACTTATCAAGCAAGTCATTTGGATACTCTAGATATGAGAAAACTTGATTTTCCGAAGGCCACTCTAGAAGTGCAGCAACTCTCCTGTGGCACCTGTATTTTTGAAATTTCTCTAAAACCATGACACCTATGTAAAATATGAAGGATATTTTCCTCTTGAAACTATTGTGGACAAAAACCTCTCTCAGTTTTGTCAAATTCATCTCTTTTTGGTCAGAAACATAGTTTGAAGCAAAAATGGCCATATGAGTGACAAATGACTTGACCCTTGGAATGATTTCTCAAAAAATGATGGAGACATGATGTTTATGAGTTGGTATGGCTTAATACTTGCTGAAATGACCTCCCTTATGCCTCCTCTTCACTAACGCCTATGATTCCATAGCGAACCTTAGCTCAGTGGAAGAGGAAATTAGGGTTTGGTGTAGGCAAAACAGGGGATTTAGGACTGCCTTGTAGAGGAAGGGGAATGAAGGGGTAAAGGGTTTTATAAATTCTTAGGGAAATTTTGGGGGATAGGGATAGATGTTAGAGAGTAGGGGAAAGTGTAATTTCAAGGATTGAGTGAGGGGAAGGGGTCCAAAAGGGAAAAACACAGGCCTAGTCTCGAAAAGTGTTAAATTGTAGCAATAGGCTAGGGTTTGTGGAAAAATGAGATTTTGAGGGATAGGAGTGATGGGAAGTGTTTATGAAGGTATATTAAGGATAGAGGAAGGTGTGAGAGCATCGAGATACAATTCTTGTTGATTATTTAACCATGGAAGTCATGAAACCAAGGAAAATTCCCTCAAACCCCTAGGAGAGGGAAATGAGCTTTCCAACCACAACTGAGAGATAAATATGGTAAAAAAAAAGCCACTTATTTGGTTTAAGAGCAGCAAGGTGAATTTGAGATGGTAAACTGACAGATAGGGAAAATGTTTTATGAAGATAATGAAGGCAATGAGATTTCTGAAACTCAAAATATTCAAGGAATATTGTTTTCAGAAAACTATAACCATTCTATAGTCATCCAAAGATAGTGAAAAATACTGATGACTAACAGTGGCTCCACTTGGGGAGGGCAACTTCTTCAGGAGGTTTCAAGAACCTCAGAGTTTGGATCTCTGGAATTTGTATATCAGTGCCTTGATTGGGCTTGGTAGATTTCCTCCTTCTTCAATTGCTGATTTACTTTTGTTCTTTGAAGTTGTGATCTTAAAATATGAAAAACATGATTGCTTCAACATCAACTCTACCTACCCCTCATAATTCTAGAATTTTTTCTTCATTTGGGTGCATTTTATATTGGCAAACCCTGGACATCATTTTTTAGTTTGAAAGGACAAGCTATCTACTTCTACCCTTATATCATCCAAAGGCTCAGATTAGACTGATGAGCTCTTTTATTCTCTACCTAATCTACTTATCTGTCAAGATTAAATAGTTTGACAGATTTTCATTCTCTAATATAACAACATAAAATTTAAAACATGATCAAATCAAGGTTAAGCAGTTTGATTTGTCATGAGCTATGGCATTTTTGACAATTTGCACACAGATTTTATTTTTGAAAAAAGTAAAACTAAGACTGAGGGCTATAATCTGAAGTTTGTCATGCATCCCTCGCTTTTCTCTTTTTGGTTCAGATTTTGAACTTTGAAACCAATATTATTTCATAATATAATTTATCGATAAGGCAAGTTTAAACATTTTGGAAAATCTTCATTCCCTAACCTATCAGTAGAAATTTAAAACTTGTTCAATCATGGTTAGGATGTATGACTGAACAGAACTTCCCTTTTCAAAGTAGTGGCATTTAGACTTGCACACATTCAGAAACATTCTTTCTTGGTATGGGGCTTTAACTTTTTCTTTTATCTGCCCTCTTTTTTTATTTTTGTTATTTGTCTTTCTTTTTGTCAAAACAATCTAAAACTAAAAATATGCTCATAGTGATGAGCTTATTTTCATTCCTATCTATCCTAATCTAACTTATATATGATATATACATTAGGTGAACTCTCTTTTCAAATACAACCAATCAAGTAAGTGACTACATGATTGGTTTTCATTTAGCCTTTTGAGTGTGCTGAAAAAACAAAAAGGCCACTCCCATTTTATATGCTTTTGAACAACAGTGCTCAAAATATTCTTTATACTCTGCAACAAACTGTTCCTGGAATAGTTTACTCCTTTAGATGTCTCTAAGGAGCTAGCAAAAGGATCTCTGAATAATACCTGGCTCTGAGGATTTGAATAATCAACTGTATCCAGGAGCATTCCTTGCTCCACTTTGTTAAGCTTGGGATTATTTTGAAAAATAATCTCTTCCCCCTCTTCATGATCATCTGTCTTGGCATCCTCATAATACTCTGCTATGTTGTTCTCTAGCATACTTGATATGTATTGATTGAATGAACTGAATTTTGTCTGAAAGACATCATTAGGGGCATTTTCTGGTAGTAGGTCCCCTTGAGAATATAGTACAACCTTTAGTTTCAAGAATCTGGCTTTTGTTTTGGACAAAGTAGGAGGAGTATTTAGATTAAAAATTACATATAATATATCAGCACACCATAGTGAGTTCAGAAATGCTTATTCAACAGGTGGAGTCGCCAGCTCCTCTTGTTCATCCAAGGAATGTATCATGTTTATGTCCAGTGCTTGAAAGTTTGCTTCAACCATTAGTTTGGCCAGTCCTTGTCCTTTTATCAGCTTGGTTGGCTTGATTTCTAGATCATACTCTAAGATGACAACAATCCACTTACCCATTTTATCATCAGGATCCTAATTTAGTATGTCCTTAACAATTGTATGAGGAACAAAAGCAATGACATGCAAATGCAAGATGTAAACTCTGAAATCCTTTAATGCTTTGATTAAGGCAAAAGCTTGTTTTTCCATAGTGCTATATTTCAGAGGTGCATCCCTCAGTGCCTTGTTGAAGAAATCTATGGGTTGTTCTTGTCCCATTATGTTCTTTTGTAGTAATACTGCAGCAATTGTGTGTTCTGATGCAAATGAGAAGATGAAGAAGTCCTTGGTAAAGTCAGGGCTGATTATAACTGGTGTTTGGGTAAGTGCTTGTTTTACCAGTTCAAAGGATTGCTTTGCTTCTATGGTCCATTTGACTCCTAATTCTCTTTTCAGCATGTTTGTAATGTTCCTTAGGAGTTCTGCAAGGTTTGGTATGAATCTTCTTAAGAAGTGGATCTTTCCAATGAAAGATTGAAGCTCTTTGATGTTCCTAGGGTGACTGATCTGCAATATCCCCTCAATCCTGTTTGGGTCTATCTTAATCCCTTCTTCAGATATGATTTGGCCTAAAATTTTTCCTTCTTGAGGACCAAACAAAGTTTTCTTAGGATTTAAAGATAGACCATACTTTCTACATTTGTAATATTCCCAAATTTTCACATCATATTTGGAATATTAGAGTCCTTAATAAAATTAATTAATTAAGTAAATAAAAGGTTGGAGGGACCCACAAAACTCAAAGATGAATAAAATCCACTTTTAATGTGTGTATGTGGATATTCTAGATCTAGATCTAAAAACATGGAGCAATGGAGCAACTCCATTAATGAAGATCATGTCTCATTTATGAGATAGATTATGGAGGATGAAACAGTCAAATAAGATAATGTATCTTAAATATAAAATCAAGAGGATATTTTATAAGGTCAACTATGATCATAGTGCATTCAAAGAAGATCATGAAGCACTTATGATAAGATAGTGGAGGAAGTGATGCATTTAATACACATATAATGGAGAGGGTAATCACCCCATATGAACATGATGGAGGAAATGAAGCAACAACACAGTCAAACATGGAGACTTTGTCCAAATGTACAACGTAGTTTTGGAGTGGGCCTAGGCTATGGAAGGCTCATGCATATAATGAAGGTGAAGGCACAATGGAAGGGATGATTTGGATTATTCATTTCTTGATCTGTTTAGATCTAGATTTGTCTTAGGACATTTCTATGTAAGCTTGGGCTGTTTAGCAGAGTTTGCAGTGCTGTGTAGCAGAGGGTGTTCCCGAGTGGGAATCCCACCTCTTTCTTTGAGTAGCTCTGAAAAGAGGATTGTTCTTTATTCCTTATCAGGCATTGGTGCCATCTTCAGGAGGTTGTTTCTAGCATTCAGCTAGGAAACCAGTGGAGGATTCATCCTACCACTTTGTTCTTCATATCCAGCCTTTCAGGAGCAGTAGATCTACATCTGGCATTCAGGCCATTGGGTTTTACCTCCTTCCAGCAGTAGTCCCTTCAAGGATTCTGCAGTCCAGTCTTGTAGATCTATTGGAGGAAGGAAGTTTCCAGTATTTCAGCTGGAAATCCTGTGAGGGATCATCTCCTGACATTGGATCTATTGTTTCCATCACTCAAGAGCTAATTTGACACATCTAGCAGGAGGCTAATGAGCCTCCCTCTCTGACAGTGCAGTTTTCTGAAGCTGTTGTTCATCCAGTAACTATTTTCAGTAAAGGAGATTGGAGGAGCTATATCTTGAGCTTTTAGCCCAAGGATATAATGAAGGAATCAACCCTTCTTGCATAGATCTGATTGTGCATCATTGCAACCATCATATCATCAGATCGAGCTTCAGATCTTCATTCCCAACAGCATATATGTGAATCCCTAAGAGGGTGGTAATATTAGACTTATAGATTTGAGAAACCCTTCCTAGGTTATCTTGGGAATCCATCATTGAGCCCAGATCTACAATTTCAACATCATTAGAGCGACCATTCTGCCTAGATATGACTTTCTATCTTTCAGGCAGTTGTAGTCCCAATAGTTGCAGTAGGGAAAACACAATTTACCTTCCAGCAGTTCAACAGTTACGTAGTCCCTCTTGGGAAATCATTACAGGGTCATTCTAGGCCACCCTTGTGGCTTGAGTGTCATATTTTGAGCACTGTTGTACTTGCTTTTTCACCTCCAATATAAAAAAATGGTTCAGCTATTTCTGTGCATTTTGATGTGTATATAGATTTATTGTTTACTTTGATGCAGTTCTTATATTGTGTTTCAGCATTACTGCATTCTCCCTTTTGCGATATTACAACTTTTTTCAAAGACCTTTCTTAAGTGAGCTAGGTGTTCTTCATCAGTTTTTGAGTAAATAGTGATGTCATCAAGGTATATCACAATGAAGTAACCTATTTCTTCGTAAAAAGCAATGTCCACGGTTCTTTGAAAAGTGGCCCCCACATTCATTAACCCAAAATGAATTTTGACATACATGAAGGTGCCCTAAGGTGTAGTGAAGGTGGTTTTGTGCTGATCATTTGGGTGTACTATCACCTGATTATACCCTGAAAAGCCATCATGTAGAGATATTCTTTTGGAACCTACTACCCTTTGCAGTATATGATCCATCTTAGGTAAAGGGTAGTTGTCTTTAAGGGAGGCTTTGTTTAAATTTCTGAAGTCTATGCATAACCTAATTTCCCCTATTTTCTTCCTCACTGATACAAGGTTTGAGACCCATTATGAGTACCTTAGTGGGACTTTTATTCTAGAATCATACATATTTTTTATTTCTTTCTCAACCAGAGGCAATAGTATAGGGTTTATCTGGCGCAAATTCTACTTAAATGGTTTTTGGTTTTCCTTGAGAGGAATCTTATGCTGAATGATGTTTGTATCATAGGACTTCAAGTCCTCATAGCCCCATGCAAACACATCCTTAAATTCTTTGAGCAGCTCAATGTATTTCTGTTTGATGGGGGTTAGCAGTGTTTTGGAAAGATTTATCATTTTAGGTTCTTCTTCATTGCTTATGTTGCATTCTTCTACATTAGTTTCAGTGGATTCCATTTTTGGCTTCCTAGCAACATCATTGAAATCAAACAGTTATTATAAGTGGGCAAGTAATCTTGGAAATAGTTTTTCTTTGCATTGCAATACCTCAAGGCCTTTTTGATCCAGATCCCCACATAATTCTGTCTCATGAGGGTGTTCTAGCAGATTTATATGAGCAGCATAAGGTGGCTATGTTTTGTGTGTTTGTTCCTCATCAGGGCAGTCTTCTTGAGGATCTGAGTCTAGTTTTTGCATCTCAAATTCATTTTTGGATTGTAAGAATTCTTCAATATGTTTGTCACCTTCAAAAACCTGCCAATAATCTATGTTATCAAGTACTGTAGGCCTGCTTTTGACCTTTACCATGTATTTTTCATTGGCATGAGGCAATTGAAAAGTGTTGGTAGCAAAGGCTAGTTCATTTTCAAGGTTGAGTTCTTGGGACAAAGGTAAGTTCATATTTTTTGAATGTTTTAGGAGGTCTAATGCAGCATTTCTATATTCTCTTAACCTGGGATTTTTGGCTGAATATTCTCCTTTTATTTGCCTAATAATAAGCTCAGAATCTCCCTGAACGGAAATCTTCTTAGCTCCTATATTTTTCAGCAAGTGTAAACCTAGGAGAAGAGCTTCATATTTTGCAATATTGTTTGTACATTGAAAATCCAGCTTGTAAGAGTGACCTTCATTAGTGATGTGTATCCAAACACCCACTCCTGAACCAGCTTTGCCACAAGAGCCATCAAAGCTCATGTTCCAAAGAGTTTCAAGTTCAGATTCGCCATTATGTTGTTGTTCATGGCTGCTAAGGTTTTTACTGTTATGTTCTTCATTTTGTGTTTGGTTTGACTGTCCTGACAGGTCTATCTCTTCCTCTTTTTCAGCTACTTGTTCATTAATGTCATCTTCATTGTATAAAATAAATGAATTAAGGTCTGAATGGATAGAATTGAGAGGTGTGTTATTTGGCTTATCTTGGCTGCTTACCATGTATTTCATGTGAGATTCTCTGTATAGTCTTCTTGTCTAGTTAAAGACTAGAATGGTAGCATAGGTCATGTCCATTTGGAGGGTTCCTTGGAGTTTGGCTCCCCATGATCTAGATAAGAGCATGCCATATTTTGGGGGAATGTCAACCACTACAATATCAATGACTAGGCTCTTGGCTGGTATTTGTGCCATATTGACACAAAGATCTTTGATTAGACCCAGACATTTAACTCTACTTCAATCAAAAGAGTACAAGTCTTTGTATGGTCTGGTTATTTCGAGGCCTAATATTGCCATCACTACCTTTGGCATGAGGTTATGTGAAGCACCAGAATATAGCATGGCATTGTTTAGGATTTTTTCATGGATGTTCAAACTGACATAGAATGGAGGCACAAATCCCTCTTGAAACTTTCCCTCTACCTCTGATCCAAACAACAATTCAGGCTTGTCATCAGTCAGATTTAGAGTATCGGTTTCATTCCCTATGTTTAAAGCCTTCAAAACTTGGGACCTATATACATCTTGAGTCACTAATTCAGTAAGGCGTATGGCTATTTTTATCTTGGCAATTTCACTCTCAATATTGAATGGTGTCTGTGTTCTTGGTAGATTTAACTCAGCTTTATCAGACATGGTCTTTTCAGCAAGCTTAACTTGCTGATTTTTATTCGGAATCTCAGTTGAAACAATTTTTTCAGGGCCACTAGTTGATGTACTAGGGCAACTTTGGTCACCATCATGTTGGCTGATTTTGTTTTTGCTTTGATTAGAATTCTTAGCCTTATGTTGGTATTTTCTGTTGTCTTTTTAGGAGTGTTTTCAGGGGTCTTCCTAGCAAAAATTTCTAGTTTGTTCCTCTTCGGGGTATCTTGGGTTTTCCTACTTCTGAGGTCATACTGCCTATGAACCTCCATGATAGCATTTTCAAACCCTAGTTTGTATTCTTCAGAATCCTCATATGTTCTTTCAGCCTGATTTGGGGAAAACAGACCTTGTTCTTCTTATGTGAGAAAAACAACGTCCTCAATATCAGAGCCTATTAGATTTACATGGTTTTATTCCGGCTCTTCAGTATTTCTTTCCTCTTCATCTACATAGTTTTCTTGGAAAGGAGGTCTGATTTGTTGGTCATTTTATCTTTGTCTTATTTGAGGAGGATCTCTTTTGAAGTTTTGGTTTCTGTTTCTATCTTGAGGATTGGTTTGATTTTCCCTAGGGGGTGCTTTTTCATTTATGTTACTTCTCTCCATCATTCTTTCCATTACCCTAACTAGATTTTCAATTTTAGCATCAGATGTGGAGGCCATAGGTTCATCTTTGTATGTAACCCTCCTTTTTGTTCTCATCCTAGCCTTTTTAGCAATCAGATTGGCTTCTACACTTATTGCTCCCATTTGCATGTCTTCTAGGCTGATGGGGATATCTTTATTTTAATTGGTAAGCCATGTCGGGATCAAATCCCTCTGGAAAATTTACTAGGGCTAGGCCTTGTAGGGGTTTCATGTGAGGAGGGAGTGCATTGTATACACTATTGAATCTAGTGCAGTGGTCTTGAACACTCTCCCCTACATTTATTTTAAGGTTCTCATACTCTGATAAGATTTGAAGGGGATTTTTCTTAGTTTCCCACTTGTTTATGAATGTTTGATGAAGGGGAGGGAGATCATGAATGCTGTTAGGGGTTAATCTCTTGAACCATTTCTTTACTTCTCCCCCTAAACTTTGGGCAAAAATTATCATTTGTATGGTCTCATATTCTATTTATTGGTAGTCAAAAGCATCATTCAACTTGTCTACATGTTGTTGGGTAGTTGTAGGGTCAGTTCCGTTAAAGTGAGGGATTATAGATTGATAGTCCTGTGGCATATGCAGTAAAGGTTGTGGTAGTACCAATGGGGCAAACCATGCAGCCATGATTTGAGGTAAAGGAACCCAAGGTGAGTTTATAAGAGGAGGGTTTATGAGTGGAGGTGGAGGATGAAATGGAGCGGTTTGCATAGTGGATGTATGAATGGGGGTGGCATATGTACTTGGACCAGCTAGCTGATATTGAGAATATTTGGAATGAAAGGAGTCAAAGTGCTAGAGAAGCTGAAGATTAGGAGGAGTGCAAGGAGAGGCTTCTCTACTAGGACTTTGCTGTAAGCTGGTAGTCTTAAGGTTTGTCTGGTCTATCCAACTTTGAGACTTAGTTCTGAATAGGTTTCTTCTATGGTGTAAGTCAAATTGGATACTTTCCAAGGATGTGAGATTTTCAGGAACAGAACTTGCTTTGGGAATTGGTCTAACAATAGTTGAATCTTCAGTTCTAGAATTTTTTCATAAGATTATTTCTGGGTCATCAACTATGGTAGGAGGGTTTGGCTCAGGGTGAGATCTGGTGCTATTTTTTTGCGAAGCTAGATTTCAGACCCAAAACACAGAGAGGCTGAAAGTTTATAAGATTTTTGAAAACAAACCAATCTGTAAGAATACTGAATTCACACAGTATGTGACTGAGCTTTATACTATTACGACTGATTAATACATTCCCAGAGGAGTCTGTGAGAACCAGTGGAGTCAATAGGCCTACTGAAGACTAGTGGGGTCACCAGGTGGATGATGCTAACTGTTTTGAGGATTTGTTTGTTGTCCACCATCAACAATTAGATACCAATCTTGAGATATTTTTGGGTTTTCTAAGTTCTTTATATAGCACTAAGATTTTCAATAAGTGTCCCCAGTAGAGTCACCATTATGTTAGGTCCCTATAATTTTTCAGATTGACAAGAACAAATAAACAAGGGTAACATCAAAACAACTTTGGAGTCCTAGGACCTAGCCTTCCTGGACTCAGAGAGGGCTCTCACTATATTTGTATAAAAGATATAACTTGTTTGATTTAGGATGTTGATTTTAGGCTAGTTAAAATGATAGGGATTGTTTGTTTTGTTTTGTTTGGTTGGGTTGCTTGTTAAGAAGAGCAGATAGAGTAAAATAAATTTAAACCATTGGGCTATGGGGTCTACGAAAGGTTTGAAGAGTATACAAAAAATTCAAGGGTGTTTCATAGGGCAAGTTAACAAAGCCAAATGGATCTTAATAGCTTATGTGAGTGTGAAATGAACATTAAGTTGTGAGTTTAGTAGGTTTAAAGGGAAATTAAGAATCCTTTAACATATACTATATCAAGAAGAGTATTTAAGATCACTATGCTTAAGAAAGAACCAAAGGATAGGGTGCACCATAAACTTATTTGGCCTAACTTTATCAAGTAAACTTTGAGACAACAATCCAGCAAACCCTAGAGACCAGGGAACTCCTAAATTCTCTAGCCATTCACTTTTAGACAAAGAAAACAATTAAGATAACAAATAAGTGATGATTAAAGAGCAGGGAACTCCTAAATTCTTAAATCAGACTTCAAAGACCTTTAAAATGAATTTTCAAGATAGATCAAAGGACAGGGCAAACCATAAACTTCTTTAGCCTAAACCTTAATAAGTAAAATTCAAAGAGAGGTCTTAAAAACTATGTTTCAAGCTACAACAAAGGACAGGGCATACCATAAAATTCTTCAGTTTGAATCTTATTAAATCATTTTCAGGACAACAAACTAGGTGGAATCAGAAAGCAATTATGAATTCTCCAATCAGACCTAGTAGAGGAAAACATTTGAGCAACAAAAGGCAGACAGAATTAAGGTGCCTCTAACAGCATATCTTAACCTAAATTTTATGTTCTATTACAAGAGAAATTGATTTACAAAATGGAAAATAGAAGAAAAAAATTACAAAATTAGGATAACATCACCATTTAACAAAGTCCATGAATCCTATGAATGTGCTTGTTTGATTGATATTCAACCCAAAACCATTACAATGCTCCAAAGCCAAACTTCTTTCACAACTCAAAGTCTATGAGGTATTCAACTCAAAAATCAACCAGAAAAAAACATGAAGCATACATGTAGTATTTATCTGCAAAATGAGAAGGTGATCCTAAGCTAGGGTTTGAGATGTCATTTATTACATATTTAATGCATTTTGACCTTTGAGACCATGTAAGGCCCAAGGCAAAATATCTGAAAGTGACTCACTATAAAATAACTCATAACCTAACCTATGAGGTAATTTTGGAAGCATTTGAACTTAAAGCCTCTAAATAAATTTTACAATAAATCCTAGTGTCTTTTGTTAACTTTATGGCAAGGGCACAATGCCACTGGGCAGGAGCGCAGCGCTGGTGCAAACGCGCAGCGCCATGACTTAAAACATGGCCTGTCTTGTAGCTAACATTTGTAGGCCTTCCTGGTGTCCGAATGAGATCCATGATAGCTCATTGGAAAGGTATTTGAGTCTAGTTTCAAGATATGCTTTCAATTTCCAAAATGGTGCCCATATTCCCTGTCAAAAATAATTTATCCCAAGACTGGTAAACGTGCAACGCCAAGGCCAAAAATAGGGCATAAACATGATTTTTTTGATGGTTTTTGTCCTTTTTGAGGGACCAGTTTTTCTCCAAATCTTCTGAAAATTTCTGAGGTTAATGTAATCATCACTAGAAACATGAGGATGTTGACCATTTTTCATTTTAATTCCCCAAAAAATAGCGCAATGCCAGTGGCGCAGCGCCTTTAGCAAAATTTTTGAGTTGAAAATTATTAAAAATTGTAGAAATTAACATGAGTGCAAAAATGTGCAAAAATTGTTGGAGTACTTGCTCATTGAGTGATTGAGGCATGAAGTGACACCTTAGAAAGTATGTACAACTTTTATTTCTCCCCTAGCTTGGTCAAAATTTCAAATTTTTCATTAGCTCATTGAGCTTGGCTAATGAAATTCTCTCTTTCTGTGCATGAAATTTTGACTCTTGCCCTCAACAAGTCATTGTCCTTGTGAGCCTTGGCCAAGAGCTGCTCCAAGTGTTGGTTGACCCTCTCAAGCCATGCTTCTTTGTTTTCATTGATCTCTAGGGCAAGATTTTCATTTAATGTAAGCTGGTCTGCTAGGTCAGTTTCCCTTTGTCTCTCTAGTGCTAGAGCTCTTTTCAGCCCTCTAATCCTTGGTCTCTGTCTTGGAGGCTGATCCTCCTCACCATCAAGCTCAATCAACTGAAACTCCTGCTCAGTTTCATGTTTGTCCTCCCGCTTATCAATTATAGGCTCTTTAGCCTTTTCCTTACCTTTGTCTACCTGCTGTGTTGATGAAGAAGGCATGGCCACTTTCACTCCAAGTGAAGCAAACACGTGCCTATGACCTCTCTGATAGGTATGTACAAATGTGCCAAAATCGACCCTCTTAGGCTTGATAATTTCACCTCTTCTAGGTTTTCATGAGGTATTTGGTGTCAAAACCCTAGGGAGAGGATGAATGAAATGGAGGAGTGTGAAGTGAATGGAGGTGAAATGGATGAGATGAATAGCTTGAAAGATGAAGGGAATGAGTGGGAGTGAAGAGAATGAGTGAAAAGGAATGTGTGAAGGGACAAAATAGATGAATGTAAACCCTAAATCAATGTAATTTCCTTGTTTTTGACTGATATTTCTTTTAGGAGGATGGAACAAGGTTAAAAATAGCGATCATAAGTTTGTATTAGGGTTTTCCTTTAGGGTTCCATTTCTATCCAATGAGGAATCACCAAATGATTTAAACATAGGGATTATATCATGTAATTACCACTTAAGAGTGCTTGGAGTACTTTAGGAGAATCTTTGAAGTGGTTTTGAAGTGTTTGAAGTGACACAACCCTCACAAGTCTTCACTATGCAGGCGTGCAACACCTATCCAAACGCGTAGTGCCAGGATGAAAAAACACAACACTGTTTTGCAGACCACTTTTGGAGGTCTTCCCGGTGTCCAAATTGGGCCCAGGATATCTAGTCGGAAAGATATTGAAGTTTGGTTTCCAAATATACCTTTTTTTTCTTTCTGATTGGAGTTTATTTGACCTGTCAAAAGTTGATTCTCCCAAGACTGGTCAAAAAGTGCTGAATGAGGGTGCATGAATGCAGAGTGCTGGTGCAGGCAACTTTTGGAGGCCTTATTCAACTCCAAATTGAGCTTATGATAGCTCATTGGAAATATATTCCAGTATAGTTGTTATTTTACTTATTAATCAAGTCATTTGGACAATCCAACTATGAGAAAACTTGATTTTCCCAAGGTCACTCCAGTAGTGCAACAACTCTCCTGTGACACCTGTAGTTTTGAAATTTATCTAAAACCATGACACCTGTGTAAAATATGAAGGAGGTTTTTCCTATTGGACCTATTATGGAAAAAAACCTCTCTCACTTTTGTCAAATTCATCTCTTTTTGGTCAGAAACATAGTTTGAAGCAAAACTGGCCCTATGAGTTGCAAATGACTTGACCCTTGGAATGATTTCTCAAAAAATGATGGAGACATGATGTTTATGAGTTGGTATGGATTCATAATTGATTAAATTACCTTCCTTATGCCTCGTATTCACTAATTTCTCTGATTCCATAGCAAATCCTAGCTCAGTGGAAGAGGAAATTAGGGTTTGGTGTAGGCAAAACAGGGGATTTAGGACTGCCTTGTAGAGGAAGGGGAATGAAGGGGTTAAGGGTTGTATAAATTATTGGGGAAAGTTTGGGGGATAGGGATAGATGTTAGAGATTAGGGGAAAGTATAATTTCAAGAATTGAGTGAGGGGAAGGGGTCCAAAATGGAAAAACACAGGCCTAGTCTCGAAAAGTGTCAAATTGTAGCAATAGGCTAGGGTTTGTGGAAAAATGATGGTTTTGAGGGATAGGAGTCATGGGAAGTGTTTAGGAAGGTATATTAAGGATAGGGGAAGGTGTGAGAGCATCAGGATACAAGTCTTGTTGATTATTTAACCATGGAAATCATGAAACCAAGAAAAATGCCCTCAAAACCCTAGGTGAGGGAAATGAGCTTTCCAAGCACAACCGAGAGATAAATATGGTAAACACAAAGCCACTTATTTGGTTTAAGAGAAACAAGGTGAATTTGATATGGCAAACTGACAGATAGGGAAAAGGTTTTATGAAGATAATGAAGGCAGTGAGATTTCTGAAACTCAAGATATTCAAGGAATATTGTTTCCAGAAAACTATAACCATTCTATAGTCATCCAAAGATAGTGAAAAATACTGATGACTAACAACGATATAAAAGGCCTGCCACAAACCTTGTCATCTTGTTTGGAAGAAAATTTGGTCAGCATGTTGTGGAGTCACCATGAATGCTCAAAAGTTGGGTTCTTTGAATCATGGAGTCGCCAGGTGAATAATTCAGCTTTCTTGTGTCTGGTCACTGTCCACCATCAATAATCAGATATGAAATTTGATGTAATTTCCGAGGAAGATAAAATTCATCCCATTATGGTTGGAATTATGTTATCACTTCATAATTCCGAGGCTGAAGATAGAATCTCAGAGGCAACATCAAAACCCCTTCGGGCCTAGGATCGAGCCCTCCTAAACCCAGAGAGGGTTCTCTCTGTTAGATATAGCTTTGTTATATTGGGCATTTTAGGCTAGTTAATGGGTTCAAATTTTTGATTTTTGAATTGGTTTGGTGAGGAAATCAAGGGAAAATACCATCAGGCGATGGAGTCAAAGGATTTGGGTGACCAGTTTGCAGAAATAATCAAGCATAAGTGAAACATGGAAAGCTAGGTATACTACTTTGGATATTTGAGAATTAAATGGAATGGGAAGATACAAGAAGAGTGGAATCTAGTAGAAATTGAGGAGCAATTAAGAATTCCTCCATTAGACTTGAATGTAAGGTTCAGCAGAAATTAAGTAGCAATTAAGAATTCCTTGATTTGGCATCAGTAGAAAACATAGAAAATTGTAAACTCAGCTTGAATAGGGTGCTATAGTAACAAATCCTATTCATCATTTTATGTTCTACAGTAAGAATTCAGAAATACTAAGAAAGGAAAAAAATGGATGACACATTAAATAGGAGAAAACTTCACCATTTGGTACACCACGTGAATCGTGAAATCTTCTCTTGTATTACTTTGCAAATTGTCACTTAAAATACATCGAAAACCATCTCCATAATTGAACAATTTCTCCTTACACATCTTTTCCCCCCTTAATACTTCGAACAGTGAAGTATTTATGCTAATCCTACTAACTAATTACAATCAATGCCATAACTAACCGTTACTTTCTTAATGGTTTTCAAGCTTATGTGGTTATCGTTTATTGAAGAAATCTTCAGATTTTCCATAGTGTTATAAAACAATTGTCAAAATCCGATGTTACCTTCTTGTTAACTTCATAACAGAGAAGGACGAAAATTATTTGACATGTGTAAATAAAACAGTTGGGGTTATAAAGGACATCTGGACATCTGGCACTGTTTTTATTCCCCATAATCAGGTGTGTTATATGTTTACCAGTCTAAATCCTATCAAGTCTGACACTTGTGCTATTCTGACTATCCTTTTGAGTGCTAACATCTGGAACTGGATATTTGTATGGATTTACACCTTGAAACGCTCAATTTGATCGAATCTCCCATCTTCTTTCTAAAAACAGAAAAATTGCCACAAAGCTAATGACACATGTATAATATCAATTACCAAAAGTTGAATCTAACAAATTATATACTGTGCCTAAGCATATATGTTACTGCAAGCTTCAAAAGCTGACTGCAAATGTTTCCAAAACTGGCGCTGCTTTTTTAAGAAAGCCATTGCTGGATAATCTGATCTGATTGTTGTGCTGGCTATCATGATGGCCATTTTGTTTTACTACGTCGGTTACTATTGTAGTGGAGCTTTGAAACGTAAAACCGACTGCTTCCTTTTGAAACGTACAAGAATGATTCAAAACCTCGGACGGGAATGGTGCGGAATGGCTACAAGGAGCAATTTCATTGGCAGGAGTCAGTAGGTTTCCGTGGAGCAGTGGATTGGTGGATGGTTTTTCGAAGTGGAGTAGTGGTGGTTGCTGAAGCGACGCGGTGGAGTAGTGGTAGTGGTATCAGAGTGGAGGGAAAAACAATTTTCGGGGGGGGGGATGAGTGGAGCGGGGGGGGGGGGGGGTAGTGGAGGGGTAGGTGGTATTGGAGCGAGGGGGGGGGAGGGTGCGAAGTAGTAGAGCCACGACACGCTGAACGAGATGGTGGTAAGGAATCTGCTTCATTTCGAACCCCCCCACGTGGTTAAAGTTCGAAGGTCGAGCGGGGCCCAAAAAGCTATGTTGACCGTCGGATGGAAACAGGGTAATGCAGATGAGCGGGTAAGTGATCAGAGGTTAAAGGTGGATGTGACGGTGGGGTTAGGTAGCAGAAAGGTCTACGATGTGATGGGGAAAGGGTGACGTGGTAGGGAAATAAAGGTTTTCCATGGTAAGGTAAGGTTTATTGTGGTATATATATATATATATATATATATATATATATATATATATATATATATATATATATATATATATATATATATATGACCTAAGGTGGGGGGCTTAATATAAATTCCTAAAACTTCATATATGTGGGTTTTGGAGGGTTAAACTATGGATTTCGCTTATATGGTAGATGGGATTGTTGGCAATATTTTTAGGATAAGTTCTAAAGTTATTTGAAGAAATTCAATTGAGCACTTTTATCCTATAATGGGGTTTCCGAAGCCCTAGAATAAGCATTCTTTACCCTTTTTGACAGAAGTTCCTTTATTGGAAATAAATGATAGCCGTGGAACGTTATTGACAATATGAAAAATCTGAAAGAATAATCAATCACCTTGTGATACTATAGATTATAGGGTACTAACAGGGAGACAACAAAAAACGTGATACAAGATACAATAAATGTAAACACTAGCTATATAGCAGATTAAGGAGTACTAGAATATTTGCATAATCATATAGACAAATATAGAAAGAAAACATTAGATTTTATTATTGATAAATTACAAAAGGAGAGCTTACATCCAGGCCTTGATGTTAGAGGCGTCCTTAGGTGAAAATATGAGTCCTTCACCTAGCTCAAAAGCATTCCTTCTCCCGTGCACTTAGTCTTAATCACGATGCAAGCATTCAAAGGGATGAGTGTTCAGATGAATATGACCATGATCAACCGAGATATAAAATTGGGGGAATGAGGGATGTGAATGTATAGCAAGGAGAAGGAGGTTGGGAGCACATGAAAGGAGGAGGAAGGCCCACTTTCTAAGGGATGATCGCCCATGGATGAGATCAAAGCTCCAAAATGAGAGATATCGACCTTATCATCTTTGTTCAACATCCAAATCGCCATCCTTGAGTTCTATAGGTTGAAGCTTCTCCTCTATTTGAGGAAGTACTTCCAGAAAGGGATCAATGCGGTTTTCCAATAAATTAGGGTGATAACAGCGCTTGGCCAGAACTGGGATAAGGACATCAGCGCGGTCATGGCACTAGGAAGGGCACTGACCCAAGAAACTAGGAATTTGACCAAGTTCCTTCAGTAATATTTCAAGGAAGTATTCTTTGGATCTTCAAGGGGATATGTCAACATATTTCTTGATGATGGAAACATTGCACAAGATTCGTCATGGGGAATTTCAGGATCATGGATAGGAAAATGAGCATGGTGATAAAATACTGTGTAACACAAGGATATTTAGGCTTACGTGTTGAAAAATCATCAGCATATGACTTCTTTGAATATTGTTTAGGGTTTTCAGATTTGGACTTGCCTTTACCCTTTTTCTTACCTTGAAAGGATTTATCTGTTGTGGTATATTGAACAAAATTTACCATAGAGGTTTTACCAGGATTCTTCTGGTTACTGGAAGGAGTGGGGGGCACAGTGATAGTAGTGGATTTAGTCTTCAAAGAAGTTTTAGGCGCACTACTATCAGTATGAGCCAATGTACCAATAACACCATCCATTGGAGGTGTAACAGGAGACTGAGATCATGTGGGATCAGTTGAAGGTCGCGACACATCAAGCAATAACTCATATAGAGTCCTAGACTGGGAATAAACCAAATCAAGGTATTGAGCTCTGGAAATGACCTCCTCTTCCATGACACGTCCACCCATGGCAAGATCTTTAACAATCTTGGGAATGAATGATTTCGTAAACCATTCAATCAAGAGCTAGTCGGGGATCTCGAATTTTAGGAGGTGATGATGACATCACTATTCATGAATGTGATCCAAAATATGAGTCGCAGTTGACTGCTTCAAAGAAGTGAGAATATGGGTGCCAGTTTCATACCGGATAGGTGATTGGAAGTGAGTAAGTAAGGCCATAGCCAAGGAATTAAAATCGAAGAAAATTCCTCGAGGGAGTTCAATATACCACTTGCCCACAGTACCGGTCAAAGTACGCTAGAAAATATGAAGACAAATAGAATTGTTGACCCAAGAACTAGAAGAGCACCATAAGTGATACACCATAACATGGTTTTGGGTGTCTTCTCGAGATTTTCCTTCTAATTTTGGACAATATCTTGGGATTTTAGTTGGCATTGGCAGCCAATGCAGTTGATGATGGATGGGGTCATTCGAAAGCTTTGACACATTCGAAAATTCCAACATAGCCAAGAAAGGCAAGGGTGGATGGTGAGGAGAAAAAGTTTGGTGGTTCCAACCTGGGTTATACAGATTATGCCCCCATAGGGCAGATTCTATTCCAGATATGCATACTGCCCACGTGGCTGGTAAGGACCTTGTTGCAGATATTGCTGAACATAGGGACCTTGCTGGGGTTATTGATAAGACCCCTGCGGGAATTGAGGTTGCGACCTTGTTGGATGTAGGGTCCAGGGTGAGGTCCATGCTGAACATGAGGTCCAGTCTGTGATCCTTGCTGAACATAGGGTCTAGCCTGTGGTCCCTGCTGAACACAGGGTCCAGCCTGAGGTCCTGATTGGGCCTGATGGTACTGAGGAATATACTAATATTGAGCACCATGTTGAGGCCCAGACTGAGGTTGTTGGTACTGACCTTAAGGAAATGGTTGGTATTGAGTACTAGGTTTCTTGAGGGGAGGAATAGATTGACCCAGAAGGATATTCAGACCAGCTTGGGTGTAAGAAGAAAACTAAGGGTTAGTCGCAACAAAACTCGCAGAAGGCTGGGGCTATTGGAAATATTGTTTGAGACGTCTTAGGTCAAGGAACATACTGATATTGTACGTTCAAATATTGAACATAAGGGATGTTAGGTTGTTAAACATATGAATACGATACGTTCGGTTGTTGAAGGGGCTGCTGAACCTGAGAATACTGAATATGAGGTTCTCTTGCCCCAGGAATAGGTCCAGAATTGGGCTACCCCCCACCCAAAAGGGGAGGTACATAAAAAGGTTTAGACTGCCCCCAGACACAAACGAAATCGTGGATTGTCCACTCAATGATTGAAATACAATAATCGTAGAGGGCGAGTAGGGGATAGAAGATCTGATCGAAATAATCATTTGACCAATAGTGAATTTAGGTCGAACAACATGTTGAGACATGGTGGCCATATTCGAAATGAATGGGCCAGGAGATGGAGGGATGCCCGTTGACCAAATAGGATTTGGGAATAAAGGTGTACCACCGGAAGCTCCAGAAATAATGTTTCCCAAAGAGTTATAATCGTGCGGAAGTGTGGATGCAACCTGATTGGAAGGTATTTTTGTCCCAGTTCCTGAATTGTGAGGTGTGGAACTGAAAAAATTTCTTTCAAAAGGAAACACAAATGAAGCACCTTGCGGGATGTAAGTGTTAGTAGTTTCCTGAAGAGTTCCATAAGGAGCCCTTACGAATGGAAAATCATCAGCATTGGATGCCATTTCGTTAGGAAATAACCAATGGACAATAGAGTGAGATGCTACAGGAGAAGCGCGAAAGGGAATTCCGGGTTGATCAAAAGCGCTATAAGCCTATTGAGGCGAGACCACAATCAGATCAAAGAGTGTATTTTCAGGAAATACCATGAACTGTGCAGATGGTTTGGGGCTTTCTGGTTCAAAGTCTTCCCATGTTGTCTAAGGAGAATCGTCAGGCGATGGTCAAGATGAGATGGTTTGAACACTAATGACAATCCCATCCCGAGTTTAGCACCTTGCATTTCAAGGGGCCCAACTGGAAACTGAGGGACCTTAGGAGGAGATTATTGAGATCCATCAGAGGAGGGATGAGGGGAATTGGACGATTCAACCACGATAACCTTTCAAGGAAAGAGAAAAGAAGGCAGAGGTGAAAAAATTCACAGTTTACCAAGAAATAATGAGGCTGGGTAAGATTTTTTTGTGGGCAGTTACTTTTAGAATTAAGAAAAAATAAATAAAAAAGGGTGTGCTAGTCATAAAGGTTTACCAAGTATTCGTGAACTGCAATATACACCTTGATGATAAATGATAGAAAATATGACCAAGGACTTAACGTACTACAACCAATCTTCCTGAATGTTGTGTTTAGTGTATCATGTTTACAAGGCGTCCGAATCGGTTACCTATGGTAGGCTTGAAACCCAGTGGTGTGTCTAATGCATAACTGTTCGATGAGAGCACCCCAAATATACTTATCATACATCAATATACTTGCATATGTGGGACGAGATATCACCCTCGGGCTATAACGTAGAACGTTAATGACAACTCCTACGTTTTACGATGATGGAACACGTCTCTGGCCTAGACCACTACATGTTCTCGTTAGTTCCAATGCTCCTTAAGGTAAATTGAGTGAATTTTAATGTTGATCTTGAGTTAAATTTCAGTTTTGGCTCAAAATAAATGTCACCTGAATCCTTATAGTGCAGAATAAATGCAAAAAGAAAAACTTTCCATTTCGATGAAGCCTTAAATATTAAGGGAAGAGATACAAGAAAAAGTGCAATCAATGCAACAACAATAATGGCCCCAAAAATAGCTCAAAGCTACGAAATGCAAATCTATAGCTCTCTTTTCCACTAAGATGCCTTTTTTTATTTTGAAATGCAATCAAAATCAAAACAAATGAACGAAAGAATAAATGCAAATCCTTTCAATTTTCTTTCAATGGAACAAAACAAAAATAGCTTTAAAAAATGCACGAATGAAATTCTTTTCACTCTTTTTAAAACGATAAAGATAAGCTAAATCAAAGCTAAAATAAAAATCACTTCCAATTTATTTTGAAATTGGACACATGACACACTCTTCTCAACTTGTGAATCAAACAATTTGTGATCCTATGTTTGACACTAAATCGAAGGTAAAATCAAAGATGTAGCAATGTCCAGTGCAAATCACTCTGAATCAAGTCAAGAACATTGTCGTGGCAAAAAGGTGTTTGAAATGGTGAAAAATCCCCCAACTTACAAAAAAATCAAAGAGATGAAAATACTTGCTCAGAGAAAATAAGTAAGTCAAACACAACAAGGAGGTCACTGAGATTTTACAGACATCTTCAGGGGCTAGGACACACTGGAAAATCAAGGGGAAACCCTATTTTTTCCTAGGTCTGAGATCAACGCTTTTGTGATGAGAAGAAGAGTGCTGAAAGGAAAATTAGCATGGCTATACTAAATAGAACAACTTTGTCAGTGCTACTATGAAAACATAAAGTGCGCTTCGCTAAAAACAAGGAAAAATAAAAAAGAGTCGCACACAAACACTAGACTTGACACAATGAGGTGACTATCAAACCTTACACAAACTAACAGAGGCCTAAGCAAGATTAGATTCTAGAAATTGGTTAAACTGATCCAAGATTAGTTTGGCGAAGGAAGGCTAAGAGGCTAAGCTCCCCAGTGGATTCGCTAGTTATGTTTTCAAGATAAATCCCCTTTGCGGACAAAGGTGATATCTCTAGCCCTAGAGTGGGTCTAGCAACACAAGATACTTTCTAATGCAAAGCTCTCGTAACTAACATTTACAATGCGACAAGAAAAGAGACAAAAGTACCCTTTTCCCAACGCTACTTTGAATCCGTTGATGATGACCTTGATCCATGATCCTTTTAGGCTCGCCCCTGCTACTGATGGAGCGCGAATACCTGCGGATGATCAAGAGGCAACAAAAAATGTAACACAATACATAATAATTGTAAACATTAGCTATTTAGTAGATCAAGGAGTACCAGAATATTTGCATAAACAATTAGACACATATAGAAATAAAACATTAGATGTTATTATTGATAAATATAAAAGGAAGAGCTTACAACCTAGGCATTGATGTTGGAGGCCTTCTTTGGTGATAATTTTAGTCCTTCACCGAAGCTCTAAAGCATTCCTTCTCCCAAGCACTTAAGTGTTATCACAATGCTAGGATGTGAGAGTTCAGATTAGCCGAACAATGACCAACCAAGCTCTAAAATTGTGGGAATGAGGGATATGAGTTTATAGGAAGGGAGAAGAGTTTGGGAGCCCATGAAAGGATGAGGAAGGCCCAATTTCTAAGGGATAAACCCCCATGGATGAGATCAAAGCTCTAAAATTAGAGAGCTTGACCCTATCACCACCGTTTAACAACCAACTCGCTGCCCTGGAGCTTCTAAAGGTTGAAGCTTCTCCTCCATTTGAGGAAACACTATGGGAAAGGGATCAGTGTGGCTTTCCAAGAAATAAGGGCGCTGGCGGCACCAAGCGAGAACTATGAATATGACATCAACGCGAGCATGGCACCAGGAAAAACACTGACCTAGGAAACTTAGGAATTTGACCAAGTTTCTTCAGTAATCTTCCAAGGCAGTTTTCTTTGGATCTTCAGGGGATGTATTAACATATTTCTTTATGGTGGAAAATTTGCACATGATCTATCATGGGGCACTTCAGGATTAGGGACGGGAAAATGAGCACGGTGACAAATTACTGTGTAACACTTGCATCATAGCTCTACCCATTTGCTGAATTAACATATTTTGTCTTTTTACAACTCCATTATGTTGAGATGTGTTTGAAATGATATATTGTCACCTTATGCCAAATTCACCACACAAGTATGCAAACTCATCTGAAGTAAATTCACCTCCTTTGTCTGAACTTATGCACTTTATCTTGCATCATGTTTGATTTTCTGCTGGTGACTTGAATATTTTGAATTTCTCAATTTTTTCTGACTTATGTCTGATAAATGCCACCCATGTCAATCTGGAGTAGTCATCAATTATCGACATAAAATATTTTTCTCCTCTTGGTGCTTTTGTTCCGGAATTCCCACACAAATCCATATGAACTAGCTGCAAAGGCTTAGTACTTGACAGTTGATCTTTGACTTTGAATGATGTTCAAGTTTGTTTTCCCATGTGACATGACTTTCAGGTATTGTTTTGAGGATTATTTATTGTTGGTAGATTTCTAACTTATCTCTTCTTACTAAGCCTTATAATGTGATCAAAATTGAGATGCCCCAATCTCCTATGTCATAGCCAATATTCATATTTTTTGTTGATGTAGAATTCTTCATTCTCTTCCTTCAGTATATAGACATTATTATCTATTTGAATTCGTTTAACCAGAATATTCCCCGTATATTTTGACTCGATTTCACAATCTTGAGATCTGAAGAAAACATCACAACCTTTGTCACATATCTTACTTACACTCAAAAAATTAATTTTTAGACCATCAACAAATAATATATCCTGAGCCTTTCCTCTTCCATTATTCAAACTAATTGTGCCCTTTCCTCTAATTCCTCTTTCTTCATTGTTTCCAAATGTGACTGTTACAGGTCAATTTGGGCATCATCCCCCAAGACCTGGTCAAATTGGGCATCACCCCCCAAGACCTGGGAAAATTTGGCATCATCCCCTAAGACCAATATGAATAGGATCTATCATCCCCTAATTCAGTTGCTATATGCCCTAAGAGAAGCCATTCCATTGATGGCTTCAATTGTGATATTTCCAACGTTTGAAGTATATATTATATGACCAATTGACTCATCAACGCTCCTCTAAATGGGCCTAAGTGCATTGCAAAGCACTTATCTCCATGCAAGGGTTCACTGCAGTGCACTTCCCGACACTTAAGGGTGCATTGGTCTCCTGGGAGACAAATCATCATTTTTCCGAGAATCTCCGTATGTATAGTGCCTTCTAAAAGAGATCATAGGTGTCATACTTCGAATACAAGTGTTCATCCATCACCACTGAACTTGGAAACATGTCTCACTTATTATTATAAAGCCATTTTATTGAGAAACTACCTTCAATTTCCCTATAATTGAGCAGTCATCTAAGTGCTAAGGAGGAAGAAATTTGTGTAATGTTATGCTGTTGGATTCTCAATTGATGAGTGTTGGAAGTACTGTTAGTCTGTTATGCTGTTGAGATGATGCTTAGTGTGATGAGGATGGAATGAAGTTGGAGCAGGTTGACGATGAATCGATCTATTGGTTATAATATTCTCTGCCTACTTTCTTAATAAAGATATCTATTCATTTTCCCATATGTATGCTTATATCTTGTGAATTTCATTCTCAATTGTGTATGTATTCTCACATCTAATCGGTTCGATTTGGTTAAGATATGTAGATACTTGTATATTTGTATGTTGGTTTCTGTTCTCTGTCTTTGATTGTAGGTATCGATCTAGCGGCTTTAGTTGGATTGAGGGCGACAACAACAACGAAAGAAGGAGAAAGAGAGCGAAAGGATCACAAGTAGTTTTCTTTCCTTTCTGTCTATATATTTGTCTTAGATAAAATAATAGTTGTCTTTCTTTTGTTGTTTTGAGTGAAGGAACACCACACTCAGGGAATCTAGTTTATCTGTAGTTTAGAATTCTGTATAACAAATTGGCGACCATACTAGGGAGAAATCCATCATTCCTGGTGTTTTTTCCCCTATTTACCATCATCAGTAGACTTTACTTTGTCTTATCAGTCATTTGAATGAAAATTTTTCCTTAGAAGTGTGTTTAAGCTGCTTGTTTTCCAAACTTAGTTGCACCCAACGCACTGTTGGTCAGGGTACAATGCTCTGCAAAGCACTATCTCCCTTTCAGGGGTGCACTACAATGCACTATCTTCCCTTACAGGATGTGTTGCCCCCTTAGCCAGCCAAATTCCATCAAATTTTTTCTTTGCATTTAGTTTCAGCCAATTGTCTGTTGTATTCTCAGATGTCTGATTGCTCTTAGAGACCAGTAAACATTACTTGTTCTTCCTCCTTTGAAAAGTTGTTTGTTCAATGTTTCATTAGATTTTTTATTTATCATTGGCAAATTAAATTCAAAGTTGTAAATTTTTCATTAGATCAATTCTGTTTTCGAAAAGGAAATTGTCATTTCATTCTTCACTTCGTACAGGAAAATTGTCGTTTCATTCTTCATTTTCCTAATATAAATTGTTGTTTCATTCCTCGTTGCTCAAAAGAAAACATTTGTTTGATTGTTTTGTGCATTTAGTTTCTTTTTCCTCATTCACATTAAAGGAAATTGAAAAGAAAAAGATGCATGTGGATTTAGATATTTTTGTGTTGCATAGGAACATATTAGGGAAATCTACATTTAGTTTGTGCTCTTTTTTGTATGCTCAAAATCTGATTGCTCAATCCCTTAGTAGCTAGGATTTTCATTGAAAAAACTGAATTGAAAAGTTTGCTTCTCATTTAGTTTGAATTTTAGGAATTTCTCATTACATCACAGAGTGAACCTCAAAGATAAAATTTTAAACAAGATCAACATAAAATTTACCTCAATCAACCTAAGAAAGCATTGTAACATTAACGATAACACTTAGAAGGTCTAGGCTATAGACATGTTCCGGCGTTGTTAAAAATAGCAGTTGTCACCAACTTGTCTATGATACATTCCAAGTGTGAAATCCCACTCCACGTACATAAGTATATCAGAGCTCGTCCATGTACCTTACGGTATATAGGGCAGTGTTATAGTACGAAAAGTATAACGGGGTGCTCTCATTGTGCGGTTTCCAATTAGACAACGCTAATACGGACTTGGGCGTCCACGTACCTTCAAGTATATTTGGGAGGATAACTTTAGTTTGCTTACCATCCATAGGTAACCGAGTCGATGCCTTGTAACTTGTGATACACTAAACACATCATTCGGGGATATTGTCTGCCTGTACTTCTTGGTTTGCCATGAGGTATTCTGCAGTTCACAATTACTTGGTAAACATTTTTCCTAGTATCACCCTTTGATTTGTTTATTTTTTTTTGTAATAAAATCAATCATTCATCGTGGAAGAAGAACATCCATTTCCCCTTCGTTCACGTAAAATATCACTTAAACCACCTTTACCACTAGAAGCCATTTATGGTCGGTGAAGGCGACCTCATTCTACCAAAACTAGTACCATCAGTACCTCTGGTGCGTCAACTTCATCACATCTACCAGAGTCATCTTGAGTCATTTCTACACATCCTGGTTTATCTACTATAGTCAAAACAAAGTCCTCACAACTACCTGTGGACACCATACATCCAATTAGTGAGACCATATCTCCCGAACTCAACGTTGTTCAACTGGAAGTTGATCTGGATCCCATTGTTCTTTTACCATAACATCTAGATCTCGAAGTCAAAAAATTGGAAGTTGTTCCTGTATTAGTCACTGCTCAGTCGATCATAGCCTTTGAGCCTTCCCTTTCGCGCAATCAACCACCTGAAATATATCTTGGGCCTGATGGAAAAATCCTTCAACCTAGTTTGGTTTCGATTGAGGAAGAAACTCAACAAGAAACACACCCCTTAACTCCAACTCATTTTGGGTCGGGGATTTATCTTTATGAGTCTATTCATTGATTGACTTACACTGCTTTTGTTGATCCTATTTCAATCCAGGTTTCCGTAGATCCTATAGGGTATACAATGGGTCATTTGACCATGGCTGTGTCAATATCTCCGGCTGTACCATCTATTACAGTTGCAACAACATCTACTGTTGCTACTCCGTTGATGTTTACCACATCACCAGAGTGACATCTTTATGGTGGTCCTTCCGTCCCACCAGGTTACCAATCATTATCTTGAACCTACTCTGGTGCCTCCTCAAATCCATGGAATTCACCCATGTCATCTTCTGGTATTTTATCTAGCACATCTCTAATGAGTACTGAATGACTTAATCCTTTATACACCTATTCAGTGCAACATCAAGTTGGTCCATTTGGGTACATTCCATCCAGTTCAATCTCGATTGGACTCCCACCATTTGGAGAATAATATATTCCATATTATTATACTCCTCATGTTGGGGGAAACCAATGGTTACCCATTTTGACAATACTCCGTCATTTTATGGTCACCCAAATTTTGGAATGACTATTTTTTAGTGGCAGCCTATCTTTCCCGTTCAACAATAAACGGTTGTGCATTCATATCAACCGGTTCAACCTATTGCACCTACATTTGCTCCACTTGTTAATAATTCATTACCCCTTTTACAGGCTCAGTTGGTTGTACCTCAACCATCTGAGGTAGGTCCCTCAACCCATTACCATCAAGTTTTGGGCCTCCAGACTCCAACTCCTTTGGATAGTTTACAACAACCACTTGTATATGAAATATTTCAATCATAGGCTGGATTAAACTTTTATGGGATGTCACAGGGCCCTACCAGTCTTACCTATTCAAAACCAGGTCCAAGCTATTATGTTTTGTGCTATAATCTTGGCAGAAAATCACCTTGGCAACCACAACCTCAAATGCCACAACAACAATTCCAAAAATAAACAAATTACCCACATCTTGGTCAACATATCCCTCAAGCGTTTGGTCATAAAAAAAAACCCATATTTGGGCTACCAACAAAAAATTCCCTATGCTGTTGAAAAAAGGAATATTTCCCAAGAAATACCATCATATCCTGGCTATCCTCAACCTAACTTGAATCGACAGTTTCCCCTTGTCGCAACTTTAGAATTACCTGATTTAAACCGGCTTACCAATGATCCCATCAACTATTCTCCTTGGTGGCAAGTGATACCACATAAATTACCCTCCGACATTCCTAAATTCAATAGAAACCCTGGGGAAGTACCGTTAACGCATGTTATGACTTATCATTTATGGTGCTCATCAAAATTCTTAAATGATGACTCTGTTAGACTACGTCTTTTCCAGCGTAACGCTTACTAGTTCGGCTAAGAAGTGGTACATTGAACTACCACGAGCTTCATTTGATAAATTCACTGCCTTAGCCACTACCTTTTTAACCCACTTCCAGTTACCCAAAAAATATGAAACTGGAACATAACTGCTGACCAATTTTAAACAGACAACTACTACTCACATTTATGATCATATTCATGAGTGGCATCATTGTCGTAGAATGGTCAAAACATTTGTTCCCGATCAGCTCCTTGTTGAGTGGTTTATTAAGTCCTTGTTTCCATCTATCACCGAGGATATAGCTAAAGGCGGCATCGTAACTAAAGAGCAGGTCATTGCTTGTGCCCAGTACTTAGATTTGATTTATACTCAGTCTGGCACGCTCTATGATAAAATTCCAAATGCATCGCGATCAAATTTTACTGTTCCTCCTCCATCTGGTAAGGACTCTCATGCCGGCGACGGTATGATCAGTTCTGCAAACACTCACACCTCTACTGCATATGATCCTGCACCTTCTTCTGAAATTCATGCCGTGTCATCTGACAAAGGAAAAAGTGACAAGCAACTTGGAAGCAAGAAAAAGGGGAAAGCGAAGAAAAAGAAAAATTCAACCTTGCAGGAACGATCATCTGATCACCAATATGGAAATTATTATAAACCTCGTTACCCTTGCTTGATATGCAATGAGGAGCACTTTTTTCAAGACTGTCCTCACCACGCCAAAGTCTCAAAATTTCTTAAGGCCTCGAATGCATCTGCTGTGTTGATAAATCCTTTTCTGAATGCAGACACAAACATGGTGGCTACGGATCTTGCTTCTAGTTCCGAAGTGCTTATGCTATCTGTCACAAAACCAAAAACTGATGTTTTGGTGTCTACGTGAAATAACCATTACAGTAGTCAGGCTACTAATCAACCTACTACCTCGACCACGAATCTATCCACTAAATCAATTCCACCAAAAATACTATTCCAGAGTTAACAATAAAGCCACTGAAGGGAGTCGTCCACAAATCGACGTTCAATCCTCGAGCATGAGAAACTCAAAATTATAATATAGTTGAATATTTGGCTCGGTCATCTTTAGCTATGTCAACACTTGAGGTACTTCAAAATTTTCCCTCCCAGAAGAAGGCTTTGTTGTCAGAAATTGGTGGAATCGACCTGACATATTCCAATCTTGTGGTCTTTAATCACATGGGCTATGTGCCACAATTACCAGCCAAATTAGCATTATCGATCCAAGTAAATATTCTAAATCACCCCATTCATCGCACTATTATTGATGAGGGAGAATATACTTGTATTATGTCTCTAAATTGTTGGAAGTCACTTGGCTCTCCTGGCTTATCTCAAACGCCTACGACGTTGGAAGATTTTTATGGTCACACATATAAGCCTTGCGGTATCATTAATAACCTCCATGTCAAAATACGGGGAAAAAATATAACCGTTGAAGTTGAGGTCATTGACAGACCCCTTGAATACAAAATTTTACTTGGAAGGCCATGGGTTTACGCTATGACTGTGATTGTCTCTACTTACTTTCGAATGATCAGCTTCCCTCATAAAGGCGTTATCACAGCCATCAATCAACTCTCCTTCTTTGACTCTAGTTCCCAGGTAACTGGAAGCATTCAGTTAGTTCACGCACCCCAGCTATCACTTTGTTGTAGCCTCTACAACACCCTCCAAAAAACCCCCACTTTAAAATTTTTTGGATCCCCTTAAGCACAAAGAAAAGTTAAGTAAAGAGTCGGGAGGGCTAAGTCGCTGAGCCGCAAACCTCAAATTTGTGGAAAACCGCGACCCCGCGACCCTGAGGTCGCAAGGTTGCATCCTTCTCAGATCACCACGCCATGCGACCCCGCGACCCCATTAATGACCCGCACGTGTGACCTTTTTATATATAGAAGGTCGCTAGGTCGCATTTTGCATATGCAGCGGATAGAAAAAATGCCTCTGACAGGTCGACTGGAGTGCGATTTTCCCGAGTAAGTTGCCATTTTCCTCCTGCTGTTTCCTTTTTTAGTTATTCTTGTCTAATATCTATATTCCTTAGCCTTTAAATTTCCCCTGCCTTAGTCATTGTTTTCATTTGTCTCTTAGGGTTTCCCTTTCGATTCCAATATCCACCCTGCTTTCCTAACTTATCACAGTTCCTCATCCAGCCTCTCATGGCCTGTATCTTGCTCCAAAAGCTATCCCCTGGCTCTTTCTGGACCCATTTAGCCCCATGTTTTTCAAGTTAAAGGGAAAGGCAACTTCACGCTGCGCGTGCAAAACCCCAGCAAGCCCTAGTGCGACTTGCGACCCTGCGACCCTACGACCCAGTCGCTAAGTCGCCGTGTCACAGCTTGCTTTGTCGTTTTTTTTTTTTCTCTCAACTTCGCGACTTAGCGACCTCGCGACTTGGTCACAGGTCATAGAGTTGCTCTCCCGCCAGGTTTTTGCGACCCAACGACCCGCGACCTAGTCGCAAGGTCGCAAGGTCGCATTTCCGCCATTTTCTCACAACTTGTGACCCCGCGACCTAGTCGCAAGGTCGCACTTTTCCCATTTTTTCACAACTTGCGACCCAGTGACCCGTGACCTGGTCGCAAGGTCACAAAGTCACAAATTCTTAAAAATATCAACAATGCGACCTTGCGACCCTGCGACCCAGTAGGCCGCTTATTCAGCTCTGCCTGTGTCCCCAGTTGAAATAATTGATAAGCTGTAACTGGTCTTGTATCATCATGGCATATTTCTTATCCTGGGATTCTTTCATGAATATGACAGGTGAATTCGAAGCAGACTTAGAGTGTATACCTGTCCCCTCAGATTCAAGCGACATGGGACCTCCAGTATCTCGGAAAAAAGACAAGAGCCTGGCAGTGGAGGACGTAGAGATGGACATGCCAATGTCCTCACCCCCGATCTATAGAGATACCCTATGCACATTTTCCAAAGGGGATAACATGCGTTGGTACCAAGTGTACCAAGAGTTTGCTAGAACAGGATTCCCAGAGGACCTCCCTAATCGGGAGATATACTTATAGGTCAAAAGGTCTAAGCTACATCTTGCAGGTGCCCATTCGGCTATATTCCCATGCCCAGAGATGATAGATTGGATTATACAGAAAACTGACCCCAAGAAGTTCGTAATTAGGGACAGCGAAGGCAAGGTTTTTGCGACGCTCAAAGGCTCAGACGCTCATGTTTATTACTCTTTGCAGAAGTGAGAAGAGGACTTCACAGAAGAATGGGCTATCGCCCATGGAGTTCCTATAGTTGATACTATAAAGAAGTGGTAGGAGGAGCCTGAGAAATTTAAGGTCAAGAAGGACCAGGAATATCCAGTGGAAAGCCTTAGGAAAGTATATAAATTAGTGGTTGCCATGCTTTGCAGATTGTACGAGCGCCCCGATGCCACCACTTTCAACGACACATGGGCAACTCTCATGGAGTATGTCACAGCGCATGGCACCCGTTTCAACTAGGCCAGCATATTGATGACCTCCATTCATACAAACATATCCTCGGAATTGGTACTAGATGAAGGAATGCCTTCTGAATTCTACATGGCATCTTATCTGTTGGATGCCGTTTGTTCAAGGTTGAACTTTGAGGGATGGGTGCATAACTGGGATCCAAAACAAACCCGTGCGATCCACTTACAAACCAAGGTGTTTTTGGATTCCAGGTATAAACAAGACATAGAGCCGATTTCTCAAGTGTTCATCCCCGCTATTTATAGAAAATTGTTCGGCCAAGACGCTCCTTGCATGTCTTGGCGAGCCATGGAGACGCTTGGCAAAGTGGCGCATTGGTTCCCATTCGCCGAGTACACATTCATCCGAGTCTTTGGCTCATTTAGGGCCCCACATGCTATGCCTCGATATGTCACAGAAAAAATGCTCATGCAAGAGGTCTGCTTCCAAATGTCTTCTGGTTTCTCCAGGGTCCTGTCCAGGGGTAAGAAGAAGCCGTGGCCTACGCTACCCCTCACTATTGGTGCTTACACAATCAAAGACTTTAGAGAGGTAGAGGCAGAAGCAGAGGAGATGAAAAGTTACCACCTTGGGGCATTAGAACACCGGACATATGACTCGGAAAGGATAGTTCCTGATCATTGCAAGCGGGCTAAGTTCAAATGGAAATACCAGCACACGAAACGCCCGGGAGAAGATGAAAGAAGAAATTGGTACAATGCAGACCGAAAACTTGCTCCGGGGGCAGACTCTAGCCAAGAAGACCCAGATGACCAAAACTTGGAAGACAGGAGCCGTGAATTAGGAGGCGCTTCTTCTTCTCTGGCTAAAAAGCCTCGAACCAGTAGAGGGAACAATACTTCTACCCAACAAAAGGAAATAGAAGCCAAATCCCAGCAAGAAAGAGAGAAGAAAATGAAAGAGGATGAAGATAAGCGCAAGAAGAGCCTAATGCCAGAGCAGAAGAAAAAGCAGGCTGAGGAGGCCAAGAAGGAAAAGAAGAAACAAGAGGCGGAGGCTGCAGCGGAACGGGAACTCAAGAAAGAGTTAGATAAAGTGGAAGCCGACCACCAGAAGAAAGCAGAGCAAGATGCAACAGCTGAGTGTAAAAGGAAAGCTGAATTAGATGCAACGATAGAAGCAGAGCTCAGGTGGAAGATAGAACATGAAAAGGCAGAAGCCGAATGCCTACGAAGAGAAGAGGAAGAAAAGAAAAAGAAAGAAGAGGAGGATGTAGTGCTAGAGAACATCGAGGTATCTCCCCTTGAGGTACCTCTAGTCAGTACACGAGCAATGCTCTTCGATGTCAGTTCCTCCCAGGGGCAAGAGGAGGAGGTATTCGATCTCACCAGGCTCACGTACAATCAGTTCTCCTTCAAAATCCGACAGGAGAAAAGGAGATGCCTAGCGCGAAATCCTTCCGCCTCATCCACAGTCGCAACGAGAAAAGACATAGTCCTTGATACTAGGACTAATCCTGTGATGATAGCATCAGTCGGCACAGATTTCGCTGCGGACATAGAAGAGAATGTAACCAAAATGAGTAGAGAGATCTTATCTCTACAAAATAGGCTACATGAAGCAGAGCAGCGGGAGGCAAGAGCAGAACAGGAAAAGACGGCATTGAGAGAGGAGGTTCAGCAACTCTGAAACAAAACTCCCCCTGTCAATGAAGTGCCGCTTCCCATTCAAAGGGAGGTCGATAGATTAGAGACTAACATGAGGCAATTTTATGGGGAAATGTTTACCATAAAACAAACAATCACCCCCTTGGTGAAAGCCCAAACGGAAACTAAGCAAAGGCACGAGCAGCTGAAGGAAGCCTTAGCTGCCTTGGACAGAATGATGGATTGGACAATGCGGTACCCCCAGGCTCCCGAAAATTTGCCAAAGAAGGACTGGATTCACACGCAAGATGTCAAAGTCCAGATCCGTATGAAAATGCAGTCCAAGGATAAGCTATCCAAGGACTTAGACAAGGTGATGGCTGCATACGAACATCTGATCAGCGGCATCAATTCGATGCGCATCCTACATCACATTCCATCGCTGGGTGTATTGGATGAGGGGAAGACATGGGAGCAAGTGAATCAAGAGATCCATTCATTTTTGCAGCCCATTAAGCAAACTGCTGCCACTTCCAACCTTGCAGCATCACAAGAGAACCTGGGCAAGTTTCTTGTCACGCCAGTTTGGGTCTACACCAAGCTCGCCTCTCTGTCCAACCAATTCTCACAGAAGAAGGAGACTCTAATCCCAAATGCCTTGGAGTGTATGCATTGGATGAAAGAAGAGGTCCCTTTGGTTTCTCCCATAGCAACAGATTATCAGACTTGGCAAAAGTTCCTCAAAGGACAACAGATTGATGCCCCTGATCTCACAATTGCATGCACATCCTTATATTCCGGTGGCAACAGATCGCTGGTAACATTTGGAAACAGGTCGCAGGTCGCGCTGCTCAACCAGGTTGCAAGTCGCATTGCCCAGCCAAGTCGCAAGTCGCAGTTCCCTTCTAGGTCGCAAGGCAGCTCAACAGTCAGGCAGGCGAAGAGTGAGGAAGCCGAAAGGGCAAATTTTGATCTATAAAATTCCCTCCGGGGAAAATGTAAAGGATCTTTTTTTTGGGGTCTCAAGAGTTATAGAGCATTGTATTGAGGATAAAACTATGTTGCATATGAATGAGATACTTATCAAAAATCCTTTTGGATCTGATGTGTTTTGTTGTGTGAACACTATGAGTATTTTTTATACAGTTTCAAACATCTTTTGATTAATGAAGCTGCACTTTTAGTGGCATCATTACGCATTATAGTTCTCTGTATTTGTGTTAATGTTGTTCAGCTCTTTTGGCTTTCTTATGAATGTTAATGAATTTGTTTATTAGCATATGTATTATCATTTAATTCTTTCAGAAATGGAGGACGTTTTCGCCATAAAGAATTGTTTCTTTTATGGTCAGGACAATGTACAAGCATAACCCCAATGATGTGTTGTTAATAACATTTCCTTCAGCGTTTATGCTTTATTATTTTACCTTGCTACGCATAGTGTTGTATATGGTTTAACTCATCAAGCATGTATCTGGTATCATTTGAATAAGTGTGTGTTTGTAGGTTCATTGAGTTATTTTGAGACCTAAAGAAAGGATACCTAAGCGGTAGTCAGACCCACACCCCGGACGGGGTCCCTATTCCAAACGGTTCAGAGTCTAGTTGGGACTTTTAACCAGGGAGATCCCCTATTGTTGGCCGGACAAAAATTTCCGTCAACAGATTTGGCGCTAGAAGGAGGGCCTGAATGGCATCCTCCTAGCATAAAAGAAACATTGCATCACAAAATCCCCATGGGGAGGTCATAAACAATGATACTACCCGTCCCCCTTTGGAAGATATTCCAGGGGAGGAGGTTCCATATTATGAAATTACCAGAGAACAGTTGAGAGCCTTGCACCCAGCTGCCCGCAATCTCATTAGCGATTTGCGATATGCCCCAATCATGAATTTCTTGACCCATACTAGGACCCCTGCTGAAAACATCACTCGTAATGGTGCTCTGGTGAGTTCCATACCCCAGTTGGTGAATCTCATTGTTGAAGACCTTGCCACCACTGTCCAGAATAATGAACCGATTCCTGAGCTCCAAGTGGGTGAAGAGGAGGAAATTGGAATGACTGAACCCTTCCTTGACCCTCAGCATAACCAAACACAACAGAACAACAACCAAGTGCACCCCCCACCTGGGGAAGGCGATGGAGATAGAGGTCGAAGGAACGAAGGTGAGGGAAATAGAGCCCACAGGAACAAAGGCGAGGGAAATAGAGCCCGCAGGAATGAAGGTGAGAGAAATAGAGCCCGCAGAAATGAAGGTGAGCAGAACAGAGGCCGTGGGAATGGTGGTAGAGGAGATAGAGGCCATGGCCAAGGACACCATGCCACGCACCGCCGCCCAAACCAAAATAGGCCACCTGTTTACAATTGGGGATATCTCAGAAATATGGCCAACCGTGAGGGATACCAAGATGAACACTCGCGCCATGGGGGAGAAGCATCAACGTCAGGTACGGGGAGTGAATCTGAGTATGAGATTAGGCACCACGAGCATGCTAGGAGGGTGCAACCACTTGCCTGGATGGCCCAGTCCCCATTAGATCTTTTGGGCCCCCTCCACGACATGCCTAGGCACCCTGAGAAGCATCTCTCCAAGTTTGATCCTGAGAAAGGCACCTTGGCCGAGGATCATATAAGCAGCTTCTATCTTTCCCTGCAAATCATGAGGGTTCAAACAGATGATGTTTCTTGCCGCCTGTTTTCGCACACTCTTGAAAAAAAAGTGGCCAACTGGTATCACTCCCTCCCAAGTGCCTCCATTACGTCATGGGACCAGTTCTGTCACGTGTTCTTGCAGAAATTTTCCGAGGAAAAAACCCCTTCCATGCTTCTCATGGAGTTAAGCACCATTAAGTGCCATAAGAAAGAGAAGGTTATAGACTTCAATCAGCGCTTTGCTACCATACTACAAAAGTTCCCCCCCAACCTGACGTTGGATGACTCTATCACCATAGACTACTATACGAAAGCTTTCCCTAGGGATATTTCCGTCTTCGTGAAACGCGAAGCCCACGCCACCCTTGCAGCCAATTACGCGACCGCCCTCGCTGTAGAGAAGGACATGCTTTCTATAGGAGCAATCAATCACGAAGGGAGAGATGACCACAAACCAATCGCGAAGAAAGGTTAGTCCTCCACACCCAAAACTGCGGATAAGGATAAGGATGCTTTTGACCTCGATAGTATAGCAAAGACCCTCAAGATATTGACAAATGAAGTCTCCAACCTGAAGAGAAAGGGTATAGAATCCACGATTAGCACTAAGGCACCTAAGCCCTTCTTCAGAAAGAGCAACCCCAACACCAGCCAACCTCCGTCTAACCCGAACACTGTTCTCAATGTGGAAGAAATAGGAAAAGACAACTTCTATTCTTTCCACCAGGTTTCCCACTCTGAAAATACATGCCCACAGTGGACTGGCAGCATGATTGCAGTAATAAATTAGCTTCTAGATGATCAAACCCTAGGGGATGCAGGGGAAGATGATGTTTCCGACCATGATGCAGATTTCCCCCCTGATGAAGAATCGAGGTCCTCTGTTCTTGCGTTTGACATAATCCGCGGGGAAAACAATTTTACCATCACTGATATCAATATGGCAGATGATCCTAAGGCCAAACCCATACAAAACTATAGCCTTAGGAGAAAAGGACTGGTCCCCGAACCATCCTTTGAGGAGAAGAAAAGGGCTTTCTTAAGGAAAATTCTACCCCTGGGGAATGAACGACAAGCGGCCCCTGAGAAGCCCACCAATAACAACACCCGAACAAATCAAAAGAGCAAGCTCCTGGTGGGGTCCCCCAAAGCCACTACCGAGCCTAGTCCTCAACCTGATTCTGGTTATAACATTGTTGAGGATATGAAAAGAACCAGAGCCAACATCTCCCTCTACGAGCTTGCCCGCATCACCAATCAATGAGAACTTATTCTTAAAGCCTTCGCCAATACCTCAACTACTAAGCCTGTGAGAAATACGTCCGCGCAAGGCAGTCCGAGTGTTCAGTCTATTGTAAATGCCATCAATGCGAATTCCAGGGGATCCACACCTCCCTTCGTCTTATCTTTTGAGATTTTTAACTTCAACGTCCATAACTGTCTAGTTGACTCCGGTGCATCCACAAATGTTATGCCCCTATCTGTTTGTAAGATGTTGAACATACGCTTGGAGAAAACTGACGCGAGGATCAGCCAACTTGATAGATCGCAGGTACCAGCTGTAGGAGAACTAAATAACGTCATCATCCGCCTTTCGTCCGACTCTAGAGTCCACCAATGTATTGACGTTGTGGTTGTTGACATTCCGGAAGCCTACGGCCTATTACTTAGTAGAGATTGGTCCAGCAAGCTACAAGGGTATTTTGCCACCGACTGGTCCCACCTGTGGCTTCCTTACAAGGGCCGGAATAACCAAATCAGGGTTGAAAGCGAACCATATATGAAATATACTGTGACTGATTTGGATGCTACTAACGAACTTATCAGTTTTTCCCAGGAGGATCTTGGCATGTGCTTCTTGGAAGCCATTTTCGGATGTTACCATCCTCCTCAGTCTCCAGTAGACCCCGAGATCCAGTCTGAACTAACACTCATCACAGAAGACCCAACCACTCACATCTCACACCAAACCGAAATTTCTCCCCAACCTACAACCTTGAAGGAGCTAGAAAATGACGTGTGGACCCTGTATTATGACGGTTCCAAAACCCATGACGGAGCTGTGTAGGCTGCATCTTGCTGGACCCTCAGAAGAACAAGTTCTTGATTTCGTGTCGGCTAGAGTTCCAGTGCACTAACAATACTGCTGAATATGAAGCTTTGATCCTTACGGGTCATCGGAGACTCCGAGATTATCACTCGGAAGGTACACAACACCATTCACTGTTTGTCTCCGCACATAAAAGCCTATCAACAAGAGGTATGGCGTCTTATTTCTGCTTTCGATGCGTTTGGAATCAAATCTGTTCTTAGAATGCATAATGCAGCAGCTGATACTCTGGCTAATGCTTCTGCTAGATTTACCCCTTTGAGGGATGGATTTTCTATTGAAGTTATGTATAGACCCTCTGTGCCAGATAATATTACTAATTTACGCGTTTTTGATGATGATCAACATATATTGGAATTTATGCTCAACACCGAAGTATTCAAAGACGCAATAATAGATGAGGCGGATCATGATCAAGCTTTGCAGGAAGAGCATGATAAACACAAGGAGAACCCCATGCCCAAGGGGATAGTGTCACTTGAAAAGCTCTTTGATCTGCAAAGCCGATTCCGCGGGCCCCCAAATACCAAAGTGCAAAGTTCCACCTTGGCACATCGGTAGGTGAACTTGGGATCAGATGAGAACCTGAAGTTCATCAACCTTGGGAAATAATGTACCGACCAGGAGACTCAGGCTTTCACCCAACTATTTTGGAAGTATCGAAACGTATTTTCTTGGACATATGACAATTTACGTACATACGATACTCAGATTATTCAACACGTGATACCCATGAAGGAAGGCGTGAAGCCTTTCCAACAGAAGCTTAGAAAAGTGCATCCTACTTTGGAACCGATGATTCTGAAAGAACTTAAGAAGCTTCTGGATGCATGCATCATCTTCAAAGTTCCCACTCCACATGGGTGTCAAATTTGGTCCCGGTATGGAAGAAGTCTGGCGAGATCCGCTTGTGCGTGGATTTCCGAAATTTAAATCGGGCCTCAAACAAAGACAATTATCTGGTGCCTCCTATGGAACAAATATTGCAAGCAGTGTCCGGATCCGAGATGTTCTCCTTATTGGATGGATTCTCCGGCTACAACCAAGTGCTGGTAGCTGAGCTGGACAGATTGAAAACTACTTTTCGAACCAAATGGGGAACTTTCGCGTTCAGATGCATTCCCTTCGGATTAATAAATGTGGGGGAAACCTTCCAACGGGCCATGGATATAGATTTCCATAGTTTGATAGGGAAAAGCGTGGTGGTCTATTTGGACGACATCACTGTGTTTTCGAAACACTGGGGTGATCATTTACGCCACCTCAAGCAAATTTTCGAAAGGTGCAGGAAGTACGAGATTTCACTCAACCCGAAGAAGAGTGTTTTCGCAGTGGCAGAAGGGAATTTGCTGGGCCACATTATAACTAAGCAGGGCATTGTTGTAGATCCAGAGCGGGCGAAAGCCATTGTCCAGATCCCCCCGCTAGCAGTAAAAAATCTATGCAGTCTTTCCTGGGGAAAATCAATTTTGTACGTAAATTCATATCGGATTTCGCCCAGATAGTCAAGCCTTTGCAGGGGATGATCAAGAAGAATGCGATTTTCAAATGGAATCTACCGGAGAAGGATGCCTTCAACAAATTCAAGCAGGGTATAGCTGAAGCACCATCCCTCCAAAGTCCAGATTTTAGCAGAAGCTTTATCTTGTATACTTTCGCTTCAGATTCTTCACTTGCAGCTATCCTCACGCAGAAAGACGACAACAATGATGAACGGACTATATCCTTCATGAGTAATGGTTTACAAGGAGCTGAATTGAACTACCCTGAAATCGAAAAGCAAGCCTATGCAGTCTACAAAGTAGTCAAGCACTTCAGGCTTTACATCTTGAAAAACCATGTCACGGTTTTCATTCCCCACCTAGCTGTCCACTCACTGTTCGTGCAGCAGGAGCTAGGCGAGAGGCGAGGCAACTAGGTGGCATGCCTGCAAGAGTATGACTTAGAGTTTAAACCGACACACAATGTTAAAGGACAAGGACTATGCCAAATGGCTGCGGAGGCTGCAACCTCACATGGATTTGAAGAAGAGTGTTGGGAACAGGAAATCGACATGTATCAGAGTGACCACGCACCTCACCAGAGAAGCCCTTCTTGGTACTCTGACATTTCAGGATATTTAGCTCATGGCATCCTAGACCCTGCTCTAACTGCCTGACAGAAACGCGCAATAAGGCTCAAAGCTGCATCTTACCAGTTGATCCAGGGTAAGATTTTCAAGAAACATTACGATGGAGTTCTGTTATGCTGCTTGGAACATGATGAAGCACATAAAATCTTGATTGAGCTGCACGACGGACCAGCTGGAGGGCATTTTGTAGGCGATACCACCACCCACAAGATAATGCGCGCAGGATACTATTGGCCAACCCTTTTCAAAGATGTGCATGCATATGTCTGGAAGTGCACTCAATGCTAAAGATTCGCGAATCGGGAAGCGCGGCCAGCCGCACCCCTACTATCAGTAGCAGTGGAGGAGCCCTTTCAACAGTGGGGTTTGGACGTGATTGGTGAAATCATACCTCACTCCTCCAAGCAACATCGATATATTCTTACTGCTATCGATTATTTCACTAGGTGGGTTGAAGCAACACCTTTACGCCAAATCAATGATCAAGAGGTAATACAATTTGTCACTCATTTCATCATCACCAGGTTTGGCATTCTAAATTCCTTGGTTTTTGATAATGCAACTTACTTTTCATCTTTTAAATTGTATGATTTTTCTCTGGAAAACGGTATTGTGCTTAAACATTCTGCAAATTATTATCCCCAATGTAATGGGTTAGCCGAGTCAACTAATAAAAATCTTATCCACATCATTAAGAAGACTTTGTTGTCCCACCAGCACAACTGGCACAACGCCCTTCACAACGCTCTCTGGGCCGACCGTGTCACGCCCAAATCCTCCCTAGGCACCTCCCCGTATTTCCTTGTGTATGGAAAAGAAGCAGTTCTTCCTCCCCACTTATCTCTCCCTGCCCTTCATTTGTCCCAAGAATGCCATGGTACCCCATGCCCCACCTTGCAGACCCGGATCGACACTCTACTTAAGTTGGAGGAAGAATGACAAAAAGCCCAGGAAAAGTTCACCATCCACCAAAGCTGGATCAAGAGATGGTTTGATAAAAAATCTGTAGGGAGTAAAAACTTTGAAGTAGGAGACCTAGTCCTTAAATGGGATAAATCTCACGAAGAAAAGGGAAAAAATTCCAAGTTCCAAGCACTATGGACAGGTCCCTTCCAGGTTAAGGAGAAATTGGGTTCCCACACATTTAGATTGCAAACTCTTGAGGGAAGAGTCGAGGTCCTCCCGGTAAACGGGCATGACCTCAAACACTACTTCACTTAGCAGCCCTCAGAGGGCTATCCTACCCTTGTACCATATTTTCCGCTTTCGTTCTTTTTTTTGTCAAAAAAAAAGAAAAAAAAAAAGAAAAAAAAAAAAAAAAGAAAAAAAAAAGAAAAAAACGGAAGGCCTTGTCGGAGCCACGCAATTGGCACACTGCAACAGGTTCTATGCTGATGGGAGGCCTTTCCTGAAAGACACGAAGGTGGTAAAATCTTGCTTGTAATTGGCACCCAAAGGTAGCACATGACCTAGCTCAAGCCATCAAGTGTGGGGAGCCCACCTAACAAGTTTGAGAGGGTGTCTGCGAAAAGAAAGTGCGATATAGTGGCAACTAGATCGGAAGGGAACGAAGTTAACTCCAGGTGACGTCAGGACATCCGGGAAAAACCAAAGTCCTCATATCAGACCAGGAGCAACCTCTCTGCAAGTAAAATAAGTCAAGATCCCTCATCCACCCAGGCAAAAATTGCCCATCTCAAATAAGTGCCATGAGCACATCTAAATAAGTGCCTTAGGCACATTCAAAATAAGTGCAATAGCACACCAATAAAGGGTAAAGGATTGAGAAAGGATTCCTGCGCAGAGAGGTGATGTTACGACTCCGCCGGAGTACTGACCAGGCTCGCTGGCAGTGGAGCAACGTTCATGACTACTAGGCAGTGACTTCGCCGGGACCGAGAGGTTCGCAGGCAGCGGAGCAACACGATGAGGACAAAATAATCATACCGGACCCTGTAGCCACCTAAAGTTCCCCAACCCTTTCGGTCCGGAAACCTGAAGAAATGAAGTTCGGTTAACCAACGCCCAAACAAGCCAGCAGGCCAAGTAACCTCGCAAGGTGCCAAAGGCAAGGTAGTGCTAACCTTAAGGCAAAAGAACAGCTAGTGAAGGCCCCTCCCTCCCCCTCCAAGGCCAACCATCAACAGAGACTCTGAGTTTGACCATTGAATCACCATTTTTTGTAGCCTCTACAACACCCTCCAAAAAACCCCCACTTTAAAATTTTTTGGAGCCCCTTAAGCATAAATAAAAGTTAAGTAAAGAGTCGGGAGGGCTAAGTCGCTGAGTCGCAAACCTCAAATTTGTGGAAAACCGTGACCCCGCGACCCTAAGGTCGCAAGGTCGCATCCCTCTCAGATCACCACGCCATGTGACCCCGCGATCCCATTAATGGCCCGCACGTTGACCTTTTTATATATAGGAGGTTGCTAGGTCACATTTTGCATATGCAGCGGATAGAAAAAATGCCTCTGACAGGTCGAATGGAGCGCGATTTTCCCGGGTAAGTTGCCGTTTTCCTCCTGCTGTTTCCTTTTTTGGTTATTCTTGCCTAATCTTTGTATTCCTTAGCCTTTAAATTTCCCCTGCCTTAGTCATTTTTTTCATTTGTCTCTTAGGGTTTCCATTTCGATTCCAATATCCACCCTGCTTGCCCAACTTATCACAGTTCCTCATCCACCCTCTCATGGCCTGTATCTTGCTCTAAAAGCTATCCCCTGGCCCTGTCTGGACACATTTAGCCCTGTGTTTTTCAAGTTAAAGGGAAAAGAAACTTCACGCCGCACGCGCCAAAACCCCGACAAGCCCTTGTGCGACTTGCAACCCTGCGACCCAGTCGCTAAGTCGCCAGGTCGCAGTTTGCTCTGCCGTTTGTTTTTTCTCAACTTCACGACTTAGCGACCTCGCGACTTGGTCGCAGGTAGTAGAGTTTCTCTCCCGCCGGTTTTTTGCGACCCAGCGACCCATGACCTAGTCGCAAGGTCGCAAGGTTGCATTTCCGCCATTTTCTCACAACTTGCAACCCTGCGACCTAGTCGCAAGGTCGCAAGGTCACACTTTTCCCATTTTTTCACAACTTGTGACCCAGTGACCCGCGACCTGGTCGCAAGGTCGCAAAGTCGCAAATTCTTAAAAATATCAACATTGCGACCTTGCGACCCTGCGACCTAGTAGACCACTTATTCAGCTCTGCCTGTGTCCCTAGTTGAAATAACTGATAAGATGTAACTAGTCTTGTATCATCATGGCATATTTCTTATCCTGGGATTCTTTCATGAATATGACAGGTGAATTCGAAGCAGACTTAGAGTGTATACCTATCCCCTCAGATTCAAGCGACATGGGACCTCCAATATCTCGGAAAAAAGACAAGAGCCTGGCAGTGGAGGACTTAGAGATGGACATGCCAATATCCCCACCCCCGATCTATAGAGATACCCTATGCACATTTTCCAAAGGGGACAACATGCGTTGGTACCAAGTGTACCAAGAGTTTGCTAGAACTTAATTCCCATAGGACCTCCCTGATTGGGAGATATACTTACAGGTCAAAAGGTCTAAGCTACATCTTGCAGTTGCCCATCCGGCTATATTCCCATGCCCAGAGATGATAGAATGTATTATACAAAAAGCTGACCCCAAGAAGTTCATAATCAGGGACAACGAAGGCAAGGCTTTTGCGATGCTCAAAGGCCCAGACGCTCATGTTTATTACTCTTTGCCTGAGCGAGAAGAGGACTTCATAGAAGAATGGGCTATTGCCCATGTAGTTCCTATAGTTGATACTATAAAGAAGTGGTGGGAGGAGCCTGAGAAATTTAAGGTCAAGAAGGACCAAGAATATCCAGTGGCGAGCCTTAGGAAAGTATATAAATTAGTGGCTGCCATGCTTTGCAGATTGTATGGGCGCCCCGATGCCACCACCTTCAATGTCACATGGGAAACTATCATGGAGTATGTCACAGTGCACGACACCCGTTTCGACTGGGCCAGCATATTGATGACCTCCATTCATACAAACATATCCTCGGAATTGGTACCAGATGAAGGAATGCCTTCTGAATTCTACATGGCCTCTTATCTGTTGGATGCCGTTTGTTCAAGGTTGCACTTTGAGGAATGGGTGCATAACTGGGATCCAAAACAGACCCGTGCAATCCACTTACAAACCAAGGTGTTTTGGGATTCCAGGTATAAACAAGACATAGAGTCGATTTCTCAAGTGTTCATCCCCGCTCTTTACAGAAAATTGTTCATCCAAGATGCTCTTTGCATGTCTTGGCGAGCCATGGAGATGCTTGGCAAAGTGGCGCATTGGTTCCCATGCGCCAAGTACACATTCATCTGAGTCTTTGGATCATTCAGGGCCCCACATGCTATGCCTTGATATGTCACAGAAAAAATGCTCATGCAAGAGGTCTGCTTCCAAATGTCTTCCGGTTTCTCCAGGGTCCTGTCCAGGGGTAAGAAGAAGTTGTGGCCTACGCTACCCCTCACTATCGGTGCTTACACAATCAAAGAATTCAGAGAGGTCGAGGCAAAAGCAGAAGAGATGAAAAGTTACCACCTTAGGGCATTAGAACACCGGACATATGACCCGGAAAGGATAATTCCTGATCATTGCAAGCGGGCTAAGTTCAAATCAAACTACTAGCACATGGAACGCTCGGGAGAAGATGAAAGAAGAAATTGGTACAATGCAGACCGACAACTTGCTCCGGGGGCGAACTCTGGCCAAGAAGACCCAGATGACCAAACCTTGGAAGACAGGAGCTGTGAATTAGGAGGCGCTTCTTCTTCTCTGGCTAAAAAGCCTCGAACCAATACATGGCATAGTACTTCTACCCAAAAAAAGGATATAGAAGCCAAAGCCCAGCAAGAAAGAGAGAAGAAAATGAAAGAGGATGAAGATAAGCGCAAGAAGAGCCTAAGGTCAGAGCAGAAGAAAAAGCAGGCCAAGGAGGCCAAGAAGGAAAAGGAGAAATAAGAGGCAGAGGCTGCAGCGGAACGGGAACTCAAGAAAGAGTTAGATAAATTGGAAGCCGACTGCCAGAAGAAAGTAGAGCAAGATGCAACAGCTGAGCGTAAAAGGAAAGCCGAATTAGATGCAACGGCAGAAGCAGAGCTCAAGCGGAAGATAGAACATGAAAAGGCAGAAGTCGAACGCCTACGAAGAGAAGAGGAAGAAAATAAAAAGAAAGAAGAGGAGGATGCATTGCTAGAAAACATCAAGGTATCTCCCCTTGAGGTACCTCTAGTCAGTACACGAGCCACGCTCTCCGATGTCAGTTCCTCTCAGGGTCAAGAGGAGGAGGTATTCGATCTCACCAGGCTCACGTACGATCAATTCTCCTTCAAAATCCGACAGGAGAAAAGGAGATTCTTGGCGTGAAATCCTTCCACCTCATCCACAGTCGCAACGGGAAAAGACATAGTCCTCGATACTAGGACTAATCCTGTGATGATAGCATCGGCCGACACAACTTTCGCTGCGGCCACAGAAGAGAATGTAACCAGAATGAGTAGAGAGATCTTCTCTCTACAAAATAGGCCACATGAAGCAGAGAAGCGGGAGGCAAGAGCAGAACAAGAAAAGACGACATTGAGAGAGGAGGTTCAAAAACTTCGAAACAAAACTCCCCCTGTCAATGAAGTGCTGCTTACCATTCAAAGGGAGGTCGATATATTAGAGACTACCATGAGGCAATTTTATGGGGAAATGTTTACCATAAAACAAACAGTTGCCCCCTTGGTGAAATCCAAAACGGAAACTAAGAAAAGGCGCGAGCAGCTGAAGGAAGCCTCAGCCGCCTTGGACAGAATGATGGATTGGACAGTGCGGTACCCCCAAGCTCCCGAACATTTTCCAAAGAAGGACTGGATTCACATGCAAGATTCCAAAGTCCAGATCCATATGAAATTGCAGTCCAAGGATAAGCTATCCAAGGACCTAGACAAGCTGATGGCTGCATACGAACATCTGATCAGCGGCATCAATTCGATGCACATCCTACATCACATTCCATCGCTGGGTGCATTGGACGAGGGGAAGACATGGGAGCAGGTGAATCAAGAGATCCAGTAATTTTTGTAGCCCATTAAGCAAGCTACTGCCACTTCTGACCTTGCAGCATCACAAGAGAACCTGGGCAATTTTCTTGTCACGCCAGTCTGGGTCTACACCAAGCTCGCCTCTCTATCCAACCAGATCTCATAGAAGAAGGAGACTCTAATCCCAAATGCCTTGGAGTGTATGCATCGGCTGAAAGAAGAGGTCCCTTCGGTTTCTCCCATAGCAGCAGATTATCAGACTTGGAAAAACTTCCTCAGAGGACAACAGATTGATGCCCCTGATCTCACAATTGCGCGCACATCCTCATAGTCCGGTGGCAGTAGATCGCTGGTAAAATTTGGAAACAGGTCGCAGGTCACGCTGCTCAACCAAGTCGCAGGTCGCATTACTCTGCCAAGTCGCAGGTCGCAGTTCCCTTCCAGGTTGCAAGGCAGCTCAACAGTCAGGCAGGTGAAGAGTTAGGAAGCTCAAAGGGAAAATTTTGATCTATAAAACTCCCTTCGGGGAAAATGTAAAGGATATTTTTTTTGGGGTCTCAAGAGTTATAGAGCATTGTATTGAAGGATAACACTCTGTTGCATATGAATGAGATACTTGTCAAAACTCCTTTTGGATCTGATGTGTTTTGCTGTGCGAACACTATGAGTATTTCTTATACAGTTTCAAACATTTTTTGATTAATGATGCTGCACTTTTAGTGGCATCATTACGCATTATAGTTCTCTGTATTTGTGTTAATGATGTTCAGCTCTTTTGGCTTTCTTATGAATGTTAATGACTTTGTTTATTAGCATTTGTATTATCATTTAAATCTTTCAGGAATGGAGGTCGTTTTCGCCATAAAGAATTGTTTCTTTTATGGTCAGAACATCCTACAAGCATAACCCCAATGATGTGTTGTTAACAGAATTTCCTTCGGCATTTATGCTTTATTATTTTACCTTGCTACGCATAGTGTTTTATACGGTTTAAATCATCAAGCATGTATCTGGTATCATTTGAATAAGTGTGTGTCTGCAGATTCATTGAGTTCTTTTGAGACCTAAAGAAAGGAGACCTAAGTGGTAGCCGGACCCACACCCCGGACGGGGTCCCTATTCCAAATGGTTCAGAGTCTAGTTGGGATTTTTAACTGGGGAGATCCCCTACTGTTGTCCAGACAAAATTTCCCGTCAACACACTTCAAAACATTGGTGTAGGGCTCTTAAAGGATTCTTCCCTAATGGGCACCTTTTCATTACCTTCGCCTACGACATCGGTGAAAATTGCAAGAATAGAGACCTGCTGCATGATATCTTCCACTTCATATGACTTAAGGAATATTACCAATGATTCTAAAGTTGATACGGTGAATTAATTTTTGCTGCCAAGCCCAATTGAGCTAGCATAGCAATCAATTTACTTGGCTTGGGTGACGCATCATGATTCATCGTCGCCGATCATTTGGGTCAATTGTTCATTATATTTTGGTACGCCTTCTGATCCTTTTTCATCCACATTCTTGACTGATGAGAGAATTGTGGAATCCATGATTCCAGAAGGAGAGCCATGGGAAGATCATCATCATCATTCCCATCTTCAGAATTACAACGAAGATAATATTATTGAACTATATCACCCTACGATCTCTGATTTATTTTCAAATTATATTCCAATTAATACCATCAAATCCGAGCGAAACTTATGAAATATTGAGGAAACCATTTCTATCGATATTTCGACCAAACCCGGTGTTGTAGAAAACATTCATGTCCGCGTGTCTTGTTCTCCATCCAAACTCGATACTTATCGCTCTCTTTTTTCGTAAATTACGAGATATATTTTCTTGGTCTTATGAGGAAATTCCAGGCATAGGTTCTAGTATCGTTGAACACACAATTAAAATTTACCTCGATTTTAGACCGGTATGTCAACGCCTTCGTCCTGTTCATCTAAAGACGGCTGCTATCATTAAAGTAGAAGTTGAAAAACTTTTGCGTGCTGGTTTCATTTACCCTGTTCCACTTGTTGATTTGGTTTCCAACGTTGTTCTTGTCATGAAGTAACAAGGGACAATCAGAGTGTGTGTCAATTATCGAGATTTCAATCTTGCTTGTCCAAAAGATAACTATCCTACCCCATTTATTGACCAGATTATTGATGAATGTTCCAGCTGCGAAATATTTTCATTCATTGATGGATTCTCTAGTTACAATAAAATCAATATTCGCCGAGAGGACAAATATAAGACAACATTCATCTTTCCTTGGGGAAAATTCTCTTATCATAAACTCCCATTTGGTTTAAAGAATGCTGGGGAAACATTTCAGAGAGAAATGGATTATGCTTTCAATGAAATTAAGCACTTGGTTCAACCTTATCTAGACGATTTACCCGCGCATTCATGAAAACAGAATGATCACCCGACACATTTGAGAGCTATATTTTTACACTACCGACACTACAAGATATGCCTCAATCCACACAAATGTGTGTTTTGTGTTATTTCTGGTCATTTTCTTGTATTTGTTGTTTCAAAAGATGGAATTCGAATTGACCCACTAAAAATCCAGGCCATTCTTTCTCTGCCCACGCCATCAAACTTACTTCACTTAAACAAACTTCAAGGAAAGGCTAACTTCGTAAGGAGGTTCATACCCAACTATGCCGAAATGGATAAAGGATTCACTCATCTCTTGAAAAAGGGGATTCCCTTCCATTAGGATAAGGTTGCACAAGCTTCTTTTGATGCTCTTAAAGATACCTTGATCCGAGTGTCATTAATGTATCCCCCTAATTATCAGAGTGATTATTTCCTATATATCATCGCAGCAGATACCACCATTGCTATGGTTTTGTTCCAAGAAGAAAATGGGATAGAACATCTGCTATATTATTTGAGTCGTAATATCAATGATACAGAAGTTAAGTATTCATACGTCGAAAATCTTACCTTGGAAGCCGTTCAAGCTGTTGTCTAAGGATTTACCCATTATATCCTACTCCAGAAGACCATTGTCATTTCAGATTGCAACCCTATGACATACATTTTGTCACGCCAACTGATGGGGAGAAAATATTCAAAATGGATCGTCATTTTGCAGGAATTTAGTTTGGAATTCATCAAATCCAAGTCAAAGAAGTCTTTAGTTTTGGCTGAGCTTCTCTGCGACATTCTGTTTGATAGTACTGAAACTACATCAGAACCATAAATTCCAGATGAGTCTCTGTTTATGATTGGGTCATCTGACCCTTGGTATGGGGATTTTATCATTTATCTCCAAATCTAGACTTTCCGAATTGATACCTCTCGCTCACAACAACGACGTATTCGATACCAAGCCAAATATTATCTAATCGTCAACGATACACTTTATCGTCGTGGTGTCGACAAGAATTTAAGGAGGTGCCTCACTCATGAGGAGGCTGAGAAATTTTTAAATGATTATCATGCGGGTGCTTGTGGTGGACACTTGTCTGGATATGCTACTGTGCAGAATATTCTCGATGCCGGTTACTTTTGGCCAACCATATTTCGCGACTGCATCCTCGCAGTCAGAAGTTGTCATATGTGCCAGATATTTGATCATAAAATCCGCATGCCGCCAGCACCAATACATCCTATCATCGCTGTCGGACCATTTGCAATATGGGGCATTGACTTCATGACCTGCAACCCTCGTTCAACCAGGGGGCATGGTTATATTATTGTCACAGTCGACTACTTTACCAAGTGGGCTGAAGCGAAGACTACATTTAATAACACAGGTGAAACAACTGCATTGTTCTTTTTCAATCATGTCGTCTCATGGTTTGGTGTACCACAAGCTATAGTTACAGATCATGGGAAGCATTTTCGCAATAACATGATGAATGAGTTGACTTCCAAATTAGGACTGTCGCATGATAGTTCTACCCCTTATTATCGACAATCCAATGGACAAGTTGAAGCCATTAACAAGATCCTTAAGCGAATGCTTCAATGAATGATAGGGGTTCACAAACAAAACTGGTAGTTAATCATGTACTTGGCTTTGTGGGCATATCAAACCTCGGTGAGAAATGCAACCAGATTTACTCCCTTTCAGTTGGTGTATGTTCTGGAAGCTGTATTACCAATCCAATGTGAAATTCCGTCAGTAAAAATCGCTATTGACCTGCTACCTGACACCTCTAATGAATAAGCGTGTATTTTTAACCTCATTCATCTAGATGAAACGCGTCGTGAAGTTTCATTGGCCAACAAGCGCATAAGAGACGAATCAAGGCATAATATGACCAACATGTCAAGCCTCGCATATTCTCAAAGGGAGACCTGGTCTTACTTTATGATCAGGAAGCTGATTTGATAGGAACATGAAAATTTGAGCCACTATGGCATGGCCTCTACATTGTCAAAAGAGTTATGGCTAAGGGCGCTTACGAGGTAGTTGATTATGATGGAATTACATTGGCACAACCTCGAAATGGGATGTATCTTAAACATTACCATGCTTAATTGAGCATAGTAAACTTTTGTATCATATTGTATATATTCTTTGATTTGAATTTACTATCTTAGTTTGTTTTCTAGAGTTTTCTTGAAGTTAGTAATCCACTTTACATTTCATTATAGATGAATGAATCTTTGGAACCATTTTTTGCGTACGTCGATGGTGTGTAATATTCCAAATAGAAATAAACAGTAATACATAGCAACATAAACAAGCAAATATAGCAAATAGAGAGACAACATACAAATAACGCCAATATGGAGGAATGATGAGCCATTTTATTATATAACTAGAGGATAAAAATGAGTATAAAGGTGATCCAAATGGTGGCACCTTGGCTTGCACAAGGAAAGCTGGAAATACTCTCAGAAAATCTCAATGAATGGTTGCTCTGTTAAGGACTGCGTACTCTCTGAATGCTGCTGCTGCTGCTACTGCACAGATGGAATGGATCTTGGGGGTTGTTCCCCTGCTTAGAAAATTGTGAAACTCTGGGAATGAGCTCTCCTCCAATAACCCAAAAAATCCCAAAAAGGAATCCCTAAATGGATGATCCCGAAATTTGACCTCCCTTAGGAAATAACGCTCTCCCAGTGAATAGGCTAGCCCTAAATGAGAACTCTATAAATGATGGCCTCCTCCTGTACCAAAATTATGATCAGTGAAGAGCTGGATCCTCCACACTAACCTCGAGCTGAAATCCATGATATCTCCTCACCCCCGGAACTGCCTCTACCACAAACTATGTAATCCCTCCAAGGGACTACGTTGTCCAAGCAACTGCGTGATCCTGGTTGAAGATGCTATGGCTCCTTCCTGCAAAACAATGGATAGAACTCCCCACCTTAGTAGGCACTCGAAGTCCCCCGGGGTTGAGGTTGGGATCTCTGCTCAGAGACACCCGGTGTGTTGAACAACACTTGTAGACTTCGCTCAACAAAAAAAGCATTCTTAATGTCAAAATACAAAAATCAGAGATGCATAATAGAATCCCAGAATGAGGAGCCTCTTCCACTTTTTATGCTTTGAGAGCCTTGCTTTCATCCATTTCCCACAAAAATGCGTTGTCCCTCTCTCACTGCGCTATCATGGGCCCACACTTCCCACATTGCCTCTTCCCTCACACTGCCACTTCACCCCCCTGGGCCCCACACTGTCAAGTAAATATGTGCTCAAGTGAATCTAGGAAATTTCTTATAATATAATGTTTTAATCATGGGTCCCCTCACCCCTTTATTTCCTGTCAAACTTAGGAAAAGAAAAAAATTATCGAAATTAATATCCCAAATTAGATGATTGCTAATTTGGGGATATTACAGTCCTCCCCTCCAAAATGTTGCTTGTCCTCAAGCAACTGCAAGGATACTACAAAACCTCCAATGGATATGTCTCCTCCCAAGTATACGAGTTAGCCTTTGGTAGATAAACCAAATAGCTCTCATTATGAAGAAGTGGGAGATATATGGAAAAATTTATATGATGTCCATTGGTCTCCTCCAGGCATGAGAGATGGTAAATGTTGGGTGCCTCATCCCCAATGAGAAACTCCAATCTCCATGCTATCATCCAAACAACGTAAGCCATCCTTGGTAGCTCATAGAAACAATTACCAATCCTTTGCTTCTGCAATTTATAGGGGCTGCATGGCTGAAAATGGGAGATTAAATTGTTCAACTCACACTGTCTCTCTCTCCATTTATGATATATATGGAAATTTTGAACTTGGGCTGGAATAATGTGGTCATTAGGAAGCCAAAATGCATTTGGACTCTCATGATCCCACTCTTTGGTTCCAAGAATCCCTCTTGCCAAATCCATCCCACATATAGTGAATAGAGTGTCTTCACCATATGGGATCCAAAAGAAACACGAACTAAGTGTAATTTGACATACTGGATGGTGACAATAGTTCATCAAGTGAGACCAACGTTGTTCTGCTTCTTGCTGTCTCAAAACATGATATGATAAGTGGTCACCCAACCACTTGTTTGTTGCCATAAGCTTCTCAAAAGCTTTAAAATAGTAAAGGAAATTAGGTGTTAACTAAATATGAGCCAAGAAAAACAAGTATTGCCCAAATTCCTCTAGAAAGTGATCAATCCCATCACTGAATGTAGTCCCAAAAGGACCATGAAATCCAAAGAGAGGCTTGCTCTCTTGTGGAGAAATTTGCTGCAAATGTATGGAAAAGGAATGATCATACATGGTTAGTTGATCAATAATCATCAAGACACAATCCTTACCATATTTTAGGCAATTAATTGAAGAGGTCCTTAGATGAACCTTCCCATCTCTTCATCAAAAGGGGAAGTGACTGAAACAACCTTGCAAGGTGATTTATTTCCTCCTCATACATAAAACAATCTACATATCTCCTAATATGTTGGTGCACATCTTCTTTGAGATTCTCCCAATAGAATCCTTCCATAATGGTGTGATAAGACTCAATGAAGTCTACATGTCTTGAAAAGAGTTGCTCATATGTTGCATGTATAATCTCCTCCTTGAGCTTGGAGTCTCTAGTTAAGTAGATTTGATCATGGAAATAAATGAATCCATCAACCACTCTATACCTACCATATATCACTTTCCCATTAAGAACCTTACATGTGAAGAGGTTCTTGGAATATTCCACCAATAGTTGGGACTCCCAATATGGGTCTATGCTCCCCAACAATGAAAACGTTGTTGAAATATGAAATGAAGCACCTGTAACAGCATAGCTCTCCTCTTTGACATGCTCAATGCCAAAGCCACATGTTGGAGTATAGCTACCCCAATTTTGTTGCCTCCCTTGCAGCTGATGTTGCCCAAGACAAGATTGAAGTACATGGAGATCAACCTCCTCTTGAAAGGTATTTCCCATCCAAAACTTCCATGGTTTGGCCAATGCATACAAGAGTGTCAATAATCTCTTGTCATATTCAGAAATATTCCTCATGTGTGGAAGTATCATTTACTACTCCAAGGCATTGGAGTAGCCCTTTGACACCATGCTTGTGCCTTCATATATTCCTAAATCATCATCTTTCAGCGTAAATAGATGAGTGGGAGATGACAATGTCCATATCATAAAATTTCTCCTCCCTCCTTTTAACCCATCAAAGGTTCTCTATGTTGTGCTAGCTCCTCCCAAAGCTCCTTCCTTAGCCAAATATATCAATGTTGCACCATGTTGAGAGAAATATTTGACCATCTTCCAATCAGGGGGTCTCCCTAGTGGAATTCCTCCATGTAATGAAACATCAAGGCCTAGAACAGGCTGTATATGTGAGTGGATTGATTTGTCCCTGTCCTCAGTGCACAAATCATCCTCCTGCTTCTGTGCATAAATCTCCTGAAAAGGATGGGTGTGTATGTTCCCAATCACTTGATGTCGGTCATCCTTCTCATCTCCTCCTACCTTCTGCAAGATCTCACAGTCTAAGGTGTTCTTCTCCAATGTAATCAACCCATGCACACCCAAATTCATATTGGTGTCAGAATTCTTAATCACAAAGAGGTGATCTATCATGGTGTATGTCCCCAAAATTGTGCTCAATGTTGGAACACACTTCCTAGATTGTTTTGTCTCATTTCCTATCAACATAGACACATGCTGCTCCCGATCTTCATATGTGAGATCCTTCAGAACTTCTTGCAAGGATACAAGAGCTCTTCTAGTTGAAGGAATGGCTTCATCTCCATCTACAAATAGTGGTGTATCTCATTTTTTTGTTACAGCACTGGAGGCCCTTTCCAAATCTTCATTTTCTTCCTCCTCATCACGTGGGAACACCTCATCATTAAGAGATCCTTTGTCTTGATCCCCTCTTGAAGGAAAAATCTCCATGTCTTCCTCTTGAGAAGAAATTTCTTGCTGAAGTGGGCCTTTTGCCCTTGGAAAAGTATTCTGCAAATATTTAACCCCCTCAAAAATATTATGAAATGGAGTTGGTTTCATGGATCCTCCCAACCTATGCAAAGTTTCTGATTTCTTGGGTTTGGCTATCTCACCCAATGAAGTTTCAGAATGACTTTGATCAAATATTTTCACTAACCTCCTAGTGAAATTTTCATAAGTAGATATATTTGCATTCTTCAATGAAGAAGATTCATAAAACCACCAGGCATAAGCCTTACCTTCAATATGCAACGCTGCTACTCTAATGGCCTCCTCTTCTAAAACTTGGTGCTGCTGAAAATAGGTGTCTAGTTCCTTCACCCAAGCCTTAGCTGTGCATTTAGGTGACCCATCGAAAGTAAGCAGAAATAATCTACCCAAAGTATGATGCACATCCCCATCCTATGTGTATCCGCATGGTGATACATATGATGTCTCATGGTAAGGCACAATGCTGAACTCATAGCCATCCATTGTACATAGGATCATGCTCATCCCATCTTCTGAAATTCTACACTTCAACTCAAAGGGTTGAATGTAGCTCAATAATGATGAGCTGGGATGGGTCTTCATCTCCTCCTTGATTAAATCAAGGGTCCTATACGCTGTGATATGTTGCTGCTTCAAATCAGCATGTTTTTCTAATCCTTGGTCATGCAATAGCCTTGATGGCATGTCCCCATAAGTTTCAATAAGAGGTACTGAAACAAGATGAGATGAAAGTGGATGCATACTGTGGATCAACTGATGTGTGGGAACCTCTTGCAAGACCACAAAAATTCCTCCATCCAGGACAGTGGTCTCTCCAACTGCTAGTAAGAGTGATGGATGTTCTTCTATCAATGTACCAACCTGGAATTTACCTCCTCTTCCTCATGCATCTCCTGAATCATGCATGGGACTATATATGTCAAGAGCTTAAGACTATCTTGCAAAGATGCAAGTGTCTTTCTTACAGTTGGTGGTGAACGTAGTGACTCTTTGTCCAGAGTGACAAGAGTGAAATCCTCCTTTGATTCCTTAGGAAATGTCTCTTTGTGACATATATCTGGTTTTCTCATATCAAAATTCTTTCTCAACTTGTGAAAGAAATCTGAATATTTAGTCAAATTTGCATGCTCCATGTGACCAAACCACCAATCATTGTCTTCACCATGAAGATGAAGTGTTGAAATCTCAACAGCCTCTCTTTCGGCTATAGGATGTAGCCAGAAAAATGCATCTAACTCTTTCCTCCAAGCCTTTACACTGCTTGAGGAAGATCCATAAAAGTAGGAAAATAGAATCTGTTGTGCCTCACTCTCCTATTGCTACTATAGGATCTTATTTCTTCTTTGAGTTTGAAGAATTGGTTGAGAGTTAGATTCTCCTTGAATTCTCTAGACTATGCTTTGTACTCTCATGAGTCTTTGATTCCATGTTTCTTCTTTCTTAATCTCTATACCAGTCACCTTCTTCAAGGAAAGTGGGCACAACAGGTCTTTGAGGAGATCTACGATTCTCCAGTCTTCTTTGCTGCTGATAAGAAGCACTAGGACCTTCTTCATCCTGAAACCTTCTTGAGGTTTCTCTTTGCCTTTCTTTCTTCATTTCATTGATATTTTTGGAGAGATCCTTTATAGTTCTAAAGAAAGATGCAACACAAATTAATCCCTCCATTATAGTATATCTCTACTATCTTCTTTTCATATGTTGTCAATGATGTCCACAAGCTGATCCAAAGATCATGCTCTGATACCACTGTAATATTCCGAATAGAAATAAATAGTAATACACAACAACATAAACAAGAAACTATAGAAAATAGAGAGACATCATACAAATAATGCCAATATGGAGAAACACTGAGCCATTTTATTATATAACTAGAGGATAACAATGAGTACAAAGGTGATCTGAATGGTGGAACCTTGGCTTGCACAAAGAAAGCTGGAAATACTCTCAAAAAATCTCAATGAATGGGAGCTCTATCAAGGACCGCGTAATCTCTGAATGCTGCTATTGCCAGACGACTGCTACTGCTGAGATGGAATGGCTCTTGGGGGCTATTCCCCTGCTCAGAAATTTTTGAAACTCTGGGAATGAGCCCTTCTCCAATAACCCAAAAAATCCCAGAAAGGAATCTCGGAATGGCTGACCCTGAAATTTGACCTCCCTTAGGAAATAACGCTCTCCCAGTGAATACGCTGGCCCTAAATGAGAACTCTGTAAATGATGGCCTCCTCCTGTACCAAAATGATGATCAGTGAAGAGCTAAACCCTCCACACTACCCTCGGGCTGAAATCCCTAATATCTCCTCACTCTCGGAACTGCCTCTACCACAAAATGCGTAATCCCTCCAAGGGACTGCGTTGTCCAAGCAACTACGTGATCCTAGCAGAAGATGGTATGGCTCCCTCCTGTAAAACTATGGATGGAACTCCCCACCCGAGCATGCACTCAAAGCCCCCCGGGGCTGAGGTTGGGATCTCCGCTCAAAGACACCTAGTGTGTTGAACAGCACTTGCAGACTTCGCTCAACAACAAAAGCGTGCTTAATGTAGAAATACAAAAATCAGAGATGCATAATAGAATCCCAGAATGAGGAGCCTCTTCCCCTTTTTATGCTTTGAGAGCCTTGCTTTCATCCTCCACCCACCAAAATGTGGTGTCCCTCTTGGCCCACGCTATCCCTCTCTCACTACGCTGTCATGGGCCCACGCTTACTACACTACCTCTTCCCTCACGCTGCCACTTCACCCCCCTGGGCCCCACGCTGTCAAGTAAATATGTGCTCAAGTGAATCTAGGAAAGTTCTTATAATCTAATGTTTTATTCATGGGTCCCCTCACCCCTTTATTTCCTGTCAAAATAAGGAAAATAACAAAATTATCGAAATTAATATCCCAAATTAGATGACTGCTAATTTGGGGATATTACAGTCCTCTCCTCCAAAATGATGCTTGTCCTCAAGCAATTGCAAGGATACTACAAAACCTCCAATGGATATGTCTCTTCCCAAGTATACAAGTTAGCGTTTGGTAGATAAACCAAATAGCTCTCATTATGAAGAAGTGGGAGATATATGGAAAAATTTATATGATGTCCATTGGTCTCCTCAAGGCATGAGAGATGGTAAATGTTGGGTGCCTCATCCCCAATGAGAAACTCCAATCTGCATGCTATCATCCAAACAAAGTGAGCCATCCTTGGTAGCTCATAGAAACAATCACCAATCCCCTGCTTCTGCAATGTATAGGGGCTGCATGGCTGAAAATGGGAGATTAAATTGTTCAACTCACACTGTCTCTCTCTCCATTTATGATAGATATGGAAATTTTGATCTTGGTCTGGAATAATGTGGTCATTAGGAAGCCAAAATGCATTTGGACTCTCATGATCCCACTCTTTGGTTCCAAGAATCCCTCTTGCCCAATCCATCCCACATATAGTGAATAGAGTGTCTTCACCATATGGGATCCAAAAGAAACATGAAATAAGTGTCATTTGACATACTGGATGGTGAAAATAGTCCATCAAGTGAGACCAAAGTTGTTCTGCTTCTTTCTGTCTCAAAACATGATATGATAAGTGGCCACCCAACCACTTGTTTGCTGACATAAGCTTCTCAAAAGCTTGAAAATAGTATAGGACATTAGGTGTTAACTAAATATGAGCCAAGAAAAACAAGTCTTGCCCAAAGTCCTCTAGAAAGTGGTCAATCCCATCATTGAATGTAGTCCCAAAAGGACCATGAAATCCAAAGAGAGGCTTGCTCTCTTGTGGAGAAATGTGATGCAAATGTATGGCAAGGGAATGATCATACATGGTTATTTGATCAATAAGCATCAAGACACAATCTTTACCATATTGTAGGCAATTTGTTGAAGAGGTCCTTAGATGAACCTTCCCATCTCTTCAACAAAATGGGAAGTGACTGAAACAACCTTGCAAGGTTGTTTCTTTCCTCCTTATACATAAAACAAGCTACATATCTTCTAATACGTTGGTGCACATCTTCTTTGAGATTCTCCCAATAGAATCCTTCCATGATGATGTGATAAGACTCAATGAAGTCTACAAGTCCTGAAAAGAGTGCTTCATATGTTGCATGTATAACCTCCTCCTTGAGCTTGGAGTCTCTAGTCAAGTAGATTTGATCATGGAAATAAATGACTTCATCAACCACTCTATACCTCCCATATATCACTTGCCCATCGATAACCTTACATGTGAAGAGGTTCTTGGAATATTCCACCAATAGTTTGGACTCCCAATATGGGTCTATGCTCCCCAACAATGACAACGCTGTTGAAATCTAAAATGAAGCACCTGTAACATCATAGATTTCCTCTTTGACATGCTCAATGCCAAAGCCACATGTTAGAGTATGACTATCCCTATTTTGTTGCCTCCCTTGCAGCTGATCTTGCCCAAGACAAGATTGAAGTACATGGAGATCAACCTCCTCTTGAAAGGTATTTCCCATCCAAAAATTCCATGGTTTGGCTAATGCATACAAGAGTGTCAATAATCTCTTGTCATATTCAGAAACATTCCTCATGTATGGAAGTATCATTTGTTGCTCCAAGGCATTGGAGTAGCCCTTTGACACCATTCTTGTGAATTCATAGATTCCTGAATCATCATATTTAAGCGCAAATAGATGAGTGGGCAATGACAATGTCCATATCAGAAAATTTCTCCTCCCTCCTTTGAACCCATCAAAGGTTCTCTGCATTGTGCTAGCTCCTCCCAAAGCTCCTTCCTTAGCCAAATATATCAATGTTGCACCATGTTGAGAGAACTCTTTGACCATATTCCAATCAGGGGGTCTCCCTGGTGGAATTCCTCCACGTAATGAAACATCAAGGCCTAGAATAGGCTGTATATGTGAGTGGACTGATTTGTCCCTGCCCTCACTGCACAAATCATCCTCTTGCTTCTGTGCATAAATCTCTTGAAAAGGATGGGTGTGTATGTTCCCAATCACTTGATGTTGGTCATCCTTCTCATCTCCTCCTACCTTCTGCAAGATCTCACAGTCTAAGGTGTTCTTCTCCAATGTAATCAACCCATGCACAACCAAATTCATATTGGTGTCACGATTATTAATCACAAAGAGGTGATCTATCATGGTGTATGTCCCCAAAACTATGGTCAATTTTGGACCACACTTCCTCCATTTTTTTGTCTCATTTCCTATCAACATAGACACATGCTGCTCCCAATCTTCATATGTGAGATCCTTTGGAACTTCTTGCAAGGATACACAAGCTCTTCTAGTTGAAGCAATGGCTTCATCTCCATCTACAAATTGTGGTGGATCTCCTCCTGCTTTTACAGCACTAGAGGCCCTTTCCAACTCTTCCTTTTCTTCCTCCTCATCATGGGGGAACACCTCATCATTAAGAGATCCTTTGTCTTGATCCCCTCTTGAAGGAAAAATCTCCATGTCTTCCTCTTGAGAAGAAAGTTGTTGCTGAAGTGGGACTTTTTCCCTTGTAAAATTATTCTGCAAATATTTAACCCCCTCAACAATATTAGGAAATGGAGTTGGTTAAATGGATCCTCCCAACCAATGCAAAGGTTATGATTTCTTGGGTTTGGCTAGCTCACCCAATAAAGTTTCAGAATGTCTTTGATCAAATATTTTCACTAACCTCCTAGTGAAATTTTCACAAGTAGATATATTTGCATTATTCAATGAAGAAGATTCATAAAACCACCAAGCATAAGCCTTACCTTCAATATGCAGCATTGCTACTCTAATGGCTTCCTCTTTTGAAACTTGGTGCTGCTGCAAATAGGTGTCTAGCTCCTTCACCCAAGCCTTAGTTGTGCATTTAGGTGACCTGTCAAAAGTAAGCAGAAGGAATCTACCCAAAGTATGGTGCACATCCCCGTCCTTTGTGTATCTGCATGGTGATACATATGATGTCTCATGGTAAGACACAATGCTGAACTCATAGCCATCCATTGTACATAGGGTCATGCTCATCCGATCTTCTGAAATTATACACTTCAATTCAAAGGGTTGGATGTAGCTCAATAATGATGAGCTGGGTTGGGTCTTCATCTCCTCCTTGATTAGATCAAGGGTCCTCTGCGCTGTGATATGTTGCTGCTTCAAATTAGCATGTTGTTCTAATCCTTGGTCATGTAATAGCCCTGATGGAATGTCCCCATAAGTTTCAATAAGAGGTACTGAAACAATATGAGATGAAAGTGGATGCATACCTTGGATAACCTGATGTGTGGGAACCTCTTGCAAGACCACAAGAGTTCCTCCAACCGGGACAGTGGTCTCTCCAACTGCTGGTAAGAGTGATGGCTGCTCTTCTATCAATGTAGCAGCGCTGGAATCTACCTCCTCTTCCTTATGCATATCCTGAATCATGCATGGGACTATATATGTCAAGAGCTTAAGACTATCTTACAAAGATGCAAGTGTCTCTCCTCTAGATACAAGTACTTTTACAACTGTTGGTGAACGTAGTGACTCTTTGTCCAAAGTGACAAGAGTGACATCCTCCTTTGATTCCTTAGGAAATGTCTCTTTGTGACATATCTCTGGTTTTCTCATATCAAACTTCTTTCTCAACCTGTGAAAGAAATATGAATATTTAGTCAAATTTGCATGCTCCATGTGACCAAACCACCAATCATTCGCTTCACCATGAAGATGAAGTGCTGAAATCTCAACAGCCTCTCTTTCAGCTACAGGATGTAGCCTGAAAAATGCATCTAACTCTTTCCTCCAAGCCTTTACACTGCTTGAGGAAGATCCATCAAATGTCGGAAAATAGAATTTGTTGTGCCTCATTCTCCTGTTGCTGTTATAGGATCTTATTTCTTCTTTGAGTTTGAAGAATGGTTGGAGAGTTAGATTTTCCTTGAATGCTCTAGACTCTGCTTTGTACTCTTCAAGAAATAAACTGAGAGTCTCATGAGTCTCCAGTTCCATGTTTCTTCTTTCTTCATCTCTATACCTGTCACCTTCTTCAAGGAAAGTGGGCATAGTAGGTCTTTAAGGAGATCTATGATTCTCCGTTCTTCTTCGCTGCTGATAAGAAGTACTAGGACCTTCTTCATCTTGAAACCTTCTTGAGGATTATTTTTTCCTTTCTTTCTTCATTTCATTGATCTCCTTGGAGACATCCTTCATAGTTCTAAAGAAAGATGCAACAAAACTTAATCCCTCCATGATAGTAGATCTCTACTATATTCTTTTCATATGTTGTCAATAATGTCCACAAGCTGAGCCAAAGATCATGCTATGATACCACCGTAATATTCTGAATAGAAATAAACAGTAATACACAACAAAATAAACAAGAAACTATAGAAAATAGAGAGACATCATACAAATAATGCCAATATGGAGAAACACTGAGCCATTTTATTATATAGCTAGAGGATAAAAATGAGTAAAAATGTGATCCGAATGGTGACACCTTGGCTTGCACAAAGCAAGTTGGAAATACTATCAGAAAAGCTCAATAAATGGCAGCTCTGTTAAGGACCGCGTAATCTCTGAATGCTATTGTTTCCAGACTACTGCTACCGCTGAGATGGAATGGCTCTTGGGGGTTGTTCCCCTGCTCAGAAATTTGTGAAACTCTGGGAATGAGCCCTCCTCCAATAACCCAGAAAATCCCAGAAAGGAATCCCGGAGTGGTTGACCCCAGAATTTGACCTCCCTTAGGAAATAACGCTCTCCCAGTGAATACGTTGGGCCTGAATGATAACTTTGTAAATGATGGCCTCCTCCTGTACCAAATTGATGATCAATGAAGAGATGGACCCTCCACACTACCCTCGGGATGAAATCCCTGATATCTCCTCACTCCCGGAACTGCCTCTACCACAAACTGCCTAATCCCTCCAAGGGACAGCGTTGTCCAAGAAACTGCGTGATCCTGGCTGAAGATGATATGGCTCCCTCCTACAAAATGATGGATAAAACTCCCCACTCGAGTAGGCACTCGAAGTCCCCCGGGGCTGAGGTTGGGATCTCTGCTCGGAGACACCTGGTGTGCTGAACAACATTTTCAGACTTCGCTCAACAGAAAAAGTTTGCTTAATGTCAAAAGAAAAAAATTAGAGATGCATAATAGAATCCTAGAATGAGGAGCCTCTTCCCCTTTGTATGCTTTGAAAGCCTTGCTCTCATCCGACCCCCACCAAACTGCGATGTCCCTCTTGGCCCATGCTGTCCCTTTCTCACTGCGCTGTCATGGGCCCACACACCCTCTTCCCTCACGCTGCCACTTCACCCCCTAGGCCCCACGCTGTCAAGTAAATATGTGCTCAAGTGACTTTAGGAAAGTTCTTATAATCTAATGTTTTATTGATGGGTCCCCTCACCCCTTTATTTCCTTTCAAACTTAGGAAAATAAAAAAATTATCAAAATTAATATCCCAAATTAGCTGAATGCTAATTTGGGGATATTACATGGTGCTAGTCGTAGTACGTAGAACCTATCCTCTGCAGCATGTGCCACTTTTTCTCCAGGTGGCGAGTTAGTGAGTTTTCAAGGGATTTGTATTGGTCGATCCACAAACAATATCGCTGAGTATAACGTGTTGATCAAACTTCTCTTTGATGCATTTTCATTTGGAATTAACCACATCATCATTAGGTTAGACTCACAACTTGTCGTACTACAACTTACTAGCGTTTATATTGTCCAAAATCCAACACTTCATTGTATGTTCCTTAGAGTTAGACTTTTGGAAAGGCATTTTGATTACATTCAATATCAACACATTTCCAGAAATTCGAACACATTAATTGATTCCTTAGCGAATTATGTTTTAAACAGACATTTGCAACACATTTAACGACACATTTTCAATTCACATCATATACTTGAATATGATTGCGCATTAAACATAGGGAAAAACTAAAAAATAAAATAGATAGATAGTTTAGGTTTTTAAAAAATTTGTGCCCAAGACACATTGGTCATCTGACCTCAAAATGTATGCAAAAATGTCAAAAGTAAACTAGTGATGCTCATGATAACAAGCAACTGCTCTAGCTATCCTGAGCAATAAACACATCCAATAAACACATCCAACGATTAGGAACACCGATAGTATGGTGTTGAAGTTTCATAGGTAAGTCCTCGACCCGGTAATATGGTATCCCAAGAGTCAATCCCTCGACGTGTTGTTGCAGCTCAGCAAGAGTCTCGGTCAAATCTAAATCCCGGAGGACTTCTCTCTCGATAGTCCTCTCTGCCGGTTCATTTTCTTCCTGCTCTGGTCAACCCACTAGTCGAACGCGACCCACATATGTGTACATAAAAGCTTTAGTTTAGTCTTGGGAAACATCAAAATTACAAAAACATGTAGAAACCTCACCAAAAAAAAAAACATGGTCATAATAATTTTACCCATTGCACCCCATTGAGCGCCATCTGGTAAAATCAAAACTGGATCTCCACGGAAATCTACACCTGCATATGGATACTCCTCTATGGAAATCATCTGTCGTCTGAACCAGGAAAAGAATGCAGTAGAGAATATGATGGTTGATTGACCAACATGTCTAGCCATCAATTCAACCCATATTTGCATCTGAGGATCTCTAGGACCAGATATGCTTAGTGTAACATGATGTGGCTGCATCAATGGAACTCACTCTAAAATGAAGGAAATAAGGATCGATCCATAACTGAAATTCTTCTTTCTGCCTCCCTTTGCTTTAGTCATTTTTTCTTTCATTTGAAAGAGTATTTCTTCAACCTAGTTGAACAATATCAGTTCTAGGCACTCAAGGGCATACTGCATGTGTGATGGGTTTGCAACATGTAGTGTCACAGAACTTGCAAGCTTTGCAATAGTAAAAAGGATGGTTCTCAAAGGAAAATCACACACATCATGGATATTTATTTTCCCATCTTTACTTGGTTCAATACCTAGCTGACAACATTGGCGTATGTAATCCTTCACTGTCTCTCCTCCAAGAGTAGATCCTGCAAGGGAAACAAGAGAACCACACCTCGATAATCCAGTGAGAAAGTAAATATCATCAACCAATATTGGGAGCACTTTCCCCAATGTGAAAATGTTGCAATACTGGATCCCATGAACGAACTAGGAACTCCAATAGTTCCATATGTTTTCTCATCCCTGATAATCTGAAGTATTTAAGCAACCCACAATCCATGAGGGTTGTTAGAGTACCTGGATCATTTAGGGCAATCATGTCTTGTTCTTCATGGTCTCTTTCTCACCACATAAAAATCATTTTGATCTGATCAATACCTGAAAGCCAATCATAAGCTTCATTAGGATCCAATCCATGCAAAACAATTAGGAAATTTTGGGCACACAACAAGAAACAAAAGTTGAAAATGTGCCCAATGCACCCCAGGTCAATGGACAGAGCGTTGCACATGCACCTGGACTTCAATTTCAATGCACTACAACGCACCTTTAGATATTCAAGGGTTATTTTTCCTCAGAGTGTAATATATTTACCCTAAGGGGCTCAAAACCCTAAAAATTTACCATGAAATTCAACATAAATGATACCTAAAGAAAGAGAAGGTTCATAGCTCCAACTTGGATCAAACGGCGAGAGAAATCATCCACTGAAACTGTCGCAATCAATCGTTAAATTTCGAGGGAAAAACTGTTTTAGAGCTCCTAATTTTCAAATGGTAACTATGGAATCGTAAAATGAAATAGTAAAAACTACTTTTTAATAGTCATTTTGATTATTTTATTCATATTTAATGATGTGACTATGGTTTTTATCCATTTTTACTATGAAACGGGTATTTTTAATCCGTTTTATGGTTCTTTGAACAGGTGTTGGAGTGTGTTTGGTGCACGTATGTACGAAATCACACCAACTTAAGGGGTGTGGTCTACCCACTTAAGTTATTGGTAACAGGCAGAAAAAGAAGTGGAGTCAAGCAAGTTAGTGGAACAAGCTAGAATCATAAGCATACTAGATAGAGAAATAACATGCATATATAAATAAAAACTAAACTAAAAACTAAAACAAATAAACGCGAGCTCTGAAAAGAGTCAAACGACAACAATAATACGAATGGTGGCTCTAGGCCTTTCTTATTGAGCACTGGTAGTAATAAGAGTGAAACTTTACCCTCTTGCCAAAGAGCCCCTAGAACATGGGTTCTAAGTCCCAATGCAAGGATGTTTTTATACCAAGCTTGCCTCGGTGAGTCTCGCTCTCTCTCTACTGTGTTGTACTGAAATTTTTGGATGGCCAAAAATTGAGTCCCCTCTATCTTCAGCTTCGGATCACACACTGTTGGTATTGCTTAGGAAATTCTGGCCAGCATAAAAATGTGTTCACCAATTCTTCATCACATGGTGGCCTTATATAGGAGATTTCAAATCCTCCCTTCCCTCTCTTGGTACATTGTGGATGGTGACCCAAGAGAGGGGTATGATTCCTTTGTGTGCTCCAAATATTCCATTGTGTGCTCACTTGGTGTCTAAGGAGGCATTGGTGGTTTTCCTTAAGCAGCTTAAAGTAAGGAATCACTTGTCCTTTGCTTTGTGTGATCTCAGATAGTGACATTTCGCCACTCCCAGGATTGCGCGCATATCGGGAAAAAAAGCGCGCAAAAGGCGCTCTTCACGAAGGATTATGCATCCAAAGAGCATTTAGGACTTGTTCAAATTTGATTTTCCTCATACCTTAGAGATTTTTAAATACTTTCCAGATTCTGTAATGTCTTCCAGCCCTGTAAACCCTTCTGTTTGACATTAAATAGTGTCGTCTTCTACTGTACGATTTTCCAGTGTTAACAGTTGCACCCTAATGTGTGAGGTCTAGGAAGAACTGTATAGCCGAAATACATTATAGTTTATTTTCTGTATCATGCGTAAAGAGAGAGAGAGAGACCTGCATGAAGCTTGGAATTGAAAACACCCTGCACCAGTTCCAAGAATGACCATGTCCTAAGGAACCCCTGTAAGAAAATATAATACAATATATATACAAATTTTCTACGAGGTGGGCATGTCCCATGCTTGTGATGCTGTGGCTAGTTAAAAATAATCTATTTTGACAGATATATGTTCTGTTTGTATCACAGATGTGGTAGTGATCTGGTGGTTGCTGACAACGACTGCTGATGCCCTCAGGGGCATTTTTTTCTTTTATAATAGGCGGAATATGGTATCCATATGCGTAAACTTGGTATGGCATATAGCTGCACATTGTACGCATAGGTGCTGGTTGGGACCTTCTCGTGTAAGCATTGCTGAAAGAGATGCTTATGGAGGCATGGGTCTTCGACGAATTTGATCAAAGTGCAATGGTTGTAAGGTATGATACCATCTTGACATGAAATATTTTTTTGTAGTCGAATGTCAGTAGGATTGATGGCATCTATGGGCAATGATGTCTCCCATAGTGCCACCTGAGGATGCCCCTTGTATGGAGAGGGGTAATCCAAGGTACCACTTCCTTTTTGGAGAATAGGTGTTGAAGTCGACAAAAAGGAAGCCTCAACTGGCCGAGGGGTCGCCGACATGAGGGGTTGAGGACCTAGGTGTGATGGGTTTAACATAGGAATGCTGGCGAGGGGTGACTGAAAACTGATGATGGGGATTCAGTGGCCCAAGGTCGGAGTATACTAAGCAGCTTGGCGGCAGTCATAGTTATTTCTGATAGGGAAATCCCTGGAGTCGATAGGACTTCCAAGGAGTGTATAAACCAGCTATGAATGTCATGATGGATTGTGCGTGGGGGGTGTAATATTACAACCAAGGGTGTTCAAGGACTGCTGCCATGGGATAAAAAGATGAAGGGGAGGGTGAAGGCCGTAGTGCACCATTCGGGGTCTTTGTACACTTACCAAAAGAATAAAATAATGGGGTTTGGTTTGTACAAAACACAGAGACGGGTACCCCAAAACATGAAAGTGTTCGCTCACTAATGTTGTGAGGAAGTTGTTTTGCTGAGGGTGGGGGTCCCATTGGTTGGTCTCATGTGCGGGGTTGATGAAGTGGATGAGAAAGTATCGCAGATGGGATTATGCTGGTGGAGGTATGGTGGGACAAATGCGAGGCGTGATGGTGCGCTCTTGATCTTCTTGTACAACCTAATCATTCGGGAAGGGGGTTTTAGCTTGTGTGGTAAACTTGTCCTTATTCATGGTGAATGGATGGGCATGATGTGCTTCCCGAACTAAAGTGGTATGGCCATGGCGTCACTTTTTCTATGATATATGGTCTACTGTGGGTGACGAGTGCCATGGAGGGGAGGCTCTATCGACCAAAGAGGATGTTTATCATGTGCAGGGTGAGGTGATGATAAACACGGTCAGATGTGAGGATCCGATGGTTTATTTCTAATGGAGAAATGATGTCAGGATATGCAGAGTTGACTGGAACTCTATCATGTTGGGGGTAGAATGATACCTGCTCTGGAACTTTCAGTAGATGGCATTGTGGATGGTTTGCGAGCTTTTCCTGCAAAAACAACTACCTCAAGTGAAAGCATCTTCTTTATCAAATATTATTGAAAGTCATGAGCTTTAAAAAATAAGATGAGAGAGGGCATACCTCCCGGCACTGAAAAAATAATTTTTTGGGAGCGCGATTGTGTGGCATCGCCTCTGTTTATCATAGAGTGTTGGTCCTGATGCAACTTACAGTTCATAGAATAGACCTTCTAATCTCTCATTATAGTCCTCCCAAGTTTTTGAAAAGGGCGATATATAGGTGAATATGGCCCTAATTCAATTCATTTGTACTTGCTGCATTTTTGAGAGGTCAGAGGCTTCTGTGTAGCAGTTATTGCCGTTGCAGTCAGCCTGAGCACCAGGGATTCGCGAGATCATGCCCAGGTAACCTTCATGAAGTCCTGCACTTTAATTTTTTAGTTTGATGGTGCCAGGGTCCATAAAAACTGGGTTTGTATGGATTCTGGGTGATTTTTGCCCTAGATTGCGCGGGCGATCAGGGAAAAGGCGCGCTCTCCTTGTGCGCATTTTCGGGGGATAAGCGCGCTAACGCACTCTATTCCCCTTTTTTTCCGCGCCTGTGCAAAATACATGCATGCAAGGCCGAGGCGAATTTTTTTTTGGTTTTTTGCTTATTTTTTGTTTCTTCTGTACTAATGGGTACCTGTCTTGATGACATGTTATTGTGGAGGGAGCGGGATTGGTCCGAGCTCTGAACTACGTTGGTTGCTGATACTGGGACGCGTCGTCAGCTGGCGTTATGGGGGCTCTTGAAGTTCGTGGAGAATGAGCTTCTTCAATCATAGGACTGACTACTACACTACTTGATCTGACATTGGGGCAGGATTTGCAACATGTTCATGTTGCGGGGGATGAACCTGGTTATCCGTCCTGAGATGGATGTGTACTTTGTGACCGGGTTACTACCTCAGGGTGAGGCGCTGAGATATCCACTCCCTTTTGGGAGAGTGGACTTGGAGATATTTTAGAGACGTCACTGTGGTGGAGCACCTCTTATAGAGGGATGCATCAACATTGCATCAGTGATAGATTTGGCAGAGCAATGTGCTCTGGCGGTGATTGTGCGAATGGTAGGGTCATTTGCTCTGCATTGGGCATCTGGCCTGCAGGTTGGAGTACTGTGCCGGTTGAGGTCCCGGCATTTTTATGACTTTTCCAGTTTCTTCTTTGACAGGATGGTTACGCAACTCAACAAGGTCCATAATGGATCTAAGTCATTTGTGTATGCCAGTATCTTGTGTAGCATTATGTACGAGAGGGTAGTGCTACTGAGGCCAGTAGTGGCGATGTATCTTGGGGGGCCACAGGAGCCTCATATGAAAAGGTGGGCTTCGATGATGCCGCGAGGCAGTGGTGACATGGTGGGGTGTTATTGGAACGCCACGACAGAGGCCTGGTTTGAGGCCAACCCGCAGATGTTCTTGCCATTCCCATATGCGGGGATGGACTTCTGGGGGGATCCAGACATGGGTCTCCCTTTTGGTTATGCTTGGGGGCCTACAGGTATGTTGTGCATGTTTTCTACATTTATTTGAGTATATATGTACTTATGTGTTTTGCTAGGGACACTGACATTGTTTTGGTTACTCTTGCATATGTTGGCGAGGTGGGTAGCTCCGTGGATCGACTGGTTGGCCACGATCCTTTACGGCGAACTAGGGGTGGTCAGGGAGGAGGTGCTACTAGGGGAATTGGTGGTGGTGCTGGCCCTTTAGGAGAGGGCAGCAGCTCGGCTGATGCGAAGGCTTCGGCTGAGCAGGCTCGTGCTGATGCAGCAGTAGCACGTGTAGATGTGACGAAGGCTCGTATTGACGAGCTGACTGCTCGAGTGTCAACTCTTGAGGATGTCTGGGGTCGAGTGGACCTCTTGACCCAGGGGGTGCCTACTATATGATTTATGGATGATTTCGAGGAGGTTTGGTTGGAGACCGTGATGGCACGTGAGAGGGAGTATCGGCCTATTCTACGTCGGGTGGCAATCTCGGTTGCGACGAAAACTCCAGTGGTGGCACCGAGAGCGGTTGTGGGTCCAGGTGCCCCTCCTGAGGGGGAAACACCCTAGAGTATACTGGTACACAGGGAAACCACCCATTATGAGGATGCTTCCCTTATTTTTGAAGACTATTGTATCTTTGGGCTGGCAGTTGGGCCAACAACACTATTTTTTGTACTCAGACATATACATTGTGACATATATATATATATATTTTGTGGCTCTACGTGATGTGTCACCTGTTTCGGTTTATGTATGATGTTATGCTGATGGATATCTATATTTTTGGTTTTTTTTTATGTATGATGGTTTATTCGAGATGCATTCTAGTCTAGGATATTGTTAGCTATGCGATCAGATGTTTGGTTTTGACTCCTTGGTACATGTGTGAATGTGATATAGTCAAATTGTCTGCATAATCTTTTTGCACGCAAATATTTTCTAAACAGATGTGTATCTCTTGTCTCAAATGTTTGGTTTAACTGCGACACTACTAACTGGGAATTGAGGTAGATATGCATATGGCGTATACCCTGATGGAGGGAATTGCACATAAGTCCAATGACAACGTCATATTTTTCCTGATTGTTTGTTGTTGAACTGATGCACACGCTGTTTGAGCAGAGGGGTGATCGGTCAGGGTGGTAAATGACCCAAACAGTTGTGGCCAATTTTTGAGACCATAGTGATGCTCCATCAACGAATCTGAAATAGGGTTTATTTTGCTATTCCATGGTGGCACTTTGAGTGTGTTTAATAAGTATTTTGGTCAAAAAATTTCATTGGTTGGGGTTGTCTACGTTCACTTTAGGGAAGGGTCGTTTTGGCCCTGATGGGTAGATATTATTGAGGTAAAGGCCGTTGATAGGGTTGCTGAGGAAGGTCCTTTCCATAAGGTTTCGAACTTTCCTGGTCCAAGGGCTTCTTTTGCGACATCATAACAGAGGACTAGTTCTCCCTCGGTGAATGAGCGAGGGTTGATGTGGTGGTTGAACGATGCTTTTACACTTTTCTTGTGGGCCTCTTTGTGTTGTAGCGATTGCCGTCAAATTTCGTCGACAAGCTCTAGTTGTACCAGGCACTGTTCTAGAGGCTGGGTATCATCAAGGAGTTTGATGGCGGTATGTAAATTTGGGTTATTGTGGAAATCAATGCAAAAGCGCAAGGTACTTTGAAGTTTTGTAACAGGAATAGGGTGGAAATCCTGGGACGTGGGGGCAGCTTCAATATATGGTGGATCGTGTCATCAACGTTCGATGGGGGAAGAATCTCCATAATGGGATTCTGTGTGAGCACAAGGTTGGGTTCCCTGCTAGGATGGTCAATTTCCCGTAGGTGGAAATTGTGCCTACCGTAGAGTTGCCTGAACGTTTCCATTAGCGGGCATACCTATGGTGTGTGATTTTGGCCAGTGAAGATAGTGCATGGTATCACTTTTCCAAGGGAGTGGATCATGTGATATTCTACACTACTCGTTGTTCCTGATGTGGACACTTGGAAAGGGTCTGTCGTAGAAGAGATTGTCTTCTGTTTCCATTTCTGTAATGTTGGCTTGGGTGTGTCTACCTCTTTGGGGGAGTGTAGACTCAACGCTTCTCTTGTCGCTCTAGGCTTGGGGAGGTGTACACATTTAATTGTATGGTGAAAGTGTGAACAAATCTATCAATAGGTACGTGTGATTTTCTCATGGTTAGAGAGAAATTTCTACGGGAGAGAAGAGACTATACAAAAACTGTTTGCAAGGTGCTTCAGTTCTGTGCACTAGTTGACCCGGTGGTCATTCAGGTCACATAGTCCGCATGTTATCCTAGGCTTGGCCGGGGTCATGCTTGGTTGGTGTGTTGTCTTATCTTTCTTGTTACGCCACTGCGGGGGTGGGGATGTTGACCTGGCGATGTACTTTTTATGCCATTCCCGAAGGTCGTCTTGTCTCTTCTTTATAGTATGGATCATGTCGACGGTGGGATGAAGTTGCGAGGCATAAGAAAAATGTCGTTCATAATGATTGCCTTGACATATTAGGCAGAATAACCTTGATATGGGGGTTTCATCGTAATGCTGCTAAATCAGGACAAGTGGCGACCGCATGATTGGGCGTTTTGCATAACGTGCATGCTGGTCTTCTCTATGGAGAGCGGTTACGGTAACTAGGGGTTCCCTGATTGGTTGCTTTTCAACTGTCAAGAACATGATGGACCTGATCGTCACATCTTCTTGGGTTGTGGAGCTGTCTGTGGACTACGCCTCCATGTCATCTTCTTGGGAGAGGTAGAATATGGCGAAGCGTAAGCTAGCGAGGGCTAGCCGGAATCGGGGGAGTATTGAATTCTCCAAAAGGTGATTTTCGGCGCATAATGGACATGTGAATTGCGCTATTGGAAATCCAACGTAGTAAATCCTTTCTATATGATACCATATGTGGATGAGTTCCAAGGCTGCACACTCTTCGAGGAAGTGACCACGTTCATCGCATAGCGTGCAATGTATAACATGCATGACTCATGGTATTTCTTATGCCCTTCGTTGTTCCTCATGTAGGTACAGGATGGTACGAGGCTCATTTATGGATGCTCAGGTGGAGGGATCCTCTTGATAGGACCGCTCGATGGCGTGTAAGGCATCCCTATATCGCGGGATCTTTGGGAAATGGTGGGTATAGTGCCCATAATTGTTGCAGAGGGCGCATGCGTTATTGGTACGCAATGATTTGCCTTTACCTTTGGTGGTAGGTTTCTTTTATGGGAATGCGGCGTCGCGATGTCTGTCTCAGATCCAAGGAGTGGTTTTAATTCATCCAGTTCTAGACAGATATGGGTAGGGTGACCTATTACATCGCATATGGTGCAGACTAGTGATTCCCATTGTACGGTAGGGGTCACCATCTTCTTTCCTCTTTTCTCGGTTTTCTTAGTTGTAATCACCGGTTTTTCAATGGGAATTTCCTTTGCAGGGGTGGTTTCGACTGTTTCTTGGATTAGTGGGGCCTCCTCGAGACTGAGGGGCTTCAATCCTATGACACTAACGTGGGTGGCTCCTATTCCTGCAGGGGGAATGAGGTACCAAACTGGGATTTCTAGTGATATGTTGGGCAATACCAGTGTTGCCAAAACTTGCTAGGAGATGAAACCAGCTGGGGGTAGAGGAAAGGGGTTTGGGAGGTAGCATAGGCTAGAGAGGCTGCTGTGGCTGATGATTCGGTTCCATTACTGCTTGTGTCCATGTCCTAACTAGCTTCGGTGCTTGATGCGAACATCATGCACACTGGAGCCCCTATGACATCGGGCGATGACTCAGGGATTATGGGAGGATCTCCTAGGAATGACCCTAGAAAAAACGACAGTTTGAATTGGTTAGGGCCATATTCTTGGTACCATGAGAGAGCATCCAAGGATGTATCTACATAGGGTAGAATTACATCAGTGTTCGTTAGGGGTTTCTTCTCACTATGCGTCAATTGGTCTACAGTAATGACGCGGTCCTTGTGGGGGAACATCATGATGCAGAAGACGAAGGAGGCTATGGAAGACATGGCGTACATATAACTTCGCTCAAGGAGTATATTGTAGTCCAGGTGAGCATCCAAGACTTCAATGTCTATGTGGACTGTCTTTCCGGCTAAGAAGACCGAGATGTTTTGGTAGAGGCCGATGGGGGTTGATGGACGACCGTTATATGCTTGAAGCGTGATGACTGATGGTTTTAGTTTGGGAGAACCTAAATTCTGCCAAATTTTTTTGGACAAGATGCATGTGGATGCACCCTCGTCTATGACACATCAGTGAATAGTGATATTCTGGATCGACACTGGCATCTGGAAGGCGGTCATGGAAGGAAGCCTAGGGGTGGCTTTGTCTAAGTCAAAAGCCATTAGGCGCGTATCAACAGGGTCGATATCACTTAACGCGGAAAGTAGGGCTTTTCGTTGTTTTGGGCATGACTGAAATACTTCCAAAGTAGACATAGCAGTGGGCGATTGTGCTAAATCGTCCATGATACTATAATTATGGGCCGCTTTGGAGTAGCTTCCTACTCGCTTATTGGGTCCCTTTTCCATTTTTGGCAATGGTTCTATAGGAATATTTGAAATGGTCAAAGGTGTAGTCGGTGCACTGGTACTTGCCCCTAACGTATTAGTGTCTGGTGGGGTGTCATAATTGCGATTTCGTGTTTGGAAAAACATCTCTTTTCCATTCATGTAGATTTCATGGTTGCTTTTCTCGGAGTCATCTGTATTTTGCTGCTGAGTGCTTATCGTCCCTTGATGGGGGAAAGGTTCTTGCATCACAGATGGTTGCTGGGAAGATCCTCCTTGTCCTCGGTTACTTTGTAGCTTCTTAAGCTCAGGGAGATCGGGACAGTGGTGAGTATAGTGGTCGTACTCACCACATATCGAACAAGAATGATTTTTTCGAAGAGGTGGCCTTTTGCTCTGTTGTTGGGCATTGCTTGGCTCCTAGCTCTGATTCCGATTGCATTTGCCTCCAACCTGGGATCGCGGTGGGCGCTGTTGGTTGTTGGCCCCCTATCCAGGGTTCCCATTTCGCTTGTTTTTTGATTTTTTCTTCACCATATTAGGAGGGTAGTTCTCCTAGTTATATTGATGTGGTTGGTTTTGGGACGGCTGCACAAATTTCACCTGTGCATTGGTCTACATAGGTGGGCCATGTGCTAGGGACTGAGCATAACGCGGTCCTTGGTTTTCACTTGGCTGTTGGATGGGAGCTCTTCTGTCAATGTTTCTCTCTGCATACTGGGTCCCCTGAGCCGTAGGACAAGGTCCTCCCTAGTGACGTTGGCGCCCTATTGGTAAAATTTTGCTGAGGCATATGATGACTTTGAAAACCGAGTTGAGGTACGTTTTGGGTAGAACTGCATGTGTAACCGAGGTTTTGACTGCTTCTACCTAAGTAACCTTGGGACAATGACCCAATTAGTTTGTCTGCAGAGTTTGACGCACCTGAAAATTCTTGATAAGTTTGCAGGCGCAGGGCATTAGGAAGGATGTTATAAATGTATCCTGACTGCGTATAAATCAGCTTAAGCTGCCAGGCTTTGTTGATAGCGTCCTCTTCAGATGTGGGTCTTTGTTGTGCCACATCCTTTGAAATCTCTGCCATAAGAGTTTTCAAGAACAAATCTAAAATAACCCGATCATCGAGTTTAGCTTTACATAAACTGCGATGCCACCTCCATTCATGGAGATGGTCCGAGATATGGACAACGATGGTCTGTCTAGAATGTGTCAGTAGTTCCACTCCAGAATCATGGTGAATGGGTAACTGAAAATATGTTAGGAAAACGGTGGCGAGGGTGCTAAAGGTTCCATGTGAAGCTGAGGGTTGCTCCACATACCACTTCGCGGATACTCTTGTTAGAGTGCATTGAAATAATCTCAATTGAATAGTGTCGTCAATGATACTGTTCGATGAGCACCACAGGTGAAAGGTCATGACATGATTACCTGGGTCTTCCGATTGCTTTCCTTCCAAATTTGGAATATATGAAGGGATCTTCATGGGCATGGGAGGCCATGTAGGATTGTGTGCGATGGGGTCATTCGTCAGCTTGGTTAAATCGGGTAGATTCAATGAAGCTAAGAAAGGTGACTAGGAGGTTGATGTCATTGCACTGTGCGAAAACACAAAGTTTTGGTTAGGAAGAGGGTTAGTCTATGACGTACCCTGCTGTGTATTCGGCTGGCTTCTCGAATGGGACGCACTCCTCTGCCCTCTAGGGGTCGTGGGAGGAGTGGTATGTGGTGTGGTGTTGGGAGACCGACTAGGGTTCCCAACTAAGGATGCCCCAATAAAGGATGAACCAATAATGGTGGCAACGTTCCGTCTTTGATGCGTAAATAGCGAAAGACCTGGAACCCCTCCCGGTAATGGGGGGAGGTCCGCAAGATGCCTAGATTGACAAGGTCCCATTGGGTCTGTTCTGGTGTCAAGTAGGTCTGGTTTTGGAAAAAATTGAGAGGATAGAGTCTATGATCAAAACAAACTTTTTGTCACATACATAAAACAAAGTGAAAAATAAGATAAATTTCCCTTTAAGTTAATCTATGTGATCAAGCAATCAAAAAAGTGGTTTTTGTTTGTTTTAGTATGATACTAAAAATCCTAGAAAGCCTATTCGTCCTCACACAATCAAATGTAACTGGGCCTTGAGAATATTTCTTGTGAGTGTTGGCACAATGTCCCGTAAGGGTTGGCGATGCCCCCAGTCAGCCGAAGAAAATCCACCAAGGTAAGGGCAGAGGGTCTGGCGCTTTCCTGCACCGTCACCTATAGGGAAAGGATGCCCTAGTTTTTTGCCACTAAGAACCACCATCCCACGTGTGCGTTCGAGTCTTGGGCTTCTTGGTAATTCAGCTAATAGTACCGAGTATCAGCTGGGTCAGGTAGCCCCAACTGATATTGCACACACTGCGCTCAAGCCTAACCCCCTCTAAAACAGGTCTCTGCCATGCTTGAGTTTTCTTTTCCGTGGGCTGATAGGTGGATTTTAAGCTCCCTAAATAGACAACTTCTATCTTTCAAGATGAAGTATGATCAAGGCAGCTTATTGGATGCCTACCCCCTTGATCCTAACTTAAGCTATAAATTGTTTTGTGGCCCCTGTGGGGAGAATTTAGTGAGTTTGGTTAAGTTAGTTTTAGGTGTATTTGCTTCGCTTAGTGAGTGAATGTGTGTGAGCACAAAGTGGTCAAGCACATAGTTTGAACGTGTGGATATTCGATGATCCTTTATAGAATCCCCTATTTAAACTATATTGTATTGTTCCTGGCTCAAAATAAAAATATGTGCAGATAATGGGCCGCTTTCTATTTTTCCTAGTTAATCTATGTGACCAGCTATAGGGAGATGGAAAATTTTGAAAAGGGAGCGTTTTTATGCTTACCTAGGATCACCGGAGGGTGCAAAGGTAGCAAATATTACTTGCTCTTCTATAAACAATTCAATCCTAGTCCCGAAAACCCTAGTGAAAAAATTGAACTAAACTAATAACTTCTACACTAGAAAAAAGAAACTAGCTACGCATGTGTGGTCTTGGGCCACTTAATTTGGCTAGTTATCCAGGTGTGTAAGTACCAAAATTTTCAGAACATAACATTTTTCCGGAATGCAAGTTATTTCTCCCCCTACTTAAACTATGTGTGAACTTTGCAAAAATCAACTTGAAGTAAAACTGACACTAAGCCTACAAAAAGCAGCTAAGAGTGAGCTTTAGCAAGCTGAAGGGACCAAAACTAGCGCTGGCAGGTGTATTAGGGGCTTCCAAGCACTTTACAAGAAGGAAAAGATAGAAACATGGGAGAAATTTCTCATTCTGTATTTTGCGCGCAAAAGGCTGAAATAGGCATGCTCTCTGCATGCGGGTCAACTCTGAACGCGCGCCCTAGGCACTTCTGTGGGAGGAAAAAGCACGCAAAGTCCTACAAAATAAATTTTTGGAGCTGTTCTGCTTCAGTTTGTCACTTGGGATGAACTAGGGACTGCAAGAGAAATCAGGGGAAATTCAAATCCACTACACAACACAGACAGAGGTCTTTGCAAAAATGGCACAACCACATAAACTTGGTAATAAACGTTAGTGGAGTCGCCAATCCCGTTGGAGTATGTTTGGTGCACGTATGTACAAAATCGCACCAACTTGAGGGGTGTGGTCTACCCACTTAAGTTATTGGTAACATATAGAAAAAGAAGAGTCAAGCAAGTTAGTGGAGCAAGCTAGAATCATAAGCATACTAGACAGAGAGATAACATGCATATATAAAGTAAAAACTAAAACAAATAAACAAGAGCTCTAAAAAGAGTCAAACAACAATAATAATATGAACGGTGGCTCTAAGCCCCTCTTATTGAGCGATGGTAGTAATAAGAGTGAAACTTTACCCTCTTGCCAAAGGGCCCCTAGAACATGGGTTCTAAGTCCTGATGCAAGGATGTTTTTATCCCAAGCTTGCCTCGGTGCAGTTTTTTAGTCAATTTAGTGTTCCTAAATTGCTTCCATTAATGATCAACCAGGGCTTGTAACTTTGATAAAGTGTAGTGCATTATATGTGCCTAATTGTCCTTTTCCTTACTTCGTTGTTTTGGTGTTTTTCTTATTGTTTTGAGAGTTTTGTGTTTTTAGTCCTTAGTGTGTTTATCCTAGTTGAAAAATGAGAATAAATCTATTTAAAATGAAGAAAAGGAAATGTTGTAAAACTAGTTAACTTCCTATAAAGAAATTAGAGTTTTTATGGATAAGTTCTAAGTTCTAGTTCTAATTTAAAAAGATAAAACAAGTGTCTTAATTAGTGAATAAACCTAATCCATGGATCTATGACTCAATTGAGATTTAGGAAATGCCATTTATAACTCAAACATTGCATTAAATCTAATCATTCAGCCATTCTTGCAAATCATGTTCAAATTCAAGTTCAATCAGAATGTCCTTTAAAGAGATTTATTAGTTGCAATGGAATGAGGATCTTCTAACTACAATTATTTAAGTGAATGAAAGAAAGAATGAAAATGCTTAAACAATTACTGTTTCTATAAGTCACTAACCATTTTAATATAAGATTTGGAATAGGAAAAATGGCTTTTAATTGGTTGAACACAACAATTGTCAACTATGAAAAACAGTAAATAAAATCTAAGCAATTATTGTATCTATAAGTCACTAACCATTCAGTGATAAAGATTTGGTAATGTAGACAAACGGTTTTTACTAAGTTGATACACAGTAATTGTTAACTAGGAAAGCAGTAAATGAAATCTAAACAACCATTGTACCTATAAGTCACTAACCATTCAGTGATAAAGATTTGGTAATGAATACAAATGGTTTTTACTCAGTTGGACACAATAATTGTCAACTAGGAAAGTAGTTAATAAAACCTAAATAACCACTGTACCTATAAGTCACTAACCATTTAGTGATAAAGATTTGGTAATGAAGACAAATGGTTTTTACTCAGTTGGACACAGTAATTGTCAATTATGAAAGAAGTAAATGAAACCTAAACAACCACTGTACCTATAAGTCACTAACCATTCAGTGATAAAGATTTGGTAATGAAGACAAATGGTTTTTACTCAGTTGGGCATAGTAATTGTCAATTATGAAAGCAGTAAATGAGCATAAGCAGAAAGAAATACTTGAACAAAGAAACTGAAATAAACCTAGCTAGAAAGCATAAAACATCCTTAGCAGCAGGGGTCCTCTGCTACCAATTTGGTGAATTCCTTAGCTCCTCGAAGATGTGATCAAAACAACATCAAAGAGCTGATATCCTTTATTAAAAACAGAGTTTGATAAAACAAATTATCACACTGTAATTCCGAACTTATGCTATTAACAGTTAACTTGTTCTTAGTTCTACATAACCTCTATTTATAAGTAAATTGCATAACTAACTTCAAATAAGAATAGCTACAGGTGTAACTTCAAATTATAATCAAACTGGGACTCTTAGGACTCATGATTTGCTGTGGAGCAAATCAAGAGTCCTAATTTCTGTGTAAAACGGTCTCTTTGACTTCAGCTTTGACTATCGGATTAGGCTCCTTCAATCGTCGATTTGGTCCTCGTGGATAGGAAGAAATCATGTAGGACAGATTCTGGAACTACCCATATAAGCCATTTCTTTAACTGACACCTGTATCATATTCAAACACAAAAATAACTGCAGAACGCCTGACCAACTACGAAATGTCTGTATTCTGTAGCTATACTGCACATAATTATTAAAACATCAAAAACCATGAAAATACGACATGTTAATCAACTGCATGTATCCTTAAGACAATCCTAATCATTCTTCATTGATTTTAAGCTTATGAGTTGATGAAAGATGAGTGAAATGAGATGATGGTTTTGTAAAAGAAAAGGAATTTCTAGAGCTCAACAACAGTCTCCCTCTCTCTCTACTGTGTTGTACTGAACTTGTTGGATGGCCAACAATTGAGTCCCCTCTATCTTCAGCTCCAGATCACACACTGCTGGTATTTCTTGGGAAATTTTGTCTAGCATAACAATGTGTTCACCAATTCTTCATCTCATGGTGGCCTTATATAGGAGATTTCAAATCCTCCCTTCCCTCTCTTGGTACATTGTGGATGGTGACCCAAGAGAGGGGTATGATTCCTTTGTGTGCTCCAAATATTCCATTGTGTGCTCTCTTGGTGTCTAAGGAGGCGTTGGTGGCTGTCCTTAGGCGGCTTCAAGTAAGGAATCACTTGTCCTATGCTTTGTGTGGTCTTGGATAGTGACATTTCGCCACTCCCAAGATTGCATGCATATCGAGAAAAAAAGCACGCAAAAAGTGCTCTTCATGAAGGATTATGCGTGCAAAGAGAATTTAGGACTTGTTCAAATTTGATTTTCCTCAGACCTTAGATATTTTTAAATATTTTCGAGATTCTGTAATGTCTTCTAGCCCTGTAAACCCTTCTGCTTGACATTAAATAATGTCGTCTTCTGTTGTATGATTTTCTAGTGTTAACAACAGGTTTTACAACTAATACAGTGATTTTAAAGTGCACAACTATTCAAGAATGATTTTACCACAAAGCATACTTTTATCCTCTTTTTTCGAGCTTTGATAAAAAACATTGTTACTGATGAAACGTGAACTATTACCTCAAAACGAGAACTCTAGCCTAAAAAGACTCAAAAAACATGAATTAACGCCCCAAAAACAAAAAGTGTGTATTCCAGAATGCATTTGGTTTTTTCTCAAGGTAAAATTTCAACATTTTATAAAATTAAAAACGAAATTGTTTCTTGAAAAAAGGATTGAAAAAACACCCTCAAAACAAAACAAGTTGATGCTGGAATAACAAAAAAAACATTGTGTCACACTTTTGACACATTGTAACAATGGAATTAAAGACAACATATTAGGACATTGAAAAATCATAAAATTCTAAATTTTTTTATAGATGATGTTAAATATAAACAAAATCATGTTTGAAGGGCTTATCATTTCGAACAATTTTGATCCATGTCGTTAAACACAAAATATCTTAACTTTAAACAACCCTAAAATTGTAGTTATTTTCAACCATAAAATTAAAGAGAAAATTTCGTAGTGCATAAAAACCTTAATGACAAGTTGTAAATCTCAAGTTTTTAAATCTTAAGTTTTCAAGATACTTGAACCATTAAATTATGGAGAGATTATATGACTTAAACAATTTTTAAAAATGAACAAGTAAATGAAAAATTTATTATTCCAACAGTAATTTTAATTTTAAAGGAGAAAAATATCTCTTTTCAAACCTTAGCATAAGACAAATTTAAATCTAATTGTAACCAAAACCTAAAAATCAAGCATAAAAAAAAAGTGTCCCCTCTCAATGAAGCATATAATTTTTAAAATTTTTAAAAATATCTTATACCAAATGGTTATAATACATAATATCATGGTAATATCACTGCATAATCTAAAAATTCAATATTAATTTCTATTTTCTTTTTTACTTTTAATCAAAATATCAACATTGGTACATTGAATATAACATAAATTATTTTTGTAATTCATTGTTGCGCTGTGGATATTCTAAAGAGATGAATTCTTCATAATTAAAACATATAATCCAACAAACATAGAAATGCCTCATAACTTCATGAAAAATCAAATGGAAGTCAAAATTTTGATTTCAAGTTACCATGCAAACATCAATTACATAAAAGTGTCTTAGAAAATTATTCAAAATCAACCATAGGTTCTGGCACACCATCAGAACCTACATCTTCAGATGAATGACTCGATGCAGATGAAGATGATCCATATTCTTCTCTTTCATCAACTAGTGCTACATCTGAGTCAACATGCATGCCCACCATTTCAGAGTTCAAATGTCTTGTAGATCTATGACTACTTTCTGTAGAGTCCCATCTCAACAGTAATTGTTTTGGTAGCAATTTTTTCAAAATATTTATGGTCTTCAACCGAAGAGTTCCTCTCTTTTTCAAATTGAAGTCATACACAAGTATGTCAACATCCTCCAATTTTAAGACATCTGCGTGGTGACGATTTATATTTGTGCCCTTTCTTTTTCTCTTTCTGCCAATTTTTTTTTCAACTACCATCTCTGGCTTGTACACACCATTGAAAGGATGGGTACTTGTGGCATACCAATGTACATCAACAATTGTAATATCTTCATTTTCATTAATGACCTTTATAACCTTTGCAATTCAGAATGGATAGCCAAGTGGATCTTCATCTGCTAACACTGCTATCATGCAACCCTCCTTAACATCCGGCATAGAACCCCTGTAAAGGTCTTCTATGGCTTCACGTTGTGCACGTGATCTTATAGAACCAATATAGATTTCTCTTTCCTCTACCTGTGGAGAATTAATAATAGCTTGAGACTGTTGTTTTTCAACAATGTGTGTTTCCTGATGTTCATTTGGCATATTTTTTGGCAAAAAAAAAGGAGTCTTCAAAAGCGTATCCACATTTATTGATCTTGAAATCATATCACTTTGATTACTTCAAAAAGACTCCCACCAAACTGAATCAACAACATCGAAGTACTCATATGTATCTCTAATACATATTTTAATTTCCTCCAGACATTCATAATAATTTATGTCTCTCTTATGCCTTCGTGCATTATGGAGTTCAGCAACTGACTGTAATAACAATATCTTTGATGAAAATATTGGACTCTCTGGAATGAACTTCAAAAATGCTAAACTTGATGATGGCCCTCATTCTGCAACAGTTGAATACTTCTTGCCCCATATAAGTGTTATCCCATTAATTTTTTTGATACGAAATTGATGCTGGAAGCTAATGTCGTTAAGTTGTTCAATGCATTTCTCATCACCATGCGATCCAAAAATAAACCTTCGCATGTCAATAGTTTCTTCCAACACATGAAAAACAGGCTCTGGAATGTACGATTTCTTAATACATTCAATTAATGATGGCAGGCTCCCAACACCTTTCCTCCTCAATGTTACTAAAAAATGACTGAATATTTGATCAATGTGATCATGAGTATGCCCAACAAGAAGGAAACCAACCTTTATCTTTTTAAAAATTCCCAATTCAACGAGCATGTTTAGATACCCAAAAAGAACTTGATTTTTGTTTTCATGACTTGTGTTGTCTAATTGTAAATACAAAACTTCAGGAAGAATACCAAACCAATGAGTAACCACATCATGGATTATAGTTATGGTCAGATTTCCATCATTGTGAATATTTGGAGTTGTGAAGAAAACTCTTGGAAACATCTTCTCATTAAATACCATACAACCAACCAAGTGAAACTGAATGAAATTTTCCTCCTGTAAATTTTTTGGCATGCGGACAAAATGTGGAAGAAGTGTTTTCCTTTGGTCCATACCATCAATTATCAAACCCAAATATTTATTTGGATGATCATAACACTTTTTTCGATGTTTATACAACTTTTTCCTTTCACTTGTTTGTTGATTGCGATGCTCTTGAAGTTCTTTGACAACAGAATCTATACATAAAATAAAAGAAACATATGAATAAATATATTTTCATAGTTGATAACTATCCAATTTTAAAAAACAATGTTTTGAACGCATACCTCTTTCTGCCCTTTGAACATTTATCTCTTTTTGCTTTAAGAGAAGCACTTGTGCTGCAAACCCCCATCCTCGTCTTCTTAGGAATAGGAACATTGTTGAATTCATTTTTCCATAACCTTGTAAAATAAGAATATATAATAAAATTACCAATTCCTTCAATAGCTTCTGCATAATCTCTGTATAAGATGAATATTTCTCGTCTTGAGAAATTATTTGGAATATGTATTGTGTCTTTATTTGGCATACACTCTCCATGCTTTGAAAAGAAGTCTTTCATCCATGTCTTAGCAATATTTGCAAACGACCCAACCTCTCGTTTATAACGTACTTCTGAATAGTATGTGGGATCATTTTCCAGTTTTTTTTGGGATTCTTGACAAACGAAAATTACCAATTGAATGCAACATTTTGAAAGCCTTTTTGCAGAGAAATACATTCCCAATATGATAATCATAACCTGCCAGTGTAGATTGCATGCAACCCACTAAATATGAATTTTGCATGCTTTTATTCATTGACATATATCTTTTCCTTTTCTCCAAAAAAAAGTTGAAATCCATATGTTTCAAGCAATCCCTTCGACAATAGTCACTTGAAATCAAATGAACGATAGAACTTCTTTTTGTGAGATATGTTGTCCTCACCCTTGTATAACTGGAATGTTTTGGATTGATATGAAAAGGTCTACTCCTACTCCTAGTTAAAATATTTGCTTGCAACGGCTTCATCATTCCATCATCCTTTGTAGAAGTAGTTTCATCACCATTAGGAGGAGTATTATCCCCACTATCATCATTCTCAACACAGTTAAGAAATTCATCAACATCATTGCATGGAAAATTTTCATTACCATCATTACTTGAATAAAACATTTCATAAGAATCATCTGCAGTTTTGTAACCCTGACTCAGACGAAATTCTTCACCATCTTGATCCATGCTTTCAAATTATTCCCTGGGAGGATTCAATTCTTCATCACCATGAGAGTCTTTGAAACGATCACTTAGAGAAAATGCATTATTCAGATATGTGCCTCTAAAATTATCATTTGCAAGAAAATCTTCATCCTCCCCTTCCTCAGTGGTGCTCTCATAATCCTTGGGATTAGGCCTAAGTGGAAGCTTTGAATTTGTATTCACTATAATTTCTTCATCTCGCCCCTCCCCTTCCTCACTGGTGCTCTCATAATCCTTAGGATTAGGAATAACTGGATGCCTTAAATCTATATTTATTGGAAATTCTTCATCCCCCCCTTCATCAATGGTGCTCTTATAATCATTACGATTAGAATGAAGTGAAAATTTTGACTCTGGAAATTCATCCCCCTCTTCATTAGTCGTGCTGGCATATTCCTTATGATTAGGACGAAGTGAATATTTTGACGCTGCAAATTCTTCATTCCCCTGTTCATTTGTGGTGCTGGCATAATCCTTAGGATTAGGACGAAGTGCATATTTTGACTCTCCAAATTCTTCATTCCCCTCTTCATCTGTGGTGCTCGCATAATCCTTAGGATTAGGACGACGTGGATATTTTGACTCTTGAATTTTTTCATCCCCCTCTTCATCAGTGGTGCTCGCATAATCCTTAGGATTAGGATGGAATGGATATTTTGACACTGCAAATTTTTCATTTCCCTCTTTATCAGTGGTGCTAGCATAATCCTTAATATTAGGACGAAGTGGATGTTTTGACTCTGGGATTTTATCATTCCCCTCTTCATCAGTGGTGCTGGCATAATTCTTATGATTAGGACGAAGTGGATATTTTAACTGGAATTTTTTCATCCCCCTCTTCATCAGTGGTGCTGGCATACTCCTTAGGATTAGGACAGAGTGGATATTTTGACGCTGAAAATTCTTCATTCCCCTCTTCATCAGTGTTGCTGGCATAATCCTTAGGATTAGGACGAAGTGGAAATTTTGACTCTGTAAATTCTTCATTCCCCTCTTCATCAGTGGTGCTGGCATAATCCTTAGGATTAGGATGAAGTGGATATTTTGACTCTGCAAATTCTTCATTCCCCTCTTCATCTGTGGTGCTCACATAATCCTTAGGATTAGGACGAAGTGGATATTCTTCATCTCCCACTTCATCAATGGTGCCCTCATAATCCTTAAGATTAAGACGAAGTGAAAATTTTGACTCTGTAAATTATTCATCATGCCCTTCATCACTGTTGCTTTCATAATCCTTAGGATTAAGAGTAAGTGGGATAACTGACTCTCGATTTAAAGAAATTTCTTTTTGTTGCGCCTCATCAATTATGTTCTTATCATCCTTAGGATTACGACCAAGTCGATTTTTTGACTCTTTATTCATGGTGAACAAACTCCTGTTATATTCATCAATCTGAATAGAGTTGTTGCGTGACGAAGATGATGATGTTGTAGAAAGAAAAACTTTGCTATCAGAAGAACCCATGGATTTCAACAAGAATATGTTGAATGATACAAATTCCTCTCCCAATTACAATATATAGCTTAAAGGCTGAAAATTTCCTTCCAAATTTTCCCTCCAAAAATTTTTGCGAAAAATTTTCCCTCCAAAATTTTCGTTTCAAATATTTTGTACAAAATATTCGTTAAAAATGTATTTAAAAACATTTTAATAAACTGTTTGTGTTGAAATATTTTACCGATATTTCTATTCAAAATATCCACAAAATATTCCTATTATGCATGACTTCCAAACTAAAATAATGTTGTTATTTTAATGATTTAACATTGACTACATGTAAATATTAACTATAATATTACTATAATAACTACATGCAAATATTAACTATTTTAACTATAATTAACTACATGTAAATATTTAAATTTTAAATTTTAAACCTACATTATATTCGTCTAAAATATATTTCAAAATTTCTTAATAAACTGTTGGTCTTGAAATATTTCACCATACTTTCTATTCAAAATATCCACAAAAGATTCCTTTCATGCATGCCTTCCAAAATAAAATAATTTTCTTATTTGAATGATTAAAGATTGACTACATGTAAATATTAACAATAATAACTACATGCAAATATTAACTATTTTAACTATAATATTAACTATATTTAAGTACATGTAAATATTTTTGAAATTTTAAATTTTAATCTCAGATTATATTTGAATGATTTAACATTGAGTACATGTAAATATTAACTAAAATATTAACTATGATAACTACATGCAAATATTAACTATTTTAACTATAATATTAACTACAATAACTACATGTAAATATTTTAAATTTTAAATTTTAATCCTAGATTATATTTGAATGATTTAACATTGAGTACATGTAAATATTAAATAAAATATTAACTAGGATAACTACATGCAAATATTAACTATTTTAACTATAATATTAATTATAATTAACTACATGTAAACATTTCAAATTTTAAATTTTTATCCCACATTCGTTAAACAGTAAACCAATCACACAAAATTCGTTATATAATAAGAATAATTGTTTCTATTTATCACATCACATCAAGTTTTCTGGTTTTTGTTGAAGCAATTTTCTAGAGGTGTTGCGTTGGCATTGGTAACTTCGTGGAGACATTGCATTCGCATTGGAGGCTTCGTGGAGACATTGCATTCGCATTGGAGGCGATGTGTTCGTATTGGTAATTTTGTGGAGGCGTTGTGTTCGCATTGGTGACATGAGTTTTTTGCATTTCAAAGGTTAGTTTTCCTTCTACTCTGTCAATTTAAAGACGATTTTGGGGAAAATCTGTTTTTTTTATGGTTTTTGTGTTCAAAAACTATTTTTTTAAGGTTTTTAGGTTCGAAAACCATAATTTTTTTATATTTTTTTAGTGAAAAAAAAATAATAATAATAAAAAATATTGCTAGGGTTTTAGGACAAAAAAAATAGATTTTTTTTTTTTTAATTTTTTTAATTTTTTTTAGGGTTTTTAGGACAAAAATTTAGAATTTTAAAACATGAAAATTTATTTTTAGAAATATGATTACATATTTTAATTTTTTTTATTTAAAGGAGAATAGATAGTTTTAGTTTATATTAAACCTATTTGTTATTTTGTTTTTTTATAAATATATCGTGATTTCATTATTTAAATTTTTTTGTTTTTTTTGTTTTTTATTTGACAAATTTTTTTATTTTATATTTTATTTTTATTTTTTTATTTATTTTAAATCTTATTTTTAATTGTAATATATAATTTTAATTTGTTTTTGCTTTTTTATATATGTATGTTTTTGTTTTGTTTTTTTGTTTTTTAATTTTAAATTCTATCGTATTATATTTTATATTAAAGAAAAAAAAGTAGTTGTTGTTGTTGTTTTTTTTAATTGTTTTAGTTTAAAAAAAATAAAACTAAAATTAACATTTATATATATATTTGTTTGTTTATATTTTAAAACATATTTATTTATTTATTTTTATTGTTTTTCTATATTTTAAATTATAATTTTTTTAGTTTTAAGAAAATAAAAATTAAAAATTAAAATCTTTGTATATGTTTGTTTATATTTTAAAACATATTTTAAATTTTTTTTTATTGTTTTTTTTATATTTTAAATAATAATTGTTTTAATTTAATTTTTTTTTAAACATATTTTTTAAACATATTTTTATTGTTTTTTTTTTATATTTTAAAATTTTAATTGAATAGTTTTTTTTTTTTTTTGAACAATACATTTTTTTTTATATAGTTTGTGTTTGAAAATAAAATAAAATAAAATAAATTTAATTTGTTGCTCGTCGAGGGCCGGAGGCAGGCCGAGCGGTGTCGTTGAGGACTGCTCAGCTGGCCCCCAGCTGAGCAGCCCTCAACGACGCTGTCCGACCGACCTCCAGCCCCGGGCGGGCGCAAAAACATTTTTTTTTAATTTTAATTTTAATTTTTTAAATTTAAATATATAATGAAATTTATATATTCATTTTTTATTTATTTTTATTTTGTTTGAAATATAAAATATTAATGTTTTGTTTTAAGAATTTTAATATAAAATTTGAATATAAAATTTTTAATTTTTTAAAATATATATAATGTTTTATAATAAAGTTCTAATTTTTTTTTTAAATATATAATTTTAAGATTGTTATAATATAAAGTTTTAATTTTAAAATTTATTTATAGTTATAATTATAAACTGTATAATAATTTAAAATTTTAAAATTTATTTTATATTTAAAATTTTTAAAATTTAATAAATAGTGTATATTTCAATATTTTAAAATAAAATTATAAAATTATAAAATACAATAAAACATTACAAGTTTTAAATTTAAATTTAAATTTTAAAATATATGTTTTAATTATATTCATTATATTTAAAATTTTAAAATATAATTGATTATATATATATATATATATATATATATATATATATATATATATATATATATATATATATATATACCTAAGGAAAAATCGTAATTTTATTCATGATTGAAAAAATTACATGTTGTAGATGTTGAAAACATATGCGGTATTGTGCTTATCCTTAAAACTAGGATTTATTCATACTCATTATAGAGCAAAAACTATTCTTTTCTACCTTTCTTTTTTTCCACTTTACGCCAGCCTCCATTGCTGGAAGTGGGTGTTATAATAACCATTTGATTCTCATATACATTGAATGGGGGCTCTTTGTCAGAATCAGATCCTTCTGACACATGGGAGCGTTTGGTTCCACTTATCTCTTTTTTAGTGGGAGATTTTGCATGTTGCATCTATGTAACTGCAGTAATTGGAGTGTGCTCAAAGTTATGTTCAGTCACGTCCAGCTGTGGATTAACCGTGTTATGCTTGATAATGTCATTTGTATCATTTTCTGCTGCTTCTGCTTCTTCTGCTTCAACGTCCTTAGATGCTGCGAATTGCCAACCTTTGGGCTTTTGTGGGTGTCTCTTCTTCCTGTTGTTGTCTTTTTTGGCTTGTGGGCACATGTTTTGAAGATGTCCTACTTGTAGACATGTACAAGATCGAAATGCAGTGTTTTCGTAATTGAGTATTTGTGACCATTGTTGATTTTTGTGGTTCAGTATAATGTGGTTAGGTAATCCTTGAATGAGATCAACTTCAACACATATTCTGGCGAAAGTGAATATGCCTTTGTGGGTTCGTTCTATATTGACCTTAAGAAAATTCCCCACAGAGTTTCCAATACCTTTTAATACTCGGGGATGCCAAAAGTGGAGAGGTAGATTGTGTAATTTGATCCAGACCAACATTTTGGATACCACCATAGTGTTGGGGTTGAAATCTGGGAACCAGGGTGTCATAAAGAGTCCAACATTTCCCCAGAACCAGGGCCCTTCATTTAATACATATTTCTTGTCTTTGACTGTGTCGAATCTGACAATAAAAAAGCCTTTTGAGCAAAAGTAGATATCACAGTGAGTAGTCTAATTTATGAATATCCATTGACAAAGTGCCTTTGATTTAGGCCATAATCCATTAAATCTGCATATGAGTTCTTTGGTGTAGAAATATGTATATAGGCTATTGACTCCGTCCTCCTGAATATTTAACGCCGGAACCTAGGTTTTCAGCTCCACGATGTATGGCCCAGGGAGGGGAGGTGTAGTTTCAGGTGTGCTTTGTGGCATTCCCTTTCCTTTAACAGCATCTTTGAAATATGCAGGTCCATTAGAGCTGGTTCCTGAGGTTTATTGGGTCAAAACCTCCACAGATCAAGGCATGCTACTCAAGAAGGACTCACACAACCACACTTGTATGCTAAAAACTAGATAACATCGATAGTAGAACTCACCCGTAATCCTACGTTTGATGTAGATCCCGCGGGGTGCAAACCCCCAACAACCTTTCTTCCTCCTCAACCTGAAAACCAAGAAGAAAATTGCACGGAAATCTAGTTGTACAGCATATATCTATCCTAAATGTCAGTGAAATCCATGTGAAACATCATATAAACAATAATAAATGCTTAAATAATAATCTTTTCACATATGCAAGCAGATATTAACACGTGAATTCAGGAACAAGATGGTTCTTCTTCATTACGAACAGCTTGTACAGTAATAAAAAGTGGAGAGATCACCTTAATCCTTCCACGATCTTCGAACAGACCGTTGTCCGGATCCGTCCCACCCTTGCCTCGCTAGTATACTTTCAAGACTTGTGCACACGAGATGACATATAAACGGATGAACATCTCCAAGAAACAAGGGTTTCCTGTAAAAATCTGGGAAAGTGCAGGAGGCACGGGAAATCAGACTTGAATTGGGATTCCAACAAAGTATAATGTCTATAAATTTCTCTCTCTCTTAGGCCATGCACATGAGGGGCTTTTATACTCCCTCAAAGTAGTTTCAATCAGTTGGAAACAGTTGGCCACGTGCTGGGGTGGTTGAACTACTGGAGTAACCATCAACCCAACCCGAAAATAGGGAATTTGTATATCTTTTTTAATGATTTTAATGGCATACGTGGAAAAGTGTGTATGAACTCGCGTATACACGCGGAAAAGTCTGGGCATACCCGCGTATGGGATTTTTAACACTGTTTTTTATGAATTTTGTTCAAGTCTGTGGGAATGGGTGCCCAAGGCCAAAGAGACAATCATGAATCACATGATGGTGAAAAATGATGCTATAACAGATGCCCCCTAATATATGAGGTCAGAAGGGGTACATGATGGCCGAAATGTATTATGCACATAGAAAGAACTTCGCAAGGACAAGAGAGGACTTCACCAGATTTCAGCTTGCCAAAAACAAATGAAAGAAAACAGAGAGTCAACTCATGCTGAGGCGGGAATACCCATGCTCAGTCAAAAATACATCATATAGAAAGTACTGAATGGATCCAAAATGTATACAAGTATAGCTGAACTGAAAGTACACAATGAATCATCTGAGCATGGCCCGGAAGTACAAGTCGGAATCAATGTCCAAATATCACATATAGAAAGCTGATCAATGATGCTGAAACTGGATGTCTGATCATAAAAGTAACTGAATCTCCAAGTACCAAATCATAAGAGGTGGAACACATGGTACAATCACGCAACTCGGGAGCCAACATATAAGATGCTGCTGTACTGAACTGCAACATATAAGGGTGGATGACATCACTGGCAGAAAATGGATGGACTGTCAAAAGTGAACCGAAAATGCTGATGCAACCCGAGGTCTTCACTGATCTCGACGGCACAATTCTACACAATGGGAATAAATGAGCTGAAGTCGACCATGTGAGAAGTCATTGGATTACCGGTCAATAATGTATACCGTTAACCAACGTGAGACAACCCACCAATAATGAAAATGAGTGTCAAGGTGCCCCAGTACAATCTAACAAGTGCGAATGAATGAGTTGAAGTCGAACACTTGGAAGAATCTACCAATCAGGAGGCAATGATGAATCCCCACTGTCGATAGTGAAGAGTCTGCCACTGATGACTGCAAACCCTAAGGTACTGACAAAAAGACTCTAGACCTTATTCCCAAAGCAATGAGTCGGAGTCGATGGGAAAATATCTGCTGGAAGGAAGGCATTAAGGCATCCCACATCAGTCCAGCGCGAGTGTAACCCGCAGGCCAAGATTTGGAAGGAATCGGACGAAGTAGAGTGACGGAACCAAACTGAAGTACGTTTCCGACATGCACAAGATGAAGCTAGCGCACGAAAGAAACCCTCTGAACCAACCAATAATGAAAGCTGACACAGAGGCGAGATATCCACCAATAGGGTCAAATGGAAATCAAGGTACTGCACGAATCCCAAGTGTGATAACGTATGCTGACGTCGAACACAGGGGAAACCACTCAGTCAAAGACCCATAATGATGATCAAATGCTGAGCACAAGGTCACCTATCAATGATGGAAATAGGGCCAGGGTGTGGCTCTAGGTTTACTCTCAGAGCAATGTGTCGTAGTCGATGAGAGACAAACTCGCCAGCGAGAAGTCAATGGGGACCTTCTCAAACCAGCACGATGTAGGTTTTAACCCTGAACAGAAATTATCTACACACGAATCTTATAACAGAAAATAAACAATAGTGAGATCATAAAACATAAAACAGATAAACACAGAGATTTTCCCCTGGATCCCAAATCGGGACAACCAGCTTGATTTTTCATTATATTCCTTTTAGTGTTACAACACATATATATACATGTCGAAGCATACATAAACCCCAATCCATAAACCCTGGATTAGAACATAATCGTAGTTCCCTTGACCGGATCTACAAAAAATACCAGGGGCCGAAAACCATCGTACCCCAAAACCATGTGCAAAACCATGCACAAAACCATGGACGCGGACTACCCACCGGAAATTAAGGACCAAAAAATTAGTTGTGGAAAGAATATAACACATACTCAACACACGAGCAGAAGACCAAAACATCTGATGTGATAAAACAAGATACCGACAAGACCGGGAAGGCCTACTGACTAATGAGTCAAGAGACACCGCAGAATGGCCTACTCTGGTTAGACTTCCCTTGAAAAAAAGTACTACTCGTGATGACCATGGCAGTAAAAAGTGACACTGTATAAGTCTGTTATGCAGGAGGCAAAAAAAAACTCTCCATATGATTGGAAGAGATAACCAACCGGGGGAGAACCGACCAGTGAAACAAGGCAAAGGCCGAACCTAGGTCAAAACTAAAACCATCCCAAATGAAGGAAAAATATAAGTATATGTGCTTTGTTCAAGGGCGACAAACTGACACTGTACTGCCATCAAATTATGAAGTTACATCCCGTTCCCGCTCTTTTTGTTATATTTGATTTTTTTGTCTTTTTCATATAATAAGCCTGAAAAAGAATAAAAGAATGCTATAGTACAATGGATAGAACGAGTATCAAGAAACAGATGCACTAGTTCCTGGGATAGGAACAATCCTATGCTCAATGCAAGGTGGTGAAAATTGGTAAGCGATACTCAGAGGAATGTTCCATCCATGGGTAAAAGGGTGTCAAGTCGCGATAGCTAAATGCATGCAATGGTTAACTTGTACAAACAGTCAAGGTCAAAAGTTGGCTTAAACATCGAGTCCAGAAATGAAGCTGGCTAAAGGCCAGGATAAACAAGTAGCCAATATGCAATGCAATAATACAACTCAACAACACCAGGGAGCCTCTAGGGTAAGAGCTAGAAAAATGATAGTGGAGAAGAATAAGAATGAAGCTTCAACACATAAGTCATGGCGGGACTAAAGAGGACTCCTGAGCCTACATGAAACGCAACATGAGCAACAAGTGATAGTGAGGAACTAACTAGGAAGCCCATGTAAAGGAAGGCTCTACCACCAAGTCATGATTAAATAATTGGCGAGTGAAATGGGTGAAATACTCATGACCTGATGGGATCGACCCTATGGCAAGTGATCAGAATGGAGGCTAGTATGCAAAATGCAACGGAAAGTGGATTCCCTAACCTATATGCCAGTGAAGATCATATACCTGCCATGACGGGTCAGCAGTCATGGATCAAAAACCGGAAAAAATCTCGAGTTCATCAAAATGTACCTGAAAATATACCAATCTGGGCACTTCCAAGCATCCGGGTTATGCGGCTTAAGATTGAAAAAATAAGCATAACAAATTTTTGCGAAAATTTTCAACTTTTTGGGCATAAATAGACAAGTTACCTCACATTTGGTTCATTGTGACTTGCTGAATTGGGAAAAAGAGCTCTGGAGAAAAAGCCTCTTTCGTCAAAACAGGAGCAATCGACCGTCAAACTTCGCCGAATTTGCTAGGTAAGCTCTTAAACCATCCTTGTTATTCATTTTGTCCGTTCATAAGTTAAAAATTATGAATTTTCACCGTAGAATTATTTATTTTAAATCACGGGTTTGCGCATACGCGGGTTTATAATAACCAAGCCGCGTATATACGCGACTGTGTACAAAGAAAGTCGCGTATGCGCAACCCAAAATGAAAAAACACGTATCTAATGAACAAATTATTGAATTTATGCAGGATGACTATATCTTGGAGAGAACGCGAGCACAGTGCCATTGAAAATGAAGTAATGCAGGACCAATTATCGCTCAATATTCTCCGAAATTGTGGATTGCTCAAATTTTTCAAAATGCCAAATATGAAGAGTAATGTCCGGTTGCTCGAAATGCTTGTGAATTATTGGGAACCGGAAGAATATTGTTTCATAATAGATCAAATGCCCATATGTATCGAAGTGGAAGATATCTATTTTATTACTGGACTCTCCTGGAGGGGGGAGCCAGTAGATTTACATGGCAAACCTATGGGAGGGATCACTGTGGAAGATTACGTCCACGTCTACTGCATAGAGGGTTCCAAGAAATTTGGGACTCAAATTGCTATCAAAGAATTAAGAGACTTGCACATGAAAATCCTCCTTTTTACCATTGGCAGGGTAGCAGGCTCTGCTTCCCTACACCAGGCATCCAGGACTCAAATGAGTATAGCAGTGGAATGCTTAACTCATATATATGATTGGTGCACATCCCTACTAATGAACATGAAGCAACAATTAACTTCTATCCAGAAAACAAAGACAAAACATTTTGGATATGGTACAATCTTGATGACATTCTTCTTCGAGAAGATTCCTGGGTTGAGACCCAAAGTGATCTCTTCTATCACCAGCCTGAGAGACCCAAGAATTGCACGATGGGCAGAATTGATGAAGAGACTGGGGGGAAGTGAAGTTCCCCGAACCACTTGGGATGATGAGTTCTTCCAATGTTGGGGAGAACAAATCATTGCTGTGGAAGACTATCCTTATGCCGGGATGGATTTTCATGGCGATCCAGACCTTGTCCTTCCACCAGGCACGGCATGGGGCAAAGTCGGTAAGATTGCAAGTTTTTAACTTATATAATTTTTTGGATTTTTTCAATATGTATGAAAAAATAAAACATTTTTTTGTTTGGATTCAAAGTGACTTACAACATCATAATGATCATGATACAGATATTGGACCGGTCCGTCCTGATGGTTACCCACGACACAAGCGTCGTAGAGGCGAGGCGGATACAGTAGACTTAGACAGAACCCTCCATGCTGTACAGAGGAACTTGGAGGGTTTAACCCGCCAAGTGCCTATGGATGCAGTGGAAGATCTACCTGAGGCCATCCAGAGAGAGGTAGTAGGAGTACCTCGTGACTGGGTGCGGTTATTCCGTCGAGTCGCGACTGCGATCGTGTTCTATAGGAACACAACTTCTGGGCAGGGACCACAGGAGTAGATGTATATGATTTATTGGATGAATGTATATTTTTTGAGATTTGAACATGATCGGGCATAAGCCCTAATTTTGTACAACTTATGGATCCAAATTTTGTATAGTTTTTGAACACTTTGATGATATATATACAGCGATGTTTGATGTGATGTGAAAAATGTATAAAAATGTATGATGTTTTTGATAATTAAATTTTATTGTATGGAATGATTAATATGCCAATCAATTTCTTGATTAGTTAATGAGTCTGCCATCCAATTGTCAGCTCGAGGAATATGAATGAAAGTTAAAAATTGAAATGATCTTTGTAACAAACGTACCCTCAAGAACAACCGGAGTAAAAATGGATCTCGAACCCGATAAGTATTGTTCAACTGCGACACCACCAGCTGGGAGTCCAAGAAAACTACCAACGAATCAACACCCAAATATATTGCCTCCAAGAGTAGATAAATAACTACAGTGTATTCTGCTATATTTTTGGAAGCAGGACCAATGCAGACTCTTCTTGATACTAACAGCTGACCAGATGGATGATGAAGCACCCAAGCTGTGGAAGCCAAGTTCCGGGTGTGTCTACTAGCACCATCGGTGAAACCAAAATGACTCATGACATCCGACACAACCTGCCAAAGCAGATCAAAAACATCACCATCCCATGAAAGATCGAAAAACCAGATATGTACAAAGAAAACTACTATATACAAAAGCAAAATGCCAGGCCGAAGCCTAGGCATAATACTTTTTTAAATAGAGCCCATTTCTAGGCTCCGGCAACTCATTCCCTTCAAAATCAACCAAGGTATATGCTCCTTTTTTAAGGACTTTTTTAACGATAAAGGGGCCATACCACATAGAATTAAATTTTCCTACCCCCAGGGCATTTTTTTCTTGGGCATACACCAAAACAAGGTCACCTTCAGAAAAAACCCTAGGCTTGACTGCCTTATCGTACTGAACTTTAACTCGGTTTTTATGCACTTCATTCATTGTGGCGGCATCCCGACGCTGCTCATCGAGATGTTCCAGATGAAGGAGACGTTCTTCAAGACTATAAGTGTTAGGAAGAAGTTCAACAGCTAACTTAAGAGAAGGAATCTCACATTCAATAGGAAATATGGATTCCAACCCGTAAACTAGCTGAAACGGAGTAAAGCCAGTTGCAGTTTTCACTGACGTCCTGTATGCCCAAAGTGCAAGATATAGCATGATATGCCAGTTGGATCGAGCTTTATTGATTTTCCTTTGAAGAATTGTCTTCAAGGATTTATTCACGGCTTCCACTTGCCCATTGGCCTGAGGATAATACGGAGATGAATGCTCCTACCAGAAACCTAATTTTAGAGCCAACTCAGCCATCATGCTATTCTGAAAATGACTGCCATGATCAGTGACAATCTCTCTAGGAATACCAAAAAGAGCAATAACCTGGTTGAAAAGAAAAAGAGCTGCTGTCTCACCATCATTCCCAAAAGTAGGCATAGCCTCAACCCACTTCATAAAGTAGTCTACTGCTACAATAATGTACTTGTGACCTTTAGCTGAAGGTGGGTTACAAGTAGTATAATAAATACCCCACTTTTTAAAGGGACCGATAGTAATGACTGGAAAAAGCGGAGCTGGATGAGCGCGCATTTTTCGAGTATAAACTTGACACGGATGACACTTTTTGACCGACTCCACACAATCTTTGAAAATCGAAGGCCAAAAGTACCCAGCATGTAAGATTTTTTGGGCTGTAGCAAGCCCAGATAAATGACCACCACAAGCTTCACTGTGGCAATCATTCAGCACAGCCTCAGCTTCTTCGAGAGTTAAGCAACATCTCAGGATTGAATCAACCCCTCGACGGTATAAAACATCACCAAGATCAAGTAATTCTTAGCCAAGTGACGCAACTTACGACGCTCATCTTTCGAAAAAGTAGAGGGAAACTTCGCAGTCTGAAGATACACAATGATATCTCCATACCAAGGATCCTGTGGAGAGATAAGAAACAAATGTTCATCCAGGAAGGATTCATCATAGACTATCTCTTCTCCACAGGGCAACTCAGAAATCAATTCTGCGAAAACTAATGATTTCTTGGACTTGGAAGACATAAACTCAAGATCAAATTCCTGCAAAATCACAATCCATCTATTATATTTGCCCCCAATCACTCACCTACTGAGAACAAATTGAAATGGATTGGCTGCTGCCAAAACATAAGTTTTTCGTAGAAGAATGTAATGTCTGAGTCGCTGCACAGCATGAACAGCTGCTAAAGCCAGCTTTTCTATCGGAGTATACCGGAGTTCAGGTCCTACCAAGCCTCGACTAAGATAGTATATAACATGCTCTACAAGAGCATCATCTTCTTGAACCAGAACCATACCAATGGTAGATTCTGCTGCTGTAAGATACAAGAGGAAATCCCTACTATAATCAGGTGGACTCAATAAAGGAGCAGAGGTCAATGCTTTTTTCAAAGCATCGAATGAGTGCTGAGCGAAGTCATCCCAAAAAAATGGAACTCCCTTCTTCAAAAATCTCATAAATCCTTTGGTAACCTCAGCATAATTCACGATAAAACTCCGAAAAAAATTAGCTTTTCCTTGTAGACTTTGAAGTTGACGAATAGATGACGGTGGAGGCAACCGAAGTATTGCCTCAACCTTGAAGGGATCTACCTTAATCCCTTCTCTAGACACAATGAATCCCAATAACCGACCAGATGTGACCGCGAAAACACACTTGTTCGGATTCAACCTAATCTTGTAGAAACGACATCGCTCAAATACTTGACGGAGGTGAGTAGGATGATCCATTATCTTTCGAGAATGAGCAGCTAAATCATACAAATATGCCTCGATAATCTGTTTGATGTCATGGAAGGCATATGACATGGCCCGCTGAAACGTAGCCCCAACATTTTTAAGACCAAAAGTCATCTTCTTGTAAGCAAACGTACCCCAGGGACAAATAAAGGCAGTCTTATGTTGATCTTCAGGACAGATAGTAATCTGATTATATCCGAAGAAACTGTCCATGAAGGAGAAAATCTCATTACCGGCACACTCGTCAATGATCTGATCTATAAATGGTGTGGGGTAATTATCTTTTGGACATGCTTTATTAAGGTCTTTGAAATCGATGCAAATGCGAATTGTTCCTTGTTTTTTATCTACGGGAACAAGGTTCAAAACCCATTCAGTCAAAGGAACAGGGAAGATAAATCCCGCCTTAAGCAGCTTCTCCACCTCGGATTTGATAGCTGCAGCCTTCCTAGGATTGACCGGGCGAAGTTTTTGCCTCACAGGCTTAGCATTTTCGTAATTCTTGATCTCATGCTGGACAATAGATGGATCTATACCAGGCATTTCCTCATAAGACCAAGCGAACACATCCCTATACTCTTTAAAGAGATAAGTGTAAATCTGAATCTCTTCAGGGGAACATTTAGCTCCGATGAAGACATTCTCTATAACATTGGGATCCCTGGAAATGTTCACCGGGATAGTTGGAGAAATCGCAGCCATGTTCCCTTTAGCATGTACCTGTGTTGGTGCTAAAGGGTTCAGGACTGGGCGAACAGGACCAGGAGAAACAGGACTTGGAAAAATTGATTCAACTTCGCTCAAATCAGGTAAAAAGTAAGACTGTTGATGCAAATCATCCCACGGTCTATCTATACTAGTCATAGCTTCCAGGATGGCCTCTTCAGATGGAAGAGTGGTATCAAGGCAATCCTGGGCCGAAGAAGAACTAAGTGTCCAAGCCGGAGCCACATCGCCATCCAATTCCTCCGGAGAAAGAGGAGCTGGAATGGACTCTGCAGAGTCAACAATAGATTGATAAGAAATCTCAGCTGCAGACATCGGAAATTCCATTCCACCCACTTGACCTTCCGCTAATGTGGCTGTAGGGGAAGGTTAGGTCCAAGGGTCTGAAAAATAATGAGTTCTGAAGAACTCTCTTCGAAGAGGAGCCCTGGAGGATGAAATTTCATTTATATGAACAGTAGGAGGTAGAATATCAAAAGTACCCATCAAAGAAGAATACATTCCAACCCCTAAATTCTCAACAGGCGACTTGGCCTTATCCAACTTTGGAATAGTTGAGTCAGTAGATGCATTCGGGTCTACAGGAGGACAGTCCAGTTGATCCACTGTAACAATCCTCCCTTCGTGAGGGAAACAAATAATCCGAAATAATGAAGATGCAATGGCATCCATCTCATAAATCCAGTTTCTCCCCAACAGAAGGTTGTAGTCCAAGCTTGCATCAACTATCTCAACCTCTATATTTACAGTTTTTCCCCCAACACAGATGGGCAAAGCTGGGAAAATACCATGCGGTCTGTGAGAATGACCATCAAACGAAGTCAGAAGAGTAGCAGATGGAACAACTGCGGGAGATCCAATTCCCTTCCAACATGTGAGAGACATCACACATGTGGAAGCACCCTCATCAACGACAGTCCGGAAAATATTGCATTTCCGGTACGATGATTTAATATGAAAAGCCATATGATGGGGGAGTCTCTTTTTAAAATTAGTCATATCGAATGTAATCATAAGAGAGTTCTTTGGATTGAAAGCCCAAAGAGCAGTGAGCAGAGCACTGTGCTGAGCCGGACAAGACTGGAGCACCTCAAGAGCCGACATGGCACAAGGACTCTGCACCAGATCTTCCACAATAGATTAGTTCTGGGCAGCCATGGCATTTGGATTAATCGTCGTACACTTAGTATATGCTTTGGGCATCCAAGGTATAGGCTCAATAGTAGGCTTCGTGATGTGAAGCAGCTCAGTAGCATTGGGAGCACCCTTGGCTTTCGAAGACTCATCTTTGCCATAATCACAGGATCTCGTGGCGACATCCACGTGAGCACTCATCATGTATATGTTTGATGGAATTTCCCCTTCCTGGGTGCCCTCAGAGGAAGCCCCAGTATTTTGATTTGCGCCAACAACTAACTGTTGCCCTTGGGGAAAAGGGTTTGTCAACACAGCCTGGGAACTAGAAGAACCCTGCTGAGCTAACAAGTGCTGTGCATCCTGAATTTTAGGGCAAAGGTGAGTAAGATGGTCTCCAGCACATAACTTGCATGGAAACTTCACTTTGTTTTTATCCTTTGGATCCTCACCAACATGCTCGTTGGTTTTTGCATTACCCTTCCCATTCTTGCCCTTTTTCTTATTACATCCCTTCTTCTTCCCTTCGAATTGTTGATTTTCTTTAGGGTTAGAAGTCTGAATGACATTCACCGACAAAGACTGAGAATGCGATGATTCAGCAGACACAGCCTGACCAGAAGGAGCAGATTGTAAAGACAACTGCTACAATTGATTAAGCAGGTTAGCTGCACCACTATTGATCGACCCAATAAGTCCATCACCATGATGACCGGGTTTAGTTTTGGATAAGTCCAATTTGGAGCGAGGAGCATTAGGCAAATATTTGTGAAGGACCCCAGACTGAGAATATATCAATTCCAGCTGCTGGGCCCTAAAAATGGCTTGCTCCTGGGAAAATACCCTGGACAGGGAAACATCCTTAGAAATGTCTGACTGCAGAGATTTCAGAAACCATTCCAAAAGGAATTCTCCTGGATCATGAGCTTTAATAAGCCTCTTCCTTCTCCGCCATTCCTGAATATGATCAGAAATGTGGGTTGCATCGTCCTGTTTAAAATTAGCTAGGAGTTCAGTCCCAACATCATAATGGACAGGCAACTGGAAATGATTTAGAAATGTTGTAGCCAGATCTCCAAATGTGGCAAAACTGCCTCCAGTTAACTCAATATACCACTTGGCAGCGTTTCCAGTTAAGGTGCGTTGAAACAATCTCAACCTAATCGAATCATCGATTAGGGAGTTAGAAGAAAACCATAAATGGAAGGTGGTGACGTGGTCAGCTGGGTCCTCTCCATTCTTGCCTTCAAACTTTGGAATGTCTGAAGGTAGTTTGGTGGGAACCAGAGGCCACCCCGGACTATACTGGATTGGATCATTCGTTAATTTCGACAGATCTGGCAAGTTTAACGTTGCCAGAAAAGGTAAACGAGGCGAAGCCTGAGGATTCCATCCTTGATGGGATGAATTCCCTACATTCTGAAAAGAATACCCTAGATTTGATGAGGCACCAGGTTGCCAAAAAGAACTCGTAGAAAATTTTCGGCCAAATGACCCAACATTTGGAGAAGGACCCCCTCCCAACGTAGAGTTACCAAACACCAGACCAGTTCCCCCCCCGAAGTAATGAATGAAGAGGAAAGCCCCTGATAGGGTATCAAAGCATTAGAAAGAGGGGAAAAAGTCTGATAAGCACTCAACGAAGGGAAAGAAGCATTCCCTTGGTGACCAACTTAAAACTGATTCCCAGCCCCTGCTGTAGTAAATATAGGGTTCCAACCTGTAAAAGAAGTTGAACTCTGACCTCCAGACCAAGGATTAAAACTCAGAGTCTGAGAAGTAAAAGGAAAAGACCCTAAAGAAGGATTTGAACTAGGGATATGCCCAGTTCCAAAGGGGAACCCTTGAAAAGAAATTGACCCACTAGCCATGGAAGACATGGGTGTAGATGCAGCTGCAGCAGCGAAAAAGGAAAAAGAAGGAATCCCACTAGTGGGCATTCCAAAACAAAAGGGACCAGATTGGGAAGCATGTGCTTGGGTGAAACCAGAGCCAAACACAGCAGTACTAGAAGCAATCGAAGATATAGCAATAGTGCCTCCTCCTTCAACTGAAGCAGGAGTCTGAATGCCTGCAGTACTCACAGCAGAAGCCGCGTTCCCAGTCGTGGCCATCGAAAGGTATGAATAAAATAGAGGATCTTCTGGTCTCTCTGACTCAGGTTCGATGTATTCAACAACAAACGAATAATCAGGAGGAAGAGGAGATGGAAGTGACTGAGGAGACTCAGGTACTTCCTCTACTTCTATTCCTAACTCTCCCGAAAATAAGACTCTCGAGGTGAGTGGAGCGCTCCTCTCGGAACCAACACCAGAGCCAACTATGAAACCTTCAATCCCTTGTGGAGGATCTCTCTCCACTGCGTCAGACGCCACAGGGTGATACTCACCTGCTAAGTTACTCCTACGCCTTCTTGAAGAAGGCTCTGCACTCTCGGGAGATAACCCCCGGATTCTCCTCGATCGACGAGGCGCTTGATCAGCCACTTTAACAAATTTTAATTAGAATCAAAAAGTATAAATCTAGGCAAGCTAGGAAAAAAGAGCACTCACTACAAAAAATCCCTAAGATACAACCAAGCAAATAGCCTTCAGGTATTTCCACTCCGGGTGATTAGGACCGGACACCAAAATACAAGAAAGCGAAGAATAGGACCTCCTGAAAGTAGTCTGGGATAATTACGGCCTAGGCCTACTAGCGAAGGTAACAGAAACAATTACGCCAACCTCCTAACAACAGCCTTTGCCGGGACAAGTACCCAAGCTTCGCAAGGGCACCCCCCAGAAGTACTGCTGGAAGTGATACAATGTTTGCCTCAGGTACCACGGGTATTCCCCCCCGCAGTCACCTGTGTGGAACCTAGGAATGGAAACTATGGGCACCAATCCGTGTCAGAAGCCGGGCGGAACGGTCTTGAGGCAAGATCCAGCAAATCAGAGAGGGGGTATCTGTCTTCTCGGCCTTCACTTCCCCTCGCGCTTGACTCTATGGAGGAGAGCTTTCCCGGTCCACCTAACAGAGTTGGATTTCGCTCAATTAATAAAATTCTGTGTTTTAGTTTGAGTGGCCTTGGAGAGTTAACTCTCCACTCACCTAATCCAAGGCCCTACAACCTAGCTAGTTGGTGTATGACACTTAATAAAACTTGCTAGTTGTTTTTAAATTATAGCACTTATTTTAATTGGCTGTTATATTAAGTCAATGGGATATGGAAGTGAAACTTGTGGTGTTTAATGACACAGAAAAGAAATTAATTAAAACCAAACTACATGCAAATGCAGTAATTGCCTTTCGATGAAAATAAATTTCTACACGGGTTCTACGAGACTAAAAAATTTTCTTTTCAAATATCAAACTCACACTTGCAAAATCTATGAAAAAGACTATCAATGCTTAAGTGCACCTAATGCAAATAACTAAGAGCATGCAAATTCTAAGATGCAAAATCTACTAAAGCAAAGAGAAATTTCCCAAAGATCCTTCAGTTTTATCACTTTTTGGTTGTCCACTAAACTAGTTCCCAAAATTAGAAACTCTCAGTATAAAGACACCAAAATATGCTTGACACAAGAGGAAGAAACCAATGACAATTCCCTTCCCAAATCAAGTCAAAAACCAAAGGTAAGAAATCTCAACAAAGCTTCAAAGGATGTAATGAAACGAAAACAAAAATGCAAAACAAAAGCAAATGACAAAACAAAATGTTTTTTGAGCTTTTGAATTTTATAAAAAAGAAGAGCTCTAAGAGACCAAGAAAACTATCCAATTACCAAGCCAAACAACTCTGAATTTCAAGAAAAACTTAAAAAATGCTCCAAATCTTATAGTGCCACTTAGTAGCAAGATTTATATGAGCAAAAGAAGACAAGAAACTTAGTAACTCAGCCCAGAAGAATAGTACAACCTTGCAGCAATCAAAACTTCAAAGAACCAAGAAAGACTCTTCGAAAATTGCAACAAGACCTAGTCAAATGAACTTCAAGAAAACCAACCAAAAGCAGGCAAAAATCCAAGTGCCAGGAAAAACATAAAATGAGGAAAGAGTATATGAGCAGAAGCTCTCTGTTTTGATTAAGCAGAACAACCAAGAATCCCCAGAAAGAGATCTTGGTACTCGAACCAGAAATGCAAGCACTAAAAACCAAGATTTTTTTAATAGGCCAGTATTCCACCAAACAAGAGAGAAAAATACCAACTACCACTATCAACACAATCCAGAGGCTATAAAGACACTGCATAAATAGGTCTCCACAGGCAGACAAGACTAAAAAGTCAAGAATTTTTTTTTTTCAAAATTTACCCAGGCATACGCTACTTGACAGTTTTGAAACAGGCGTGCATACGTCACTGTGTCAAAGGAAACCTGCGTATACGCGACTTCCTTTAACAAAAACTGTGTGTATAGGCGATTGTGTACAAAAAAACTCGCGTATATAAAGGTAAATAATGAAAAATAAAAAAGATTAAGCCTGGATAAAGAGCCAGGTCTTCAGTCTGATTGAGAAAAAGTTAACTGGACTGGAAATAATAGTTAAAACTGTTGGAAACCTTTCAAACAGCTAAAACCACCCAACAGGGGAATCACAAGAATGCGATCCCCAGCGAAGTCACCAGTTCTGTTTCGGTAAATAACTCCCTAGAGGTTTGTTGGGTCAAAACCTCCACAGATCAGGGCATGTTACTCAAGAAGGAATCACACAACCACACTTGTATGCTAAAAATTAGATAACATCGATAGTAGAACTCACCCGTAATCCTACGTTTGATGTAGATCTCGCAGGGTCCAAACCCCCAGCAACATTTCTTCCTCCTCAACCTGAAAACCAAGAAGAAACTTGCACGGAAATCTAGTTGTACAACATATATCTATCCTAAATGTCAATGAAATCCATGTGAAACATCATATAAATAATAATAAATGCTTAAATAATAATCTTTTCACATATGCAAGCAGATATTAAAACGTGAATTCAGGGACAAGATGGTTCTTCTTCATTACGAACAACATGTACAATAGTAAAAAGTAGAGAGATCACCTGAATCCTTCCACGATCTTCGAACAGACCGTCGTCCGGATCTGTCCCGCCCTTGCCTTGCTAGGATACTTTCAAGACTTGTGCACACGAGATGACATATAAATGGATGAACATCTCCAGGAAACAAGGGTTTCCTGTAAAAATCTGGGAAAGTGCAGGAGGCACGGGAAATCAGACTTGAATTGGGATTCCAACAGAGTATAATGTCTATAAATTTCTCTCCCTTAGGCCATGCACATGAGGGGCTTTTATACTCCCTCAAAGTAGTTTCAATCAGTTGGAAATAGTTGGCCACGTGCTGGGGTGGTTGAACTACTAGAGTAACCATCAACCTAGCCTGAAAATAGGGAATTTTTATATATTTTTTAATGATTTTAATGGCACACGTGGAAAAGTGTGTATGGACTCACGTATACACGCGGAAAAGTCTGGGCATACCCGCGTATGGGATTTTTAACACTGTTTTTTATGAATTTTGTTCAAGTCTGTGGGAATGGGTGCCCAAGGCCAAAGAGACAATCATGAATCACATGATGGTGAAAAATGATGCTATAAAATTCCTCCATTTAGTCTCGAGGTGAGATAGATAGATGCGTTGGTTGGCACATTATACTCCTTTAATGTGTGGTCGTCCTGAATCTGTTTTCTTATATATATCAAGTTTTTAAGATCTACTAGAATGCCGCTTTGCTATTGGATCTTCTGTTTGAGGGTTTGTATCAACATTCCTTCCAAGATCTGAATGCATATGGAATTCCCGCTGAAGGTTTTCAAAAATATCTGTATTGCTGCTTCACTGGATGTCTTTGAGCGGACTTGCGCTTCACCATCTTTCCTTGGGGCGTCAATTTCTAGATTGTTGGAGATTGTCAGATCTAGATCTGTCCTATTGCATTGTGGATTTTGGTGTGATGGATCCCATGATTTCATGCACTTGTCCAGTTCTATTCTTAGATCCAAACAATAGGAGAAATGATAGATCAGGTCCTCAGGTAAAATAAATGTATAAGATCCTGCAAAGAATTTCAGGTTAATCCATGAATCCGAGTTTGTGGGTAGCAGATCTGTATTACCCGCATTATGTACTCCAAAATATGATTCTAAGATTGGCCCGTCTGTCAGGTCGTTGCAGATCCATGTGTGTGCAGATGGGATTTGTGAATATCATTGCATAGATTCCCAGATCCCATGACTGGAGAGTTTATTTTCCTCTTCATCAAAAATTGTAGCACGGGTGGTGCTAGATTTAGAAGCCTCAATCCCTCCTGAGAAAGCAAGATATTTGGCTTCCTCGTCCTCCTCTTCAATAGCTTTGTGCTTCTTGATGCTTTCTTCAATCTTGCCCTGCATGTGGCATTCACTTTCTCTTGGATGAGAGACCACCCATAAACCAGTGTGTCTCGCTCGCCCATAATAGAATCGGGGCCAAGGGAGGGAGTGGGGGATCGATTCTCTCCGAGTTGAACTTCACATCACTGTAGATCCATGGCCTCAGAAGGCTGCCTCCGTAAAAATTTCCAGGAGCAAGGGTCAGAACCCTCTTATCAATCCTGCAGAGTATAGAAACTTCAGGCCAAAATTCCAATAGGGCCAGATCCGTTGAGACAGGAATGGGCTCCATTGAAAATAGAATAATTTTTGCATGAGCACCCAGAGTAGACCCGCGCGCAGCGGCGTCGGCCCTGCAACTCCTGAGAACGCAAATGGAAACCCTAGCCATTCTCTCGTACTCTTCAGAACCCCGCTCTTCAATTTTTTATTTTTTATTTTTTTATTATTTTTATTATTATTTTTAACTAAATAACTAAATATTGTGACATTACGTGTATATTTAATAAAACAATACAATTTAAATTAAAACAAAAAATAAGCATTCATTTTTTTTTAACAAATTCTTTAGCTTAAAAAAAAACAAATATTAATTTTAACATTTGTTAAATAGTAAATGTGTGTGTTTTTTTTTTAAATATTAAATAAAAATGTAAGCTTCAAATTAATTTTTATTTTTTTTTAATTTGTTTTATACAATTTAAAACAAATTTTCATTTTTTTATAAAATGTATTCTAAAATTATTATATAGATATATATACATATATTTAAATATGATTTTTAATATTTTGTTTTTAAATGAATAATTTCTATAGTTAAATTTAATGGTTTATTTTCAATTTATTTAGTTACAAATAAATTTTGTTTTTTTTTTAAATTTATTTTATAGACATTATTTTTCGGTAAATTTAAATTTATATTGAAAAAAAAATAAAAAATAAAAATTGATTAACTGTTTTCTCATTAACTAATATATATATTTATTTTTATCAGGAAAATGGTATCAAAAAAGATTTCTGTGAATGTTTCTGCACCTACGGAAGCAACTCTCAAATCTAAAGTTGCAGCTCGACGCACTATGGATACAACTCCCAAATCTAAAGTTGCAGCTGGGCGCACTATGGATACTGCTGGACACAATAAGGACATTGTTGCACACACTAATAAAAGTCAAGCAAGTGGCCCACCAGGTTCATTAAAGCTTATTTCTGATTGAAAGAATGCCGAGGAAATAAATAAAACTGATTTCTGATGGTATCTTGAAGAAAGTGAAACAGAGGCTGATATACATATCTATCTGGTTTGTGGTATGATTGACTTAAATGAACCATATGATGTGATGGGAAGAGTATGAGAGATATGTATGGTCCCGAATACAAACACTATTTATGTTCTTGCAAGGAAGGCTAATAAACATGACAAGGTTATATGTCGTCTATCAAAGGTCAAGTATGACACAAATGAAATATCCACAAAGTTTTCTGAAGAAATCTCAAGAAACATTGCAAATAACATTGTAAGTATGCTTATTTTTATTTCCACTATGCATTATTGTAAGGATCATTCAATTTTTTATAAATTATTGATCATTGACATGTTTTATTTTGTTTCATAGGATTTTGTTCCGAGTCTTTCAAACATGTTTGAAGGTATTTATTATATGGAGCCAGATGTTATGAATGTGATCAACACTTTCCACACAGACAGAGCAGAGGAAAGGAGATTGAAGCAAATATCAATAGCTCATGAGATTGCAATAGTACAAAGAGCGGATCAACCAAGAGTCACTAAGGTGGGTCAATCTAGTAAACTTAAACATGTTTCTTTTGAATATGTGGAACATGAAACTGAAAATTATGATAGAATTAGTGAGGAGGAGATTAGAACTGTTGTGCAAAAGGAGAAAACAAATCAGACACCAAAAAGAAAAATGGCCAAAGATGTCTCTCTTTTACCTAATGATGAAGAGCTTGTTTATAAAAGAACTCATATGTTAACCAATAAGAATAGGAAATCAAATATTGGTCAACCTGTAAAAGTCATGAGAAGCAGTGAAGAACAAACTGAAAGAACTAATGAAAGCAGAGAAATCATAACACCAGGTGTTGAGTTAGAGGATGGCATTATTAAAACAAAACAAAATGCTATTCAATATGAGTTGAGGAAGAATAAATTAATTCTTGGTGGCCAAAAATTTGAGCTTAACGTCAGCCAATTTTATAGGCCAGATGAAGAACAATCGCAATATATCACCTACATGAACATCATCCGAAAAAATTGTTCAGGTTCAATCCATATGCACATGTGGTGGATTATGTAGTTCTTGTCGATCCATGTCAGGTTCCCAACAAACAGGCATTTCACAAGACAAAATGTTTTGATTATAAATATTATGTAATTGGAGGGAACCATTCGGTAGAGGCTAAAACACAGTTGATTGAGGAATATCCAATAACTATCTTTTTCAAACAGTGAAATGCATCATTTACGTTGGCTTAACAAAAATATAATCAAAGTTATTGGCATGGGATCATAATGTAGATAATGAGTACAGAATGAAAATGAATTTCATCTAAAGGGTCAGATTTATTCATAATGAACTCATAGAAAAATGTGGTGGGGATAAGACACAAGTTAGTCTAACATTTTGGAAGGAATGTTAAATGGAAACAGGTTATCAAATTGATGAAAAAATCAAAGAAAAATATGGAAAAATGCATTCAAGTATATTCAAAAGCATGGATAACATTTTTCAATTGGAATTTAGGACTGTGGAGATATGGGATGTGATTGATGAGATTTTTGACTGGTGGGATAATATTTCCATAAAAATTAGAAGGTTAAAAAGAGTAAACCCATAATATGTACCAACAATAAGACAACTCCTGAAATGAAGCAACTTCTAGAGGATATGACTATCACACCTTGGAGAACAATGCAAGGTGTGAAGGATGAGAAACTAGTCAAATCAGTACTAGCCTGTGTGAAGTTGGGTGAATTATCAATGGTCAAATCAGTACTAGCCCGTGTGAAGTTGGGTGAATTATCAATGGAAGAAATGTGTGCAGAATTTCAAAAGTAAGTTTCTTGAATTATTTCTTATTTTCCTTTTATTATAATTTTCTTTTAAATAAAACATAATGTTGTTGGTATAATTTGTTATACATGTCACTATATGTTATTCAATCAGAAGATTTTTATGAAAATACAGGAACATATGGTTAAAATGTTGAATGAAGACAGTTGGGATGATGTTGTGCATCACTACCCAGAAGCAATTTCTACAACAACACTTAAAGATTTTTATATTGCATTCAATAAGGTATGTTGATTTATACATTCATTTTATTCATGTTTAAACTATTTTTATTTTATTACTTATACATATATATTTTTATGTCATTAAAGATGTCGAAGAAGGATGGAAAGGGAGTACCAGATATTTTCAAAAGCTTTATTGAAAAAATTAAGTTGGAAAGGATGAGAAAGAAGCGTCTTATGAATTCTGAACTTGATCCTACTCTTAATCATTACATTTGGAATGGGCTCGACAGTATCCAATATCAAATAATACAAGGTGACTGTGAAGATATTGTATCACTAATACCTAAAAGGGAATATGCCCTAGTTATCGAATATATTCCTCATGGTTTCAATTTCCCAGACATTGAATATGATAGTGAACCATATACTTATCAAGATTTTAGTAAAGTGGTTACGGGTTTTCAAGAAGTGACAACATCACCACTTTGGCGATTTGTGACATTTCATTCAGACATACAGTTTGCAATGTTATTAATAAGCTTCAAGGGAAAAGAAAACTCAAGGATGCAACTTACATGGTAAGACTTTGAAATTGTATGTTTGATTACTGTTAATTTTTTCTAGTTATGAACAATTTAATTGAAATTTTACTATGTTATGTTACAGGCATAAGTCATATTGTTTCTTCCGAAGATCAACCTATTATAAATGATTGTGAGTTCATCCATGTTGAATGTTGGACAAAAGAGGACAGCTATAAGTGTATTCTTATGAATCGAATAGATGGGAAGAGTCATAGTTAAGTATTGTGGCGATTTGTGACATTTCATTCAGACACACAGTTTGCAATGTTATTAATAAACTTCAAGGGAAAAGCAAACTCAAGGATGCAACTTACATGGTAAGACTTTGAAATTGTATGTTTGATTACTATTAATTTTTTCTAGTTATGAACAATTTAATTGAAATTTTACTATGTTATGTTATAGGCATAAGTCAAATATTGTTTCTTCCGAAGATCAACCTATTATAAATGATTGTGAGTTCATCCATGTTGAATGTTGGACAAAAGAGGACAGCTATAAGTGTATTCTTATGAATCGAATAGATGGGAAGAGTCATAGTCAAGTATTGGTTCATGATGCAGTTGTAAGAAAACTAACATATGAGGATACATATGCAAAATGAGATATTGTTAACATTTATCAAAAACCGCAAGCATTGATTAACTATATTATAGATCTATGTTCAAATGAAGGAGATTGGGTTTTGGATTTATTCTTAAGTTCAGGTTAGTTTTGTTATACAAATTTAAATTTAAATATTTTATTTTTTACTTTTTGTCTTTATACTAATTTTCTTACTTATTCCTTTTGTGCTTGATTGTTAGGTACAACACTAGCATGTTGCCTACCAAAAGGAAGAAATTGCATTTCCATTGAGAAAGACCCAGTGCAATGCAAATTTATTCAAAAAATAATTAACGTTCTTAAATTCCTTCTAGATGTGAAGCAAGAAGTTGGTTTGAGGAAAGGGGATTTTAATGAATCACGTGTGACAAAAAAATCAAAGTAACCTCAACCACCATTATATGGAATGATTGGAAAAGGACACTTTGGAAGATTCGCAGACATGAAAGATCCATTAAAAGAAGGCAATGACCAAAATGAAGCAGAAAATTTTGCGGAAGAAGCCATCAATGATGTTCTAGATGATGTTGAACATGCATTAGTTAATATTGTTGATGATCTTTAAGTTATGCTTGCAAACAAAGCTCATTTTGGAGATCTATTAATTATTTTTACTTGTAATGTTTAGAATTTGATATTTTATGAGAAGAATCCTTATTTTTTGCAAAAAACATGTGATTACTATTATTTTTTGACATAAAATTCAATAAAAATGCTACATTCTTAGGTTTTTTGTTAAGATTTTCCCAAAAAATTAATTTATTTAACATATTTTTTTTAACAAAAAGTCTCTAAAAGTGTATTTTTTGCATTCTATTTATATTGAAAATTTGTATTTTTTTTGTCATATCGTTCAAAATATTGGTTGTTTAGCGGCAATTATTTGATGTGCATTGAAAAATTAATTAGCAATACATAAACTTGTAGAAGATATAAACTTTATAATATTGACCCTTTTTTCATTTTTTATCTATGTGAAAAAGTGAAGGTATCATTACAAATTTTTATTTAAAAAATATATATATATTTTCTTTTTAAAGCACAAGTACATAAATGCACTTACAAATAAACATCTCACGGAAGAAGAAGACGTTAGAAAAAGTATAGTGTCAAAATCAATCCTCTAAAAAAACGTTGGTGATGATATGCCACCACTATTCAAAATCAACATAAAAAACATCACAGAAAAAAAATAAAAAAAAATAAAAATGCCGAAAACATGCTTAAAAAAAAATGATTCTGCATCACCACTTTTCAAAATCGGGTGTTTTTCTTGCTACATCAAAAATTAGGTAATTAAAGGTAAAATTACCGATTTCACACCCGTAACAATGTTAAAAATGAAAAAGGAATTAAATTGCACTTTTATCTCTTTTTCGAGCTTTGATAAATGCGAAAAAGGAACCCCCTAGAGTCTTCTTTTAACTCTTTTAAAACTCTGATAATGTAAAAAGATTGCCGAGCACTTGTCTTTTCGAGCTCGTAAAAGTAAATGAAACGACATCTACTAAATATAATTTTAACTCTTTTCTGGACTGAGATAGATTATTTATGAAAAAATAAAACCTTAGTCGAACATGGCTAAGAGGTTTTCTCAGGTATCATTTTACACTTTTTCGGACTTGAGCGACAAATTTACGAAAAAGGACTCATGGAGTTTTCTTTTTGTCCCTTTTTTCAAACTCTTTAAACATGAAAAAGGATCGGGTTTTCACTGTTGTTAGACTCGTTAAATCATAAAATAATGACGAACTTGTTGATCATGGAAAGATCGAGTTTCATTATCGCTACACTCGTTAATCATTAAATATAAATGGATTCACCCGAAGGGTCGAATTATAGATCAAGCATATGTTATCCTCCTCAAGCTTGTTAAAAAATAAAGAGGTACTGATTAGCATTGACTGGGGAAAATTTAGGAAAATAACATAACACTTTATGGTAGTAGGTCGCTCTTGAACATGACACTTTCACTCCATCACCGTGACTTTTGGGTTGGGTAATTTTCTTGACGGTTCATCATACCTATGGTCCAACATACCATCACTTCGGTATTGGGTCAATGCTTCCAACTCATTTTAGTGTCGCCAATATGCTCAAGAGAAGTCATCCAGTAATTACTCATCTTCTGAAATACTCATAAACCTTCATTTTCATGACCGCCATCCTTGAACATTGCTATATCAAGGCACATTTTGTCTCCAAAATCATTACTCTCGTTTCATGATAAAGTTGCTACCTGTCGACATCAGCTCATCATCTAGGAAGTTAACCGAGAAACACCTTTCCAGTACCTTGGAGCTTGCTACATCGTCGGCGGGTTTCTCGCTTTCGGACCTTCGACCGAAATATTTTGTTTGGCGTTCAACATCAAATCATCTATTCATGCCTTGCAAATTGTGTTGTAGTACCTTGAGATCCAGTAACATCAATGGCGGTTTCTCTTGCGTTTGTCAACAACTTACATAAATGGTTGGTAATTATACGATGTATTCCCATGTTTGACTTTAGATCATATATTCGCATGGTTAGAATTGTACTTGAACAATTGAGTGAAAGAGATAGAAGACCCCAAAATCTAGTTTCATCCATCCTGGCTGCGATTTCAGGAATTGTACCACATCAGCTGTACGATGGCTTTATATACAGATGGTCATCCGAACATGGGCCTATATATGTAGGCATGTATATATCAGGTAACATTACAATGTAGATGACTTTATGAATTATGTAGATGTTATGATAATTTATGTGCTGAGCATGGGTATGCCTTCCTCAACAATTCATCTCCAAGATGTAAGATATCATGATGTAATGTATTGCAAATTGATGGAGGTCACGTCCGCTTCAGATCCTACTCATCAAATCATAAAGAATCTCATCCAAATATTATCATTATTTTGACTTAATGCTTTAGGGGCAGCTGTTATATGTAAATTTAGGCATCATTCCCCAAGACTAATGAATAGGGTCTATCATCCCCTAATTCAGTTGCTATATGCCCTAAGAAATGTCATTCCATTGATGGCTTCAATTGTGATATTTCCAAAGTTTTAAGTATAAATTATATGACCCATTGAATCATCAACGCTCCTTTGCATGGGCCTAACTGTGTTGTAGTGAACTTACGTCCATGCAGAGGTGCACTATAGTGCAATTCTCGACGCTTAATGGTGCGTTGGTCTTCTGGGAACGAAATCATCATTGTTCCGAGAATATCTACATGTCTAGTGCCTTCTAGAAGAGCCCATAGGTGTCATACTTCGAATACGAGTGTACATCCATCACCTCTGAACTTGGAAAAATGTCTCACCTATTATTAGAAAGCCATTCAATTCCATTTATTGAGAAACTACCTTCAATTTACCTATAAATTGAGCACTCATCTAAGTGCTAGGGAGGGAGAAATTTGTGTAATGTTATGTTGTTTGATTCTCAATTGATGAGAGCTGGAAGTACTGTTATGTTGCTGAGATGATGCTTGGTGTGATGAGGAAAAAATGAAGTTGGAGCAGATTGACGATGAATCAATCTATTGGTTGTAATCTTCTGCTCCTACTTTCTTAATAAAGATATCTGTTCATTTTCTCATATGTATGCTTATATATTGTGAATTTCATTCTCAATTGTGTATGTATTCTCATATTTAATCGGTTCTTTTTGGTTAAGATAAGTAGATACTTGTATATTTGTATGTTATTTGCTGTTCTTTGTCTTTGATTGCAGGTATAGATCTAGTGGCTTTAGTTGGATTGACAGTGACGACAAGAACTAAAGAAGGAGAAAGAGAGCGAAAGGATTACAAGTAGGTTTCTTTACTTTCTGTCTATCTATTTGTCTTAGAGAAAAGAATAATTGTCTTTCTTCTGTTGTTCTGAGTGAAGGAACACCAAACTCAGGGAATCTAGTTTATCCGTAGATTAGAATTCCGTATAATAGTAAAATTTCAAGTTTTATTTTCATCTAAAGATACAAACTTACTTTTATCTCCTATCATATGTATAGAAGAACTACTATCTACATACCATTTATTGTTTTGGTCTTGAGAATATAAAACTAGGTCACACTTATCAACCTTATTTTCTTCTTTCTTCTTTCTCCATTGCATACATCCATATGTTCTATAATAGTTCTGAGATGATAATATATTGTCTTTAAGCTGAAATTCATATGACTTATGCCCAAATTTGTGACAATAGAAACATTCAATGATATAAAGGAGAGGAGAAAGTGCATTTTTGTCTAGTTTCATGTTTGTTTTGATGTTTGTGAATCCCTTATTGACCTCACTTCCCTTAGAATTTCCCATAACATTTATTTTGACATAAGCTCTACAATCTATGGATTTATGTCCAAAATTTTTACAACAGTAACAAAATCCATAGAAAAAATAGTTGTACCTAATAGTAGATGTTGTTTGAGGATATGCCATCTTGACCTTTGATAATCCTGTCTCCTAAAGAAATATTGTCTATGGACGTAGTTTGTTATTTTATTTTCCATTACTTTTGTCTCTTGCACCTTTCTAACAATGTTATTTGCAACTGCTCATTTGATGTTGAAGTGTTGCTCAAATTTTTATGCTCTGATTGATGTGAGCTATCATTGTCTCCCTTAACACATTTTAAAAAAGCAATCACCCTTTTTTCCTCTGCCTTGGATTCACGTGATTCTCCTTCATAACCTAACCTTGCCTTTATGAGTGGAGACCTCTGAGCATTTAGTATCACATCCAATTTTTCATACCCTTTTAAATGCTGAATTTTCATGTTTAATTCGGTTTGGGCCTTCTCTAGCCTCATTTTTAGGCTTACCACCTCTTCTTCCAATCTTTCACACTCTTGGATTTTCTCTTTTACTTGCTGCATCATAATGTATTCTGCCTTCTTTGCTTCTTCAATTTCAACTTTCAACTTGACAATTTATTTTGAGCTTGTTATTATTTTTTTTAAGAATGTCTATTTCATTAAGGGAATTTATCAACTCCCCCTCAATATCTACCTCACCTTCCTCTTCTTGTTCATATTCCTCATAATCATTTTCAAGTTATTATAGAGCCATCAACAAGAATTCACGGGTTCCATCTTCACTAGAGGATTCATTGGACCTTTTAGATACACTACTCTCTTCTTGGGCATATAAAATTTTCCTTTTAAACTTTCTCTCTTTCTGCATTTTATTAGACTTACTCTTTTCTTTACCTTTAGGCTGATTTTATTCTTCCTTATAAGGGCATTTGGAGGCATAATTCCCCACTCTTCCACAATTAAAACACTTGAATGGAAGTTTTCCTTTGTACTTACATGTACCTTTCTTTAGCCTTCTAATGAATTTTTCTTCTTGTTCATCAAAATCTGAGCATGAACATTCCTTTTCTTCTATGGAATTTTCTACCTTGAAAGTTGCATCTCTAGTAACTGACTTCCCTTTTGGAATTCTCATCTCATATGTTGTCAAGGAACCAAGCAGTTGATCTTCATTTAAAGTCTCAATTTTTTTGTCCCTTCTATAGCTAACACCTTAGGATTTAACTTAGAAGGTACAAATATCAATTTTTTTATTATTATTATGCATTCTTTGATTGTTTCTCCTAGAACCATCATGAAATTTACAACTTCATCAACTCTTAAAAATAACTTTGTTATATCTTCATCTTCATTCATTTTTAAAGTCTCAAACTGTGTTCTTTGTACTTGTAATTTGGCCATCTTTACCTTTTTATCCCCTTCATGAATATTTTCTAATTTGACCCAGATATCTTTAGATGTATGACAATGCATTACTTTAATAAATTCAGACTCACATAACCCACTTATAAATTCATTCATGGATTTTTCATTAGCTATAAAATCTTGTTTGGCATCCTTATCACTGGTTGTTGCCTTTGGTTCTTCATACCCTACCATTACAACAGCCCATACTTCTACTCCAAGATAAATTAAATATGTCTTCATTCTCACCTTTCAGAAAGCATAGTTGGTAACAGTAAACAAAGGGGATTTATTTATTGAGCATCCTTCATGACTAGCCATTTTACTCACTTAGGACCTCCTTCCATTTGTTAGACTATTACCGAAGGAAATTAGCTATGATACCAATTGTTGTTTATGTTTGGAAATTACTGAGATGGGGGGTGAATAAGTAATTTTAAAATTTTACTTTTTTCTCAACTTAATTTTCCTTTTATGCAGCTAATGGTTTATGTATACGCTCTGTTATTATTATTTTCCTTTTGCAGCTGTCAGGAAGAGAAATTTGCAGATACACTTATTCAGAATTCAAGAACATTCACACAAATTTCAAGAATCAACAGATGAAGACGCCATATATAAGTGGAAACCCTGAAGGGAGAAAACCATGAATTTTACATTGAAACTGATGTGAAGGAAATCTACTACTTCATTTTTACATCATATTTTAGGCTCCAACCTACAAGAGGATCCTCCCTCAAAGGAAGCTCCAACTCCCACAAATTTTCTGCAGGATACAAACCACAAGAGGCTCCTACCTCAACAGGCTACAACCTGTTCTTTATCAAGCTACAACATAGAAAGGGATTGTCATCTCTCAATCATAATATCAATTCAAAAGTGGTGGTTACCTGATATATAGATATTCTTTCAATTTTATTGGAAATCTTCATTGCTTCTCCTATTCAAATTTGTTCCTCTTTTGTTGTTGCTTATCAGCTTTCTCATCCAAATTGTTTTCCTTTCCGATTTTTTTTGTTTTGTTTCTATTCCACATTATATATTTTATGAGAAAGCCTTATTGGTTGTTTGTATTCTTTGTAGGAATCTGAAATGAGGCATTGTCTCTTGGTCTTCTAAAATTGTTCTCAAGCTTGTCTCTTCATTTTTAGTTCTTGAAAAAAAAAAAATAGAGCTTCAAAATAAAATATCTCAACGAGTAATGATTACAAGATACAAATCATATTTATATTATCTTGTATCATACATTTTTCTATTCAATGAAAGCATACATTTTCCAGCTTGTGTCTCAATATTTTATGTTCTATTTGACAATGTTCAACCTTCACATCTATTATCATAGCCTTTGCACTTCACATCACTTTCATCCTTTGCAATGACATCAACAACATTCATCAACATTAATCAATAATCTTAACGACACCAAGTTTCCTTATCATGAAAATTTGACATCAATGCCAACATTACCAACAAAACTGTTTGTTGTGTCCATTAGTGTTGGTTAATAAATACCAAGGTAATCATGTGATGGAGGTGCTTGAATTCATTCAAGGTGGGGCCCTACAACACCCCTCTCATTCATATTCTCCATTAGATGTTATTGATTTTAAGTGAATCTCATTGGATTTCCATTTCGTCCCTTCTATCAACCTTTAAATCGAGCCTTGTTAAAATTCAGTCTACACATTTCTCTATTTAATTCACTTTGAATTCACCTTGCTTTTGGTTTGATTTCCCTTTTGTTTACCCCCTCCCTCATCTGGTATTGACACTAATCTTTATCTCACAACATACAATTTCTATGGAATATTGTGCTTGCACCCTCATCACCTCAAGAGATCTAATAAAGATCCATTAATGCATGGCATGTTTCTTGTTGAACATTACCTCCATTATTAATAGTTTGATTGCTTTAAATGATGAATTTGATGTCTAGAATATGTTGATGGGGACTGCTTTCACCAAATCCAAATAAATAAATAAATAAATAAGGAACCTCATAATGCTATCACCATTCTTTGAAAATGGATGAACAAATTGAACATAACTCAAACCCATTTGCTACAACTTTACGAACAATTCTAGTTTTTTTCCAACTAGATTGAGCTTGGGCCAAAGCCAACGCCAATGTTGAATGGAAGAATGATGTGCACACCCATGGGATGTTTTCACCAACATTGTGAAAGGATTGGTTGAGCATGGATTCTCCATGGCACAATTTTGATCCACCATAGGTGGCTCCCACCCTTAACCCTCCCCATGATATTTTAACATGTGAGCTAATGGGGACTAAACCCCACAAAAACCCAGTAGCCTACACCTCGTGGGTACCAACATCACTAGTTATGTGAACCTTCCTGGACTTTACATGATAACAAACAACTCCTCCAATGTCTAGACCAAAGATCAACCAAACTTTTCAAGTCAATGATTAATCAAGTAGAAATCATGACACTGTCTAAATGAAATTTGTTTTCAATTTTAATTGGACGACATATTTTATTTACTTAATGTTGTTTGATACATATATAAAATAAGAATTTACAAATGTTTAAGCAAATAAATGTTGTTAGTTTTATACTTAATTATTTTTATAAACCTCAAATTTTTAACACAATGATGCCAACTTGAATAGGCTTGTGAATCTATAGTAGGGATGTATGCAATAATCCACAATCAATTAATGGTTGATATGAACAACTATGACTTTATTATTATTTTTTAATAATTATTTTTTGCAAATAAGATTATTTCTATTAAATATATACCATATTACATAATATCATAATCCTTTTGTCATGGTATGTTGAACCGAAAACCAAACCAATGGAAAAATTTAATGTCTTTTGTACCAAATTTCCATATACTAACTGGATACATACAAAAAGGTCTACTGACCAAGACTTCATTATGCAAGACATTATGCCACAACATTGGTAAATTCCAAGTGGATTAGAAAAATCATAAGTTAACTAAAAGCATCAAGAGGACACAAAAATATCAATAGTTTATGGATGGCTAAATTGATTGGAAGTGCGGGATTTTGTTTGTTGCAAATTTTCTCCTCAATGCATGTTAGTTCTTCATGTTCTTCCATCCCTAACAGGGTGAAATTAAATGATATGGGGGTGGGATTTGATCCACTTATGGGTGCACATGTCATGAGACCATTTAATATAATCTTGTCGGGTGCAACCACATGTTCGACCACTAGCTTAAGGTTCCCCCATGGCTTTGGTTTAGGACCTCATGGGAATTTAACCTTTCCCGGTGACAAAATACTTCTTTATTTCCACCATTGAATCTAACCCCTTAGGATATTATTTAAAAGAGAGTTATAAAATTATTAATCTTAAATTCCCAATTCATCCTCTTGCACATTGCCACTGACATTCCCCTCATATCCACCACCATGCTCTAGAAAATCCTATTCCTACTCCATATTCATTTTTGTCAATCCTCCAGTTCCCAACAATATCTTCAACAACATCCCACCTTGAGGATCACTTTGGCCTATCTACATATTCAATAACAAAGGCCACAACATTAGTAGAAGTAGTAGCAATAAAACTAGCACCAATACCCCACTACTCGAAGAATTATTTTGCACCACTCCCTTCCTTGACACTCTATGAGTTTTTATATTCTCGTTATCTTCCTAAAGCTCCTATTTCGATAACTTTGAAGATTTTGACTTTATGTTGGATTTATAAATGTTATTGATAGTATTGTTCCCACAAAATGAATTTGATTTGGAAAAATGTCCCATAAAATGTTGTGACACCATGCAAGAAACTCCATCTCCCATGGAAAATTATAAATTCCTCTTTATGGACAAAAATTAAGAGAAATGAAATCAACCCACTTTGAGGCTGTTGATGCTCATCATGAATTAAATATATTTTACCTTGATCCATGAAAATTTATTTGTCTAAACCAAAAAAGGTACACTCTAAACCCAAAAAAATCCATAAAAAACTATTAAAAAAATTTAAAACTCCATATGGGGTTTGAATTGGGGCTAAAATAATTACAAACTGTTGACATAGGTTTTGGCAGTTAGAATTCATAGACTAGAGATAAGCTCTTAAATGCAATGAAATTGAAGTAATAAGGGAGATAATTATTACCAGAAGCATAGTGGTATTGTAGTAGTTAATCTAGAGTTTCAAACCTGCCTAGGGATTTGTTGTTGCAAAAAATAATGGCAATGCATAGAGGATTCAAAGAAGAATCAAGAAACCTCCCTGTGTTCTTATCCATTTTTTCATCTATAATTTTGCAGAAAAAATTGACCACATTCTTCTCTTGTTTTTTCTCTTCCTCTATCTATATTTCACTCATATTAAGTTCAAATGTTGGGTGGGAAATGTTATATTATAAGGAATAATAGGGATGAGGGAATAATTTTATTATTATTATTTATTTAATTTTGGGAATATATATATATATTTTAAATTATGTTGGTCCAAGATGCTTATGGTGTTAATTTTATAAATTTCTCATTCAATATTTAATATCATATTTTTCATAGTATAGTATTGGTTTGTGTTAATATTATATATTTTTCATTTAATATTCAAGGAGTGTGGTGGTTAGGTGTGGACAAAGTATGATATAATATATGATTTTTCACCAAAGGAATACATTGCACATGGTTGATAACGAGGTGAAATGAGAAATTGGTGTGTAATAAAGAAGTAAATATAAATTGTTGAAAACAAATTTGTACATAATAATATGGTGAATAAATGTATTAGATGAAGAAGTATTGTTAAATTAATATGGTCTAGTGTAACCCAAAGTTATGGCATAAGGAAGAAAGTGCGATGCAAATACTGATGGGGTTTACGAAGAATGGTGTTGATGAGCGTGAAAGTGAAGCATGAATAAATTAGTCAAAGAGAAAAATGCACACACACACACACACGCATATATACCATATAAAGATGAAAAGTCATAGAAAAGAGGGAATTTGAAGTAGGAAAACAAAGGAGGATCTAATTAGTTAGACAAGGTACTAAAGAGTTGAAGAGGAACTTGAAAAGAAAACTAAGAAGAATAAATTAGACAATAGGCATTAGCAATAAACTTACTTAAATAACATAAGAGAGTTAGCAATGAGTTATTAAAGAGTTGGTCAAAAGCTAAATATTAGGAAAAGAGTTAAAATCTCCTTAGTGTAATATGTAATCATATATTTTGAAAATTAATATATAAGTACGCCATTAACCAAAAACATTTTTTCTCATTTTGTATGTGAGAGAATGCATGCTTAATTACAACCAACAAGGACTTGACCATTTTGTCATTAGATGACAAGGATATTCCCCCTACCAAAATTCAATCCCCTCCAAACATGTGGTGTGTTTACCCCTTAAAAAAAGAAAGTGTTTTCATGGTTCAATAAGCAGGTCGAAACTAGTGACATACATAGTTCCTAACCCTATCATGATAACTTGATGTTAAATGGACAATTATAACTAAAAAAACTTAAAGTTTCCTTAAGAGTTTAATTTGTATGCTTAATTATGTTAGTGTTATTTTGTTGTGAACATTAGTTACAAGTCAGTAAGCAACAAAGTTGATGATATAAGGCATCACATTATTGATTGTGTCATTCTGTGCTTTCATAAAAAGCTTTGGCCTTGGCTTCTAGCAATGGCCAAATGGTTAAGAACATGTTATTCATCGTAAGTGGTTACAAGTTCAAATCCAAAGTGGGTAGGCATATACATATATGTATACTTTAACAATGAAATCATTATGAGGGCCTCCCTTGTTTTACAAACAAGGGAGCCTTATACACCAATTTAGTGTTTGGCTTGACTATGACCTTAAAATTAGATTAGTATTATGTTATTTCACAACTATATAGTGATATCAAAATTTTTCTTTTTTCTCGTGACACTTAAAGTGAAGACTAAAAAATGGGTTTGTTTTGTGATATTTGTATTAATTATTGTTTATGAAGACATTCCCTACATCGAACAACTCAAAATTACATGCTCATTGAGATCATGGTTAAATTATCGTAAAGCGTAAATGGTAATTCATGACTCTACATTTATTAAATTCCTACATTATGTACATGGAAAAGATGTTTACTTTTTTATCTAAACATGGGGGCATTTGGTTTCAAATCTTGTAAATAATAAAAATGGTTCCAACATTATGGCTTATTCAACGAATAGTAAATTTGAGACACTTATCTTTTTTTTTTTTTTTAGACGAATCCATAATTAGCTGGAATTACCTAAACAAGGCCCAAGTTCAAATTTGATTGGATACTACTATAACATGTATGCTAGTGTCAAATAACATGTAACACAACACCTAGCAAGTAACCCATGACTTAATAGGCATTGGGACATCCATGGAAAAACTCAAGGGGGCATCAACCTTATCACAATATGCCAAAGTCTCATCAAGGATTTGATTTGAGGTGGGGAGAGTATGAGATATACCTCCAAATCATTCAAGGAAACCACTCATACTAAATTAGGGGCTCTCATCATAAATAAAAATAATGTTTTCAATTGAGTCTAGTCCAAGTGGTCAAGAAGTTTAATCACGTGGCATCAATGCAAAACTCCTTTAACAAAAAAGAGGACATTCACATTCTAGATACATGTAAAGGCTTCATTGCAACCAATATGTCAATAATGAATGATTATAAAACTATAATTTCAAGCACCCCTTCTTACTTTGGAAAACATCTACTTATTCAAAACATATATATAAATTCTAAATTTTTCTTAAAATAGAAAAGTATTTTTTAGATAATAATGGTTGCCTATTTTCTAAAGGAGAACCACAGTCATTCGGAAGATACCGTGAGCGGGCAGGCTCCATCTGTAATGCTAGCTCATACTCTCTCGTGGACGCAGATGGAGTATATGTTTGTGTCATCGACTCTTCGCGGTCTAATATGAGGAGTGCTAACGGTGACTCCATCATCTTAGCCTCTATTAAACGGATTAAATCCTCTGATAGAAGCAACAATAACGTCGAAAAACCGAGGAAGGATGCTCCCAATAGTTTTAGCAATGAAGGAAGGAATCCAATCAGAGTCGATGATGAATCTTCTGATGCTGCAGTGGGAGGCCGCTGTGTTAACTCCTACAAATGCAATGAAATAATAATAATAAGAGATAATATATCTAAGATGACTCCTCTAGACTTGTCGTTGAGCCTGTGTAATTCCAGCGGCAACATTTTCCCAGTCTCTGTGGACCCTAACCACGTAGTCAGCATCCACGCGGACATAAATGATGTTTTGCTCATCGAATCCATAGTTAGGTTTGATAGTGGTGGCTCGACTGTTACTGATGTTTTTTCCATTGAATCTGTAGTTAGGTTGGATAACGATGGCCCGACTATTACTGATGTTTCACTCATCGAATCCGTAGTTAGTTCCGACAATGGTGTCTCGGTGTTATGCATGTAAATCCTCTCTGCAGATAGAGATGATCCCTCTAGCCCTAGGGTGAGTCTAGAAATAAAGGGACACGCTAAAGTGTTGCTTCCTAGTTAATGAATGAACAAAAGACATGGTATATTGACCTACCTGGAATCCCACACTTTCGTCGTTGTTGAAAGAGTAGTAGCCTCTCGCTCCTGCCTTGGAAAATCACAATCCGTTCGTTGTTACGCTCGGGTACCTGCACATAGAACAAGAAACAAGAACACCATACGACATAATGGTTTCACTCATAACTATTAGCCAGTCAAAGAGGGCTAAAAATATTTCATTAAACAAACATCATAACACAATAGTGGAACCAAACAGTAGTCATGTATATAAATGAATAGAAGCAAGAGTTACAACTAATGTTTTGGCGTCGCAGTCTCCTCCAGCGGGGTTCAGCCGAAGTGCGTCTCAGATGTTCGTCAGGGAATTCAGACGGGATGAAGGCATGGACTCAAGCTCTCTCAGAAGTCATGGAATCAAGCTTCCTCAACATAATTCCTTCTAATTCTATCTTCTCTAGTAATTGAACTATAATATTTTTAATTCTCCAAGTTCAGCTAGCTTGTACTAAGAGAGATAGTTTCTTTTATAGAGGAAAAGGAGGAGGTTAGGATCCCTACAAAGGTGGGAGGGAGGCATATCCTTTAGGGAGTTCCCATAAGAGTTGGAAACCATAAACCTAAGGAGGGAGTCTGTATTTTTTCAGTTCAACCACTCCTAATGACTCATCCTCGAGGTGGTTGGAGTGGAATCTCCACCTCTATTTTTAAAAAACATTCCATAAATAGCTTGGCACAGGTGTTTAACTGGCACAGAGCACCAATTGGTGTGGGCTCAGTGTTCAATTTACCAATCGATGCGAGGTTCACATTATTGGCCTTCGATCGAGTGATTCTGCGGGTGTTCGATGTCAGATCATTGTTCACATTTCACAGATTGTACCTTTCATACCTTGAGGGCCATCGTCATTATTGGTGGTTTCTCTCATGTTTGTTAACAGATTTCATCATCAGCTAGTAATCAGAAGATTTTCTTGCATGTTCGACTTCAGCTCATATATTCGCATGCTTGAAAGTGTACTTGTTCGGATCGAGATGGAGAGCAAGACCCTGGGTTTTGTCTGATAAAATCTAGGCTGCGGATTTTTTGTGGATTATCATGACTTATTGCATGACCCTTTTGATTGGATAGCTGCGACCATACCTGACTCTAGTTGTTGATCCTTACTATTGGATGGCTGCGTCCATACCTCGGATCTCCATTTCTATGTACTCTATTATGGATGGTTGTGCCCATGCCACATGTTCATGTATCAGAGATATCATTTGTATTTGTAATTGCAGGCTTTTCAACAACGGTGTTTGGTTCGAACGCGTTCTCATAAATCATTTCACCCCTCCCTCTCCCTTGGACCTCATGCTTTAGGGGGCATCTGTTACACAACATTTTGTCACTGTCCGTGCAATACCCAACTCGCACATTGGAGGGTCATCTCTGTGACCAATAAGAAGTGTCATGCCTTGAAAATACCATCATTACATTCCTTTACATGAGATCAATATTCCTTCTGTTGACAATTCCCTGAGCAGAGCTGTAAAAACCCTTGTTTTTTCCTTGGCGCGAGTAGCCAGTTACACCCTCACGCCGATTGGGAAATTTAACACTGATCCCGTGCTAGTTGGCACTCTGTGCTAGTTAGACACCTGCGCCAAGCTGTTTATGGAATGTTTTTTAAAAATAGAGGTAGATATTCCACTCCAACCACCTCGAGGATGAGTCATTGGGAGTGGTTGAACTGAAAAACTATGGACTCCCTCCTTTAGGTTTATGGTTTCCACCTCTTATGGGAACTCCCTAAAGGATAAGCCTCCCTCCCACCTTTGTAGGGATCCTAACCTCCTCCTTTTCCTCTATAAAAGAAACTATCTCTCTTAGTAAAAGCTAGCTGAACTTGGAGAATTAAACATATTATAGCTGAATTACTAGAGAAGATAGAATTAGAAGGAATTACGTTGAGTGTTAGCTCCCTGTAATTTCAGTAGATTGGAGAGACTAAAACTGCAGATAGGAAATTGGAACCACTTTGGGATTCTAGGATCTAGCCCTCTTGAATCCAGAGAGGGATCTCTCCTATAAGTGCAAAGATTGATTTATCTTTAAGGCTTTTAGGTTTGATATTAGGCTAGTTATTAAGAACAAGGGTTTTTGTTTGGTTTTGGATGGTTGAGCATCATTTTTAGTTGAGTGGAAAGTCCTAAAGTGAAAGAGTTTCAAAGGGGTGAAGGTGTAAGCAATCAGAACAAGATTTCGCTGATAGGATAGATATGAAACTGGTTTTAGTCCATTAGGCTATGGAGTCATAAAAGGGTTTAATTGTGCAACAATTTCAAGAGTGGTCCAAGGGGAAAGTCATCTATATCAAAATATCCTTTAGATTAAATGATGGAATGGAATAATAAGAGTGTTGAAAAGGTGGAAAAATTCAATAATTTCAACAAGGATTTATCAACTTTCCAAACAAGAAAAGCCTTTTAAGCAACTGTTTGAAACCTACCAAAGGACAGGGCTAACCATAAACTTCTTTGGACAAGCTTGTATAAAAGCTAACCTATCAGACAAACAATCCAACAATCCACATGAATACTTTTAGAAGGGATGAAAACAGATAAGAAAACAAAGTGCAACCTAAGATCAAGCAAGATACTTTTAAATCTAAACTTGCTTTCAGCATACTCTTAGGGAAACTTTCAAACAACCTTTGGAGAAAGAAACTAGAAGACAGGGAAAACCATAAAATTTTCTAGTCTAACTCTACTCAGCATATAATGAAAATATCATTCAAGAACTTCCTTTCAAGCTTTGCACATCAAGACAGGGACAAACCAACATTCCTTGATAATGTTTACACTTAAATTAAGTCATTCTTAAATACACAATTTGGAGGAAAACATTAAGATAAAGCTTATCAGTGAGAGTAGGGTACTTTTGACAGTAAATCCTAGCTCTATATTTGATGTTCTTTATTAGAGAATAAATGAAAAAAATGGCATACATGAAAGGAAAAAAATAACACAGTAAGAAGTACTTCACCAATGATATAGACCAGGATCCCAAGAAACAACTTGTATATTGATGTCAATCTAGTTACATACTTCAAGTCCAATGTTTCAGTACAACAATCATCTTCTCTTCTCAGCTTAACTTATTTGATCACAAACAGAGCTTCAAGAGCCTCTGAAAACTATTTACATGTAGAAAGTTTCGAGCACAAGTATTATATCAAAGTCTAGCAACCAACCCTTTACAATGTGCTCCTTAAGAAGATTTTATAGGAAAATGAGGAGGTAGAAGAGCTTCTAGGGTTCAAGTATCATAAATTCTACAGTTAATGCAATTCTCTGTCTTGAAAACCATGCAAGGCATAAGGCAGGAATACATTCGATCTATATCTCTGTTTCATAACTCTATTTTGCTTTCGAGGCTTAGTGGATTAAAAGTTTTGACTTTAAGGCTATTTCTTATCCTTGTAATAACTCTGTTGACAGTTGTAAATAAGTTTCTTTGATTTGAAATAACTATTCAGCTATCTTTATGCTAATATATTCTGTTCTGGCAATAACTAGGCCTTCTTTGATTGCTTTGAGGCTGCAGGTGTCTTTCTGGCAGCTGGAGAGGATTCAATTAGCCTATGATGTGGCAATGGAGGCTTCTCGGACTGATAGATCTGATTTTTATTCCTTAAAACACTGTTAATTTGCTTTAATTTGTGCTTTAGGATTAATTAGGCTTAATATTTGTATTCTGTTCTTCATATTGTCTTCAATTGAGTGGATTAGGCTTTGGATAGTCGATTTTAGGCCTTAATCCCTCAAAAATGTGTTAACAATCTTCAAACATGATTTCTACTTCGATTTTATCCCTGGATACTGATACTCTTTGTTTGATTAATGTTTGTTGTGTTTTGTTGCTGCGCAGGAATTACAAAGGGTTCTTATAGTGTTATCAGTGCTCATGAGGCATAGATAAATCATGATGTGAACTCTGCAGAATGATCCTCCTTATAAATAATGGCCTGAGGGATTGTCATCCCCCGCCTTTGATTTTCTTTTGAAAACAATAGAGAAACCTTTAAAACCTGCACAAACAAAGAAAAATTAAGAAAAATCCTGCGGGGTAAGGTTTAAACTACTTCGGAGGTTAGGGCAGATCGTGATCGTTGGATGAAATCCACCAACGACGAGGATTGCTCGCTGGGGTCAGATGGGGAGGCAGTTGGATAAACGGTGGTGGAGTTTAAGTCCAGGCTGTTGATCTACAAAGATTAGCGACCGAGATGAATCGGGTTTCTATAATGAAGAGGGGATCATGACTTTATAATGAAATGGAGGAATTTACAAAGGAAATGGGCGAAAAACCTTAGGCAGAAGGAAAATGGGGTTAAATGCAATTTGGGGTTTCCGAATGATTCTGGGCCATCAGATTGGATTAGCCAACAGATATCAACGTCAGAGATTCATTTATAAAGTCCTTTGGAAGAATGGTGGAGGGCGATGGTCTAAATGGTGAGATTAAATTGGGACCGTTAGATCTCAGAGATCAACAGCGGAGATTTATTATAAGAAAATGTAATGGAAATGGGAACGATGGTTTCAGCCATAAAAACCACTAGTGTCACACTGCTCAAAGGCGGTTTTCAAAATTTCTCAAAAAAAATGCGATATGGGTCTCTGGCTGACACGTGTCCTTTAGAAATCGCCCATATCGCGTAATTTTAGGAGTTAGCTTTCGGACTCAAAATTACGCGATATGGATCTATGGCCGACGGATGAAAGATGGGTAGATCCAACGGTGGAGATGAGAGCACGATAAGACAAGTTGCGCGGGCGAAAGAATGCGGGGCGAGGTCAAGGTGGTTTTGATCTGGGCCGTTGGATGAAAGGAACGAATGGTCAGGATTTATCAATGGGGGAGGTAGGTCCCAAATGAGTTGGGCCTACTGGGTTGAATATGGACCATTAGATCTAAAAGATTAACGACTCATATTCAATCTCAGAGAAATGAAAGCAATGTGAGACGGGGGGTTCGGGCGAAGATTGGGAAAATGTGGACCGTTGATCTGCAAAGATCAATGGTGGATATTCACATAATATTTTAAACTGCGGGACTTTATGATATAACATAGGAAGTTAGGGTTTGATGTGGACCGTCGGATTAGTGAAATGAATGGCCCAGATGCGATCGCAGGATCTCCAATCGGCGGAGGAGAGAGGAAGGCACACATAAAATTTTTCGATGCGATTACATACTGACTGTCGGATCTGGGAGTCAGATTGACGGTTGAGAGTTAATCTGAGGGACAAACGCAGAGAAATATGGGCGAAGTTTTGATTAATCTGGGCCATCGGTTCTTGTGGATTCGACGGTCCAGATTGAATCGCAAGATTTGCAATCGGCGGAGGAGAGAGGAATGGCACAAAGGTTTTTTGTGATGCGATTGAATCATAGCTGTCGATCTTAAAACCAGATCGACGGTCTTGAATTAACTGTGAAGGCCACAGGCGGAAATGTGGGCTTTGGAACGGAGCGATGGGGGCCATCGGATCTGGGCATGGTATAGCGGATCAACGGTCGGGATCCAATCGCTGGATCGCATCGGCGGGGAGAAAGAAAAAAGGGTCAATTAAAACTTGTGATGTGATTGCGGATTGATTGTTGATTGATCTAGATCAACGGCTGACCTTCACCAAATAATGAACTGTCGGGTTTTTATAAAAACCAAAGGAAAGTCTAGTTTTTATTAGAAAAGGGGCCAATCGCAATCGGAGATTCTTAAAAGAAAAAGGTAACGAGACAAGAAAAGACCGATTGCAATTGCGCGATTAGGCCTCAGTGCCTGGTCTTGGTTCTGGTCTTATGCAGAAAAAAAAGGGGTTGGGGGCTAGCGCCAAAGGGGCTTAAGGCCTTAGTGCAAAAGACTGTTTTTTAGGATTTTTTAAGGATTTTCAAAGGATTTTGAGAGTAACTCCGATAAGGTTTAAAAAGGAGTTTTAAACCTTATTAAAGGGATTTTATAAAGGAAAGAAAGGAAAATGAAGGAAATGGAGGAATTTCATGAGGAAAAAGGAGATAAAAATGGAGGTTAATTGTGAGTGAAAAGAGGGGAAAAGTGAAGGGGAAAATGGGTTTTTTGCGCAGTCTTTCTCCTTGTAAACAACAGATTTTTCAAGTTTATGAGGGAAATAGCAATGAAGATTAACTCAAGGATAAGTTATCTTCATAAGAATTTCAAGAAATAACAATTTGACAATAAAATTGTTTCTTGAAGGCTTTAAAAAAATGATTTAGCCACCATTTGATATAACAATTTTTTATAGGTGGCTAACAGTGGCTCCACATGGGGATGACACCTTCTTGAAGGTATCAAGAACTTCAGATTTGTATTCTCTGGGAGCTGATCAATGCCTCATCCATTGGGCTGCAACTTGTTTTACTTTGCTGGCCTTCTTTTGCTCTGACAATGTTAGCATCCATGAAAAACAATGGAACTCTATCAAAACAAGCTTTCTACCTACCCAATCCTAATGATCTAACATTTTTTCTTCTTTCAGAGTGCATTTGGATTGGAAAAATCTTTTACAAACATTTTATTCTTTTGAAAACATAAACTAATCTAAGTCTACTTCTTATTTCTCCATGAACTCAGATTAAGCAGTTGAGTTCATAAGCTTCTCTACCTAACTACTATCTGTTAGGATTAGACTGTCTAACAGATTTTTATTCTCTAATCTCTAAAACAAGAAATTTAAAAGCAGACAAGTCAGGATTGAACAGTCTAACTTGTTGCTGATCTATGGCATAAAAAAAAGTTGCACATAGATTATTATCTGCAGAAAATTAAATCAAAATGGTGAAGGCTTAAGATCTAAAAGTTTTAAGAACATCCTTCTCTATTCTTCAGCTCTGTTTTTAGGCTTGTTTGAGATGTTTTTTCTTTGTTCTTTGGTTCAAGTCTTGAGCATATCAGAACCAGTTTACTTCTATCCTTGGCTCAAGATTTAATCTAGTTAGAGCCATTCTTTCTTTTGGAATCTTAGGTTCAGATTTTGAACTTGTTTGAACCTTTATTTTTCTATCCTAATCTACCTAACTGATAAGCCAATATTAAGTTGTTTGGAAAATCTACTTCACTAACCTATCAGTAGTAAATTTAAAACTAATTGGTCATGATTAGGCTGTATGACTAACTAGGAGTGTGTTTTTTAGGAGTGGCATTTGAGCTTGCACACTTTAGATTTTGTTTCTCTTTTTTGGTATGGGGCCGTACCTTGTTTTTACAATCTGCCCTCTTTTCTCTTTCTATTGTTTTTTGTATTTTTTTATTTTCTAACTTTGAATGCAATGATGAGTATGATATTCACAATGAGAAAAAATAAAAAGGCTTCCAAACATGATATGGTCAAGAGAAATAATGTTTGAGCATCCTGCCATTGACAAGACCCCCAAACAGTTCAGCTCCATTCAATTCCTGCAAGAAATAGGCATTGTTACCAGCAGTAGAATGAATGAGGTAAGGGCCAAGCCATAAGTTATCAAATTTCCCATGTTTTCCCCTGTCTTCTCTCCTTGAATCCCACTTCAACACTTTGTCACCAATGTTAAAATTACTAGCTTTTGTCCTTCTGTCAAAAAACTTCTTGATGTTCTCTTGCTTTTGTAATGCTCTTTTGTAGACCTCCTCTTTGGTTTGCTAAAGATGTATAGTTTGATTAATCCTTCTGATCATGTCATTATCTTCAGACTGTACTTCTTGGATTAGCTTCATGACTGGCACTCCTAGGATGGTTGGAAAAATTGCATCTACTCCATACACAAGCTGGTAGGGTGACATTCCAATTGATTTCTCAAGTGTTAATCTGTCAGCCCATAGTGCATGTACTAGCTTGGTGTGCCAAGACTTCTTGTTGTCCTCCAACAACTTCTTGATTATGTTTACCAAACTCTTGTTTGAAGATTTTTCCAGCTCATTACCTTGAGGGTAATAAGCAATAGAATGACCCAATGTAATCTGATATTTGTGACAGAATTCCACCATCTTTTTGGATCCAAATGTAGCAGCATTATCAATGACGATATTCCTAGGACAGCCAAATCTAGAGAGGATATGAGTTTCAATGAATTTTATGATGACAGAATCATTGGCTTGCCTCGAAGGGATGGCTTCTATCCATTTGGTAAAGTAGTCTGTTGCAGTGAGGATCCATCTATGTTGGGAAGATGAGGGTGGATGGACCAGCAAGATATTTTTGAGCTGATCTAGGATGAGAGAAACCAAAATTTTGTAGAATATGTAAATCAGGTGGAGTAGTTTCTCTACTACCAAGATGTTCACTTCTATCTTGAGATTAAGGTTAAGATTATGAATCTATCTAATCTATATCATCAAGTGACCTAGTTCTAAATGGATTTCTTAAGTCAACTTGTGATTCTTGTAGAGTTGCAAGGTTTTATGGGACAGAATTAGCTCTATGGAGTGATCTGAAAACAGTTGAAGATTTAGCTTCAAGAGACTTCCTAAGGATTCTTTCAGGGTTATCAACTATCTCAGGAGGGTTTGGGTTAGGGTAGGCTCTAGTATGAATCTTTCTAGGAGCCACTATGCTGAGTTTTTCAGACCCAACTAAAAAAGAAGAGTTAAACCAAATATGACAATCTTTAAGAGGCTAACTGTTCTTTTAAACAAGAAAAATTTAATCATAAAGTCCTCTTAATTGAGTTTATAAGATGTTATGATGATAATGGGTTTTCCCAGTGGAGTCTTAAGGTCTGTTTAGGATTGTGGAGTCACCAGGTGGAATTTTTTAGCTCTTTTGGAGGTAAAGTGTTTTATGGTCCACCACCATGTTTATTTAAATACCAATTTGAAATATTTTTGGGTTTTCTGAGTTTTTTCAGTCCCATGGGTTCCAAGAGTGTTCTAAATTTGTTTCAACACTTAGCTACGGCGATGAGACAAAGAAAAGTTACTCTTATGGCTAAGCTAGCTTATTCCTTCAAGGTTTGATAGCTCTTATGAGAATCCTAAGGGTTCCTTAGTTTGTCACTGATTCAAATAAGTTTTATCATGATTACCATTTGCTTTGGTAGTGCTTGAAGAGGGCTACTTGTGCTACACTGAACACTAAGTGTCTTGTTTTAAGGATTTTACTCAAATTCCCCAGTAGAGTCGCCAGAAATGTTATGCCTAATGGCTCAACTAGCTAACATACCAAATGTTCTTGAATCAGGGGTTTTTATAGAGTCCTAAGGTGTACTTAGATTGTAGCTAACTCAGAAATCCCCAAAGGAGTTGCCATAAATGTTAGCTCCCTGTAAGTTCAGCAGATTGGCAAGACTAAAACTGCAGAGAGGACATTGTAACCACTTTGGGATTCTAGGATCTATCCCTCCTGAATCCAGAGAGGGATCTCTCTTATAAGTGCAAAGATTGATTTATCTTTAAGGCTTGTAGGTTTGATATTAGGCTAGTTATTAAGAACAAGGGTTTTTGTTTGGTTTTGGATGGTTGAGCATGATTTTTAGTTGAGTGGAAAGTCCTAAAATGAAATATTTTTAAAGGGGTGAAGGTGAAAGCAATCAGAACAAGATTTGGCTAATAGGATAGATATGAAATTGGTTTTAGTCCATTGGGCTATGGAGTCATAAAAGGGTTTAATTGTGCAACAATTTCAAGAGTGGTCCAAGGGGCAAGTCATCTATATCAAAAGATCCTTTAGATTAAATGATGGAATGGAACAATAAGAGTGTTGAAAAGGTGGAAAAAGTCAATAATTTCAACAAGGATTTATCAAATTTCCAAACAAGAAAAGCCTTTTAAGCAACTGTTTGAAACCTACCAAAGGACAGGGCTAACCATAAACTTCTTTGGAAAAGCTTGTATAAAAGCTAACTTATCAAACAAACAATCCAGCAATCCACATGAATACTTTCAGAAGGGATGAAAACAGATAAGAAAACAAAGTGCAGCCTAAGATCAAGCAATATACTTTTAAATCTAAACCTGCTTTCAACATACTCTTAGGGAAAATTTCAAACAACCTTTGGAGAAAGAAACTAGAAGACAAGGCAAACCATAAACTTTTCTAGTCTAACTCTACTCAGCATATAATGAAAATATCATTCAAGAACTTCCTTTCAAGCTTTGCACATCAAGACAGGGACAAACTAACATTCCTTGATAATGTTTACACTTAACTTAAGTCATTCTTAAATACACAATTTGGAGGAAAACATTAAGATAAAGCTTATCAGTGAGAGTAAGGTACTTTTGACAATAAATCCTAGCTCTATATTTGATGTTCTTTATCAGAGAATAAATGAACAAAATGGCATACCTGAAAGAAAAACAATAACACAGTAAGAAGTACTTCACCAATGATATAGACCAGGATCCCAAGAAACAGCTTGTATATTGATGTCAATCCAGTTACATACTTCAAGTCCAATGTTTCAGTACAACAATCATCTTCTCTTCTCAGCCTAACTTATTTGATCACAAATAGAGCTTCAAGAGCCTCTGAAAACTATTTACATGTAGAACGTTTCGAGCACAAGTATTATATCAAAGTCTAGCAACCAACCCTTTACAATGTGCTCCTCAAGAAGATTTGATAGGAAAATGAGGAAGTGGAAGAGCTTCTAGGGTTCAAGTATCATAAATTCTACAGTTAATGCAATTCTCTGTCTTGAAAACCATGCAAGGCATAAGGCAGGAATAAATTCGATCTATATCTCTGTTTCATAACTCTGTTATGCTTTTGAGGCTTAGTGGATTAAAATTTTTGACTTTAAGGCTATTTCTTATCCTTGTAATAACTCTGCTGATAGTTGTAAATAAGTTTCTTTGATTTGAAATAACTATTCAGCTATCTTTATGCTAATATCTTCTATTATGGAAATAACTAGGCCTTCTTTGATTGCTTTGAGGCTGCAGGTGTCTTTCTGGCAGCTGGAGAGGATTCAATTAGCCTCTGATGTGGCAATGGAGGCTTTTCGGACTGATAGATCTGATTTTTCTTCCTTAAAACACTGTTAATTTGCTTTAATTTGTGCTTTAGGCTTAATTAGGCTTAATCTCTGTCTTCTGTTCTTCATATTGTCTTCAATTGAGTGGATTACGCTTTGGATAGTCGATTTTAGGCCGTAATCCCTCAAAATTGTGTTAACAATCTTCAAACATGATTTCTGCTTCGATTTTATCCCTGGATACTGATACTCTTTGTTTGATGTTTGTTGTGTTTTGTTGCTGTGCAGGTGTTATAGAGGGTTCTTATAGTGTTATCAGTGCTCATGAGGCATAGATAAATCATGATGTGAACTCTGCAGAATGATCCTCCTTATAAATAATGGCATGAGGGATCGTCACCCCTGGCCTTTGATTTTCTTTTGAAAACAATAGAGAAACCTTTAAAACCTGCACAAACAAAGAAAAATTAAGAAAAATCCTGCGGGGTAAGGTTTAAACTGCTTCGGAGGTTAGGGCAGATCGTGACCGTTGGATGAAGTCCACCAACGATGAGGATTGCTTGCTGGGGTCAAATGGGGAGGCAGTTGGATAAACGGTGGTGGAGTTTAAGTCGGGGCCGTTGATCTGCAAAGATCAACGACCAAGATCAATTGGGTTTATATAATGCAGAAGGGGTGACTTTATAAAGAAATGGAGGAATTTACAAAGGAAATGGGCGAAAAACCTTAGGCGGAAGGAAAATGGGGTTAAATGCAATTTGGGGTTTCCGAACGATTATGGGCCGTCGGATTGGATTAGCCAATAGAGATCAATGGTGGAGATTCATTTATAAAGTCCTTTGGAAGAATGGTGGAGGGCGATGGTCTAAATGGCGAGATTAAACTGGGACCGTTAGATCTCAGAGATCAACAACGAAGATTTATTATAAGAAAATGTAATGGAAATGGGAATGATGGTTTCGGCCATAAAAACCACTATTGTTGCACTGCTCAAAGGCGGTTTTCAAAATTTCTAAAAAAAAACGCAATATGGGTCTCTGGCCGACACGTGTCCTTTAAAAACCGCCCATATCGTGTAATTTTTAGGAGTTAACTTTCAGACTCAAAATTATGGGATATGGATCTCTGGAAGATGGATGAAAGACGGGCAGATCCAACGGTGGAGATGAGAGCGTGATAAGACAAGTTGCGCGGGCAGAAGAAGGTGGTGCGGGGTCAAGGTGGTTTTGATCTGGGCCGTTGGATGAAAGGAATGAACAGTCAGGATTTATCGATGGGGGAGGTAGGTGCCAAATGAGTTGGGCCTATCAGGTTGAATATGGACCGTTAGATCTAAAAGATTGATGGCTTAGATTCAATCTCGGAGAAACGAAAGCAATGTGAGACGGGGGGTTCAGGCGGAGATTGGGCAAATGTGGACCGTTGATCTACAGAGATCAACGATGGATCTTCGCAGAAGATTTTAAACTGCAGGAATTTATGATATAACAGAGAAATTTTGGATTTTATCTGGACCGTCGGATTAGTGAAATGAACAGCCCAGATGTGATCGCAGGATTTCCAATCAACGGAGGAAAGAAGAAGGCGCACATAAAAATTTGCGATGCGATTACATACTGACCGTCGGATCTGGGAGTCAGATCAACGGTTGAGAGTTAATCTGAGGGAAAAATGCAAAGAAATATGGGCGGAGTTTTGATTAATCTGGGCTGTCGGTTCTTGTGGATTCGACGGTCCAGATTGAATCGTAAGATTTGAAATCGGCAGAGGAGAGAGGAATGGCACAAAGGTTTTTTGCGATGTGATTGAATCATAGCCGTCGATCTTAAAACCAGATCGATGGTCTGGAATTAACTGTGAAGGCCAAAGGCAGAAATGTGGGCTTTGGAATGGAGCGATGGGGGCCATCGGATCTAGGCATGGTATAGCGGATCAACGGTCAGGATCCAATCGCTAGATCGCATCGGCGGGGAGAAAGAACAAAGGGTCAATTAAAACTTGTGATGCGATTACGGATTGATCGCTGATCGATCTAGATCAACGGCTGACCTTCACCAAACAATGAACTGTGAGGTTTTTATAAAAACCAAAGGAAAGTCGGGTTTTTATTAGAAAAGGGGCCAATTGCAATCGGAGCTTCTTAAAAGCAAAAGGTAACGAGACAAGAAAATCTCGATTGCGATTGCGCGATTAGGCCTCAGCGCCTGGTCTTGGTGCTGGTCTTATGCAGAAAAAAAAGGGGCTGGGGGCTAGGGCCAAAGGGGCTTAAGGCCTTAGTGCAAAAGACTGTTTTTTAGGATTTTTTAAGGATTTTCAAAGGATTTTGAGAGTTCCAGTAAGGTTTAAAAAGGAGTTTTAAACCTTATTAAAGGGATTTTATAAAGGAAATAAAGGAAAATGAAGGAAATGGAGGAATTTCATGAGGAAAAAGGAGATAAAAATGGAGGTTAATTATGAGTGAAAACAGGGAAAAAGTGAAGGGGAAAATGGGTTTTTTGAGCAGTATTTCTCCTTGTAAACAACAGATTTTTCAACTATATGAGGGAAACAGCAGTGAAGATTAACTCATGGATAAGTTATCTTCATAAGACTTTCAAGAACTAACAATTTTATTGCTTGAAGGCTTTAAAAAAGTGATTTAGCCACCATTTGATATAACAAATTTTTATAGGTGGCTAACATTGAGGAAGCTTGAGTCCATGACTTCTGAGAGAGATTGAGTCCATGCCTTCATCTCATCTGAATTCCCTGATGAACATCTGAGACGTGCTTCAGCTGAACCCCGCTAGAGGAGACTGCGACGTCAAAACATTGGTTGTAACTCTTCCTTCTATTCATTTATATACATGACTACTGTTTGGTTCCACTATTATGTTATGATGTTTGTTTAATGCGATATGTTTAGCCCTATTTTACTGGCTAATAGTTATGAGTGAAACTATTATGTCGTATGTTGTTCTTATTTCTTGTTCTATGTGTAGGTACCTGAGCGTAACAATGAACGGATTGTGATTTTCCAAGGCAGGAGCGAGAGGATACTACTCTTTCAGCAACGTCGACAATGTGGGATTCCAGATAGGACAATATACCGTGTCTTTTGTTCATTCATTATCTAGGAAGCAAAAATTTAGCGTGTCCCTTTGTTTCTAGGCCCACCCTAGGGCTAGAGGGATCGTCTATGTCCGCAGAGAGGATTTACCTGCATATCAAATTGGAGACTCCACTGGGGAGTAGTGCGAGTTTGTCGTTTCATCCCGTTGGGTCAGTTTCAATTATTAATTTAGTTATCTGTCTTTTCTGGTTTGCTTTCTTAGTTTCCATCCTTTGTTCAGCTCTAGAGTGTCGAGATTGACCTCTGCTCATTAGGTTTTGGTTTTTCCTCTTTTCCCCATAGTTATCTGGCTTGGTGCGATTTTTCTTTGAACAGTCGCGCTGATTGGCCCAGGTTGCTATTTTTTCACTCACGACAACCCCTGTATGGTGCGGATTATAGCCTTACAGTCGCGCCAACCCATGTAGGATTTGGTTTGACCTCCTTAATGAGTCTTTTGGTCAATTGTGCTTGCTTCTAGGTTATTTTTTGGGTGTGATTAAGCTTTTGGGACTATGTTGACACTGTAAAAATGTTTTTCTCAGTTGTTTGTCCATTTTCCTGTCAGTGTAATTTAAGGCCTTAGGGTTTATAAGTGTCCTTGTACACTGAATCTTATGTTTGAAAAGAAAGTCTCTTCGATTGTTGTCAGTCTCGTTTTGGGTCATTGTCCTGAGTTTTTCTTGATCCTTTTGAGTTTTTATTTTGGTTGAATGTTATTTTCGTTTTATCAATTGATCCTTCCCCTTATTGCTCCAAGCATCGATTGCATTGCTTGTTTTGGGTCATTTTGGGAAACTCTTTTTTCGATTGAAAGTTTGTTGCATTAGTTTGAATGTTTTTGTGTTTGCTTTGCCTTGATTAAGTCATTCAATTTTAAATCCCTACATTCGCAAAACTCAAACTAGTGTTTATTTTGTTTTCCATTGAATTAGTACATTGTGTGCTTCATTCCATTGAAAAATCCAAAAAATAATAATATTTTGCATTCTTTCGTTGCATCGAAATTGAAACATTCCTTTACATAACTAGAATTTGTCAATCTAGGAAGGAGTTTCGTTCTCGATTGATTGCATTAGAGGAATTAGAATTTTTCTTTGCATACTTTCCTTGTTTGTTATTTTTTGAAATATTTCTATCCTTCTCATAACTAGCATTCATCGAATTGAAAACCATGTTCATTTGCATATAGTTTTCATTTAGGAAGTTAAGCTCCAAATTCGATAAGGCCTTGAAATTGAAACATAATCCAAGATTAACTTTAAAATTTACTCAATAAACCTATGGCAACATTGAAACCTAACGCAAAATTTCTTGTGGTCTAGGCTAGAGACGTGTTCCGGCGTCTTAAAACCTAGTAGTTGTCATTCGCCTTTTGGCTTTAGACAGCACTAGTACGGACTTTGCTCCCTGTACTGTCGCGTATATAAAGGGAGACAATCATTTGATCCATAGGAAGTCGATTCTGCCGCTTTGTAACCGTGATACACTAAACACATCATTCGGGGAGACTACTTGCACGTATGTTAAGTCCTTGGTCATTTCTCTTTCATTTGATCACCAAGGTGTATATGGCAGTTCACAGAAACCTGGTATAACCTCTTTCTTAGAGTACCTGAGTAGTCGTTTAGATCTTTTCATGACTCTTTAAACAAGAAAAATATCATCGAGCACTTGTCCTTTCACACTTGTTTCAAATTGAAAGTGACTAGAGTCATCTTTTGCCTGTTTCTCGACTCTTGAAACATGAAACATTGAATTTTGGTTTCAGTGTTATAAAATTAATCACCTACGATCACACGCCTATTAAAATTTTTGTTACTTGGCCTGTTTGTTTTCCTTAGTTCTTGATCTTGGAACCTTCGATTGGTTATCTCTTTTCCTTCCTGTTCTGATATACGGTCAAATTGGCGGAACATCCAGTTTCGTCGTCCTCACTACCTCCTAGTGGTGGTTCTTTTCTGGACGTTTCTTTTGAAACCCCTCAGTCCACTAGGTCTATCGAGTTTTCGCAACCTATTCTTTCGTCTATCCAACCCCTTGCTACTCAATCTTCGCTTGATGAGCCGGTTGAGTTCAATTGGCCTCCTTCAAGTGCTTGGTCTGGTTTTGGGGAAGAAGGATAATTTCCTCCTCTTATGTTAGGATTGCTATTTGTTGCTACTGTGATACCTCCTAGTCCCCGTAGTATTTTTGAAGATCTTACAATAGATTCAGATATGGATTCCTCGAGTCCAGTTGGTAGTGAAGAAATGCCTGTTTATACAGGAGAATATCACCTTTTTCCCAAAGATCTCTCTCGTGTCTCTATCCAGTCTTCTCCACCATCAGTGTCACTTCCGCTCGGATATAGGTCGTTGAGTCAGATTATGTTTGGTGTTGCTTCCATAGCACAATCTAGCACAGTAACTCCTCCTCGGAGTTCGACCCTCCCTTCATTAGGTTTGTCACCTTTGGCATCAGATCCGTCGGTTACTGTTACGTCTGTCCCAGTTCAAACTACTGTCTGTGTGGCTTCATCTACATCGGTTGTTGCATCTCAGTCATCTGGATTGTTTCACACTCGCAGGTCTATATTTCTCAATTCTACGTGGCATGTTAATCCCGGCCCAGGTAGGTCACAACCCCATGCCGTAGAAACCCCGCTTGCCTCTACCACGCCTATGGTTTCTACCTATGAGTTTGAAAAGCAGATGTTGGATATTCACCGATTTTATGCTCCCTCCACGGAGGCCACACCTACTTCTATTGTTGTTTCCATTACCCCCGTGATCCCTGGCGGCCTTAATTTTGAGGAGTATATATTGGTTGTTCAGCAGCAGAGCTCTCAGGGTTCTTAGCAGTCCCAGACTGCTAGCCATCCTCTTTTTCATCACTATGATGTTGTTGGTAACCCTGTTTATTCATTTTCGATTCATTATGATGAGCATGGTAATCTTGTTTATTTGCCTCCTTTTGATCCTTATCAGACTGTTTCTTAGTTTAGACCTACCTTGCTTGTGCAACCCTCTGGCTTGCAAGGACAACCCTCTATGGGAAAACCTTTAGCTTAGTAGGGCCTTGCCTTTGGTCCACAGGGACAACCATATGGTCCACAAGGCCAACCTTTACATGGAAAACCTTTGGTCCAACATGGACAACCCTCCGGTCTTTCGAGTCAACCTTTGAATCAACTAGGACCATCTTTTGGTCGTGGGGGGGAAATTTATCTGCCACAGGGACAACCTGTTGCACCTCAATCACAGCCGCACGTTTAGTATGGCCCAAATATTGTGCAACCAGGACAACCCTACGGTCCTTCTCCAGGTCAACCTGGTTATCAAGGACAACCTGGACCGTCGCAACCATTAGGCCAAATTTTCCCACAAGGATAGCCTGGTGGTCCCCAACAACCATTTCAACAGTCGGTTCAACCAGTTCAGTAGCCATTTCAACCTGCCCACCAGCAGATTCCTTCAGTTCTGCAGCCAGTTCTACTTCTTTACCCTGCTCAGCATCCTGCTCAACCTACTCAACCGCAGGGCGCTTACTAACCTCAAGTTTCATATCAACCGGTATATAGTGCACCCCAGATTCCTTACCCTCAAAATCAACCTGTATATCATAAACCTAAAATCCATGCTTACATTCCACAGCAGAATCCTTATACTGCTCAACAAGGACCTCAGTGGTCTACTTCAACTCAATATCCTGGTATCAACCCCAGTATCAACATAATTATCCTACTTCTAATCCCTATGATACGAATCCTTCAGGACAGAATGTATGGGGACATAATCCCACTCGGACTTGGTGGAATGTACACACAGGTCCTTATCAACGACCTCCGATGACTTTTAATACTCAATTACCGTTTCTTGCTATGTTGGAATTACCTGATGTGTTAAAGTTGAAAAATGATCCTATTCTTCATAACTCGTATTGGCCTCTAGTTCTACATGTTTTATTTTATGTTTTACCCAACAACTTTTCATATTCGGCTCCATCTTTTCCAGCGAACTCTTAATGGTGCCGCTGCAAAGTGGTACATTGAGTTGTCTCGTGGATTTTTTCAAGGTTTCAATTCCTTAGCCATGGCATTCCTTACACATTTTCAGTTACCGATTTGCTATGATACCGAGACGCATCTCCTCACTTCATTGAAACAAGACCGAGCTACTCATATCTCAGATCATATTCATGAGTGGTGGCGTCGTTGTCGCATGATCAAATTTGAGATACTTGATCAGCTTCTGACTCATTGGTTCACTACCTCCTTTGTCAATCAGATTGCCAAAGACATAGCTATGGGGGCTTGTGTAACCGAGGAACAAGCCATTGCTTACGCCCAGTACCTTGATCTTGTGTACTCTCAGTCCGATGCATTATATGATATCTTGCCTGATGCTCCTCGACCTGGAACTTCTAAACCACCAGCGACTCCATCCGTTGATGGTATTATTGGTTCTGTATCTCAGACTTCTCAGAAGTCTTCTTCATCTAATTCTGGGAAGCAGAAGTCCACTTCTTCCAATAATGTTGCTTCTCATCCAACTTCGAATTCTGGCAAACCCGCAAAAGTGAATGACGTTCAGGCCAATCCTATAGATAACACTTCTAAAGGTAAGAATAAGGGTAAAGGTAAGGCCAAAGCCGATACCCCGAAACAGGATTCTCCGAAACCTCATTCTGCTGATGGTTCTCAACGCAAACCGAAGTATCCTTATTTGATTTGTGATGAAGAGAAATTCACCAAGGACTGTCCCCGACGGTCCGAAGTGAGTCGATTTCTCAAAGGTGCCCAAGGAGCTCCGACCGTTCTTAAAGAACCTTTCCCAACTTAGCAGACCTAGATGGTAGAGCAACCTCAGTCCTCTGCCCCATTTGGCTCTCAGGTGTTCATGATGAACGGTTTTGCACCCATTTCCATTGCTACTCGATCGAAAGATTATTCTGGCTTGCGTTAGGTAGTGGGGAAGGAGATCACTGATGGTCCCCCTCCTCCACCTATTTCTAGCCCTCTTGAGATTGAACGACCTAATATTGAATCAATTGTGCGACCACCTTCCAAATGTGTGGGCCGCAAGTCTTCGTACAATCCTAATGCCCGTGCTACTCAGCATTATAGTATTGTTGAGGATTTGGCTTAGGCACCATCCGCAAAGTATACGTTAGAAGTACTTCAGAGTTTTCCGTCGCAACAAAAGGCTTCGTTATCTGCGATAGGTGGGGTTGATCCTGCCGATACTAGCCTTCTCGCTTTCGATTTAGAGAATTTTGTCCCGCGACTCCCACACCAAATTGCGCTCATCATTCAAGTTGGTATTAATGGTTTGAATATTCACCAGGCGGTTGTGGACGAGGGTGTGTCTAACTATGTTATGTCATCTTCTTGTTGGAAAGCCATTGGTTCTCCAGCTCTCACTTCTTCACCCAATGCCCTTGAAGCATTTGATGGAAGGGAATCTAAACTTCTTGGTGTTCTCAGTAGTTTACCGATTACATTGGAAGGGAAGACAGTCAATGTCGAGGTTGAAGTCGTTGATGCTAAACTCAATTATAATCTTCTCCTGGGATGCAGTTGGACTCACGCCATGTTGTGTGTTTTGTCCACTCTCTTTCGTGTTTTGAAATTCCTGCATAAAGGAAAGATTATTACTATCGATCAATTGTCTTTCTTCACTTCTTCTTCTGAGAACAACGTTTCGTACGTGGATAAGATTCCTACTCCCTATGAGAGCGTAGGGCTAGGCCTTTTCAAGGATCCTACCTGTTAGCCATCTATAAATTTCTCATATGCAAAGATGACTAAAACAGGTCTTTAGTCTTCAAGAAACAAATTTCAGGCCAATTTGTGACTTCTTGAAGCCTTGATATGTCCATTTTTCAAGGGGATCCATCTTCACAAAATCCCTGCTGGTATCATGAAGAAAAAACTGTTTTCCAAGGCCCCATTTCCATCATTTTATTCCCCCCATCTCATCTTCACAACTGCCCCCATATCACTTATTTTTCCCCTTTTCTTATCCTTCATTCCTTCTAAAAAATCCCCCTTTCCTCCCTCATTTACCTTTATTTTCCTTAAAAACCCCTTTAAAACCATTTAACCCTTTTTATTTGGTTTTAAGAAGCCTTTTTACTTTACCCAGAACACTAAAAAAACACGTAAAAACCCATAAAAACCTTTAAAAAAGATTTTTCGCTCCTTTGGGCCTTAGGCGCTTTTTGCTTAAGCCCCTAGCCCCTTTCTCCGCCTTGTGACCGCACCCTGCGACCAAAGCGCTAAGCCATCAGCGCATCGCCCATCGGTTCATCGGTGATCCTGATTTCTTATGCCTAAGCCCTGTACCTCACCGATGGCCAATATTCGACATGATCGCAACCGTCCATTTCCTCGAGATCTGACGAATATCGCTCCATCGCTCCATCGCTCATCGGCACTTGCTCTTCCATATTCCTTTCCTCCACTGATGTGATCCTCCAATCACATCTCCACTGTCGATCTCGATCCTGATCGGACGGCCCTCCATCCATCGCCTGCGCTCTTCCCCATCGGCCATTGCAACATTTAAATCCCTCTTCTCATGACCCTCTACCTCGCTGATTGCCGATCCCCTGAGTCGATCTGAGTCGTCTATCTTCCAGATCCGACGACCATCAGCTCTCCTCCCATATGATTTCGCCAGTCCCACCTGACCGCGCAAAGCTTTTTCATCATGATCTCATGTGATCTCCACCATTGATCTATCTCCCCTCCCAGATCTAACGGTCCAGATGCATTTCGCACCCATTCCTCCACAATGCTCTAAAACCCGTTTTAAACGTAAAAAAGGTAGTTTTTCCTCCCGGGATTCACATTAGCCTGGTCCCACCACCTCCTCCCGTCGTGCTATTCTTAGCCCTCCACGTTCATTCTCAATCGTAGATCTTCCTCCCCATATCTAACGACCTAGATTCCATTTCGCGTCCATTTTCTCCCTCCTCCTCTCTGTGCACTTTGAATGTGAAATGGGTGGTTTTCAAGAGCCTACATGTCAACCATTAGCATGTATCACGTCCCCGTGGCCCAATACCACTTACCACCTTTTGCTGCTTGAATACCACCTCTGGTATTCCCCTAAACCACTTTCCTATTCTTCACACCAAACTCGGTTTTGACCCTGGTTTTTGTGGTTTTGCGCCATGAAACCTTTTCCTCGCTGCTTGCACCTTGCCTCCTCACTACTCCATTAACCCCTGCTGAACCCTCTGAAGCAGTTTTTTCCCCCAACGTAGGATTTCATAACTAGTTTGTCGTCATGTTCAGGTTTAAATGGTGGATTAATCCACAATTCTCCCATAGCCAAGGAAATGGTGGCAAAGGGGCCAGGTGGTTGAATTTCAAAGCTTAATCAAGTGTTTTATGGACATGATTACATAGTAAACCCTCCGGCGCAGCCACCTTTACACAAAGGAAAACAAAGGAGATCAGTGAAAGTTGAAGGTCAATGCATAAATCCGAAGATCAAAGGCTTAACCAACAAGTTAAGGACAAAGACAAAAGCACAATTTAAAGCTAAATATCAGTGTTTAAAGAGATAAATTCAAAGAAAAATCGGCGAGAAATGACTTCAGAACGCCAAATCATCGAAGTATTTATTTCTCCAAAGGACCAAAGGACACTTATAGTTTACTTTTCCTCTTAAAACCACCGTGATAGCCATAAACTCTTTAAACTGTCATAATAGTTATTGCACATGTCATGGAGGTCTCAGAACCAAAATATGACAGTTACTTGTCATAGAGGTGAAACAGAGTACTGCAGGCCAAGATATCTTCAAAGAACACCTTTCAGAGTTATTGCCAGCCTACCAGATATGCCTCAAAGACAGAAAAACTACCAAAGTGGTACCAACAGTTAATGCTATGACTATTAAGCAGAATGGGCATTTGAATACTTCTCCCACTCTGTCTTAATTGATATTTACTACCACTCCTGCAACACTCTTCCTCTTTCACCTATATGTATTTACAGAAAAATCATTGTAATGGTTGGGAAATTGTTAATTGTTTGAACTGTTATTGAGTAAGATTTTCTGAGTAGTTGTAATATAGTAGGCTGGGAAGAAAAGCATTGGATTGTAAAAGCTATTGGACTCAAAGTATGTAACTGGTTTTGCACATCAATAGACAAGAAGATTCACTGGATCTTGATCTAAATCATTGGTGATGTTGTTCTTACTGTAATTGTTATTTTCATTATGTTTCCATACTGTCCATTTTTTCTGATAAAGAACAACAAAATATAGAGAAGGATATATCGCAAAGTACCCTAGCTCTCACTGAAAATATTTATCTTTATGTTTTCTACTAAATGTGTGTTTGGGAATGATTTCATTAGAGTGTAACTAGTCAATGAATGTTGGTGAGCCCATATCTTGCTGTGTAGAACTTGAGATGTTGTTCTTGAATGATCTTTTCATTGCATGCTAAGTAGAGTCTTAATCAAGGAAGTTTATGGTTAGCCATGTCCCTTGTTTAGTATTTAACAGTTGTTTTGAAAATTTCCCTTAAGAGTATGCCAAAAGCAAGCTAGGTTAAAAGTCCTTACTTGATCTTAGGTTACTTTTTATGTTTATCTTAAATGTCTTCCCTTGAGTGCATGTCAAAGCAGGCTAGGTTAAAAGTCCTTACCTAATCCTAGATTTCCCTTTGTTTTATTACATGTTGCTTCTTTCACCTCACTCCTTAATGTTCCATACCACCAAATCAACTTAAAAGATCTTCTAATATAGATGAATTGCCCTTTGGAAAACCTTGGATAGTTGATGTGAAAGTAAACCCTTTTTATGACTCCATCGCCCAATGGTTTAGCACTGTTTTTTGACCTATCTTCCCATGCTAAAACATCCTTCCACTTATTTCCTCCTTCACTTCACATGAACTTCTCATTTAATGATCCCCAACCAACCAACAAACAAACCCCTTGCACTCCATAACTAGCCTAATATCATATCATAAGCCTTAAAGACATATCCTTTAAAAACACATATAGAGAGATCCCTCTATGAATCCAGGAGGGATAGATCCTAGGATTCCAAAGTGGTTCTGATGTTGCCTTGTCATTTAGTATGCCAGTCTGCTAAATCACAGGACCCCAACACTGCCCTCATGGGTATTTTTCCCCTTCCACCACCAAATACTATTCAGGTCAATCCGATTTCTCGCACTGATGACCCATGGGTTATCCCTTCCCCTGAATAGATCGATTCCTTCGGAGATTTGATGCCGTTGATTCCGATTGAAATTGATTATTGTGAACTCATTTCTACATCGGACACTCCATCCTCTGATTATGCTCCTTCGAGCATGTCTCTTGACATTTATTCTCAATCCCCTTGGCTTGGTGATTTTGATTCACTGGATCCTTTGAAAGAAGTGATTCCCTCCGATGAGGCCATCGTGGAAACTATGTCTCTCGAAGATCTACCGTGGGACGATGGTCATCATCATTCCTCATTTCTACCAAGTCTTGGGGCCATGTCTACCTGTCTGAGAGTTTTGATTTTCAAGTTCCTTCTCCTCCACTTCAAACGCCTGTTCATATCCATGAATTTTTTTCGGAAGGTCACTGAAGTAATATTACATAGACGATTCCTATTGACATTTCCATTAAACCAGGAATCGTAGAGAACATCCATATCGGGGTCACTTGTTCTTTCAATGAAGTACAACTCTATACTAGCCTTTTCCACGAATTCTGTGATGTCTTTGCATGGTCCTATGGAGAAATTCCTGGCATTGGTCCTAGCATCATGGTACATGAGATTCCTACCTACCCCGGTTCGAAACCTGTTCGTCAGCGTCTTCATCCAGTGCATCCTCGGAAAGCTGCTTCCATTAAGGCCGAAGTGGAAAAGCTTCTCAAAGCTGGTTTCATTTATCTGATTCCATTGACAGAATGGGTCTCTAATATTGTTCCCGTAGATAAGAAACAAGGCACTATTCGTGTCTGTGTTGACTATCGTGATATCAATCGAGCTTGTCCCAAGGATAATTATCCTATTCCCTTCATCGATCAAATCATTGACGACTGTGCCGAGAGCGAGATTTTTTCCCTTATGGATGGTTTTTCTGGTTATAATCAGATAAAAATTCTCCCGAATAATCAACACAAGACTGCCTTCATCTGTCCTTGGGGTACCTTTGCATATAAGAAGCTTCCTTTTGGTTTAAAGAATGTTGGGGCCACATTTTAGCGCATGATGTCTTATGCCTTTCATAATATTCGCCACATCGTTCAGCCTTATCTGGATGACCTTTCGGCTATTTCTACTAAGCGTAGGGATCATCCTGACCATCTTCGTCAGATTTTTCTTCGTTGTAGACACTATAACATTCGGATTAATCCGCACAAGTGTGTCTTCTGCGTTGATTCCGGTAGAATTTTAGGGTTTATCGTGTCCAAATATGGAATTCGCCTCGATCCTCTCAAGGTTGAGGCTATTGTAAATCTCCCCTCTCCTTCCTCATTGCATCAGTTGTAGAGTTTACAAGGGAAAGCTAATTTTTTACGTTGTTTTATACCTAACTGCACCGAAGTGGCTAAAGGATTCACATGATTTTTAAAGCAGGGCGTCCCTTTTTGTTGGGATGAAATCGCTCAGAAATATTTTGATGCATTGAAGACATTGCTTGTCAATGCTCCTCTACTTCACCCTCCAAATTATCATTGTGATTTTTCCCTCTATTTAGCTGCCGCTTTCAGCACGATTTCCATGGTTTCGGTACAAGACGATGATGATGGTCATGAGCATGTTATTTATTACTTGTCTCGTAACCTTCTCGACCCAGAAACTCGTTATGCACATGTCGAGAGGTTGGCGTTAGCTACAGTTCAAGCAGTCCAATGTTTTCGTCATCATATTCTTTTATGCACAGTGACGGTGATTTCTGATTGCAACTCTATGACCTACATATTGTCTCAAAAATTGCTGGGGGAAAATACTCGAAGTGGATTGTTATCCTCCAAGAGTTTGATTTGGAATTTACTATTGCCAAGTCTAAGAAATCATTAGTCTTTGTTGATTTACTCTGTTCTCTCCCTTTTGACTCTACTCCTTCTCATTCTGAGGAATCCATTCGCTTTTTTTTATTAGCACCCTCGATCCTTAGTACGGTGATATCATATTCTATCTCCAGACTTCATCTTTTATATCTGAGTTGACGAAGGATGCCCGTCGATGCATTCGCCATCAGTCGCAACCTTATCATATATTTGGAGATACCCTCTATCGTATTGGAGTCGATTCCATACTTTGACGATGTTTGAATCTCAAGGAAGCTGAGAAAACCCTGAATGATTATCACAGTGCTGCCTGTGGTGGTCACATGTCTGGTTATGCTACTGCACAAATTTTTTTGTGCTGGTTATTTTTGGCCTTCTATTTTCAAAGGTTGCATGGTCGTGGTTCGTAAATGCCATGATTGGCAGATTTATCAATGCAAGATGCATGCACCACCCATACCTCTTCATCTAGTCATTACCGTTTGTCCCTTTACGAATTGGGGCATCAATTTTATGACGTGTAACCCTCACTCAGTCGGAGGGCATGCCTATATTATCGTAGTCGTGGACTACTTCACCAAATGGGCCGAAGCAATTCCTACACTTGCCACCGACAGTAAGGCAGTTGCTCAGTTCATTATTGCTAGGTTTGGGGTCCCTCAAGCCATCGTTACCGATCATGGTTCCCATTTTCGGCATTATATGGTGGCGGAGTTGACTTCTAAGTTGGGTCAGCATCACGACAGATCAACGCCATACTACCCTCAAGCCAATGGCCAGGTTGAAGTTGTGAAAAAAGTTATTGTCACTATGCTTCAACGTACGATTGGGATCCACAAATCCAATTGGAATCTCATGTTATTTTCAGCTCTTTGGGCATACCGAACCTCAGTTAAGAATGCAACCGGGTTCACTCCTTTCCAGTTGGTTTATGGCCTAGAAGCTACTCTCCCGATTGAATGTGAAATACCTTCGCTCAAGTTGGATGTTGAATTATTGCCCAATAATTCGCCAGAAGAAGAGCGTCTCCTTTATTTAGAAAGGCTGGATGAAACCCGCCGCTTTGCTGCTCTCGTTATTGAAGCACAGAAAAAGCGGGTCAAAGCTCATTTTGACCAGTCAACTTCCCCTCGTTCTTTCGTTGAAGGAGATCTCGTCCTCCTGTATGACCAAGCTCATGATAAGCTGGGGGCAGGAAAATTTCAACCTATGTGGCATGGGCCCTACATCGTTAAACGTGTATTGCAAAATGGGGCCTATGAGCTAATTGATTACGAAGGTCATCCTCTTGAACAACCCAGGAATGGGTTGTATCTCAAAAAATATTATGCGTGAGTCATTCATGAATAATAGGTGTACATAGGTGTTGTTTTCATTTTTGTACATGTTTTGGTTTGGTGTGCTTTGTGAGCGTTTTCCTGCTTATTTGGTCTTGCTTATTGTGCAGATGCATTTTACCCCTTATGTCGGTTTCGCGGATGGTGCTTCCCGCAGTACCAGGAATTTTTCTTTGGCAGCCTGGGTAATTTATGATCCTGCTGGTGAGTTGATATATCTGCAAGGTATTTGTCTAGGACGAACTACAAGCAATGTCGCCGAATATAGTGTTGTCATTGAGATATTAACCGAAGCAATCAACCTCGGCATATGTGCATTGCTTGTAAACCTAGATTCACAACTTGTCGTTCTTAAACTCAATAGTCATTATTCAGTGATAAATCTGTACATTCTGAGATTCTATTTACATATTCATTTGTTGGAAAGACATTTTGATTTTATTACATATCAACATATTCCTAGATGGATGAATACATTGACTGATACAGTGGCTAACATTGCAATAGATAGACATTTGTGTAATTTTTAAAATCATCATCATATGTAAAAGATCCATGTAGGAAAATAGATGTATGTATATATATATATCGCATGTTTGTAGCTGTGTGCATCATAACTTCAAAAAATATATGTGTGTTTCTGTTACATCCTGAGACATCATGTCTCTTAAAATATACAGATAAAACCTAGGTGTCTAATCGGTATGATGCTCATGGTAACATGTCACTGCCTGTACAAGCCACCTCAACAAGCGGTGAATTCGGCTGGGCACCCCTACGGTATGTCTCTATTAGGTGCGAGGAATATCATCAAATCGTGCATAGTTTGGGACTCGCACGATTCCCTCCAGATTGTGCACTATCTCATCTTCCTTGCCACCCTCACCTTGAGGGTCAAAATCGCGAGGGATTCACCTTGCTATTGGTGACATGCCAGTGGGTCTCTCTGGGCCAACATATGCAAACACATGGATTTAATGTCAGAACACGCATAAATAAAAAAATCATAATACTCATAAAACTTAAAAATGAGTCTCACCCAAATCTTCATCCCAATATTCTCCCTCTGGGAGTGGGAGGTCCGGATCATCTGTGAAATCTGTACTAGAGTAGGGCCAATCCTCCACGACAATCAATTCTCAGTGGAGCCAATCGAATAATTCCGGTCTCCAGGACACTTTTTGACCGCCCCCTACCCTTTGCATCAGAGCTGCCCATCGGGCCATCCGTGCTTCTCTCGCTGGTGGTGTCGGGACTATGACCTCCTGTTGCTGAAAAATAGGTAGTTGTTCCAAGAAGAATGATACCATAATAGATCCATAACCAAATTGCTTCAAGTTGGTCTTCTTGCATTTTGTTAGCTGGCGTTTCATGTTTATTGTCACGGCCTCTGCCCAATTGTAGATGGTCGGTGCCAAGTAGTCTACAGCAAGAAGAAATTGTGTCTTTTTTTCTTCATTCGGTGCTTGTGATCCCGCAGCTCGTGTGATGGTATGTAGCACTACTTTTAGTGCTAATTCTGGGATAGTTTGGACATCAAATTTCCCTCTTCCTGTTCCCTTCCATGCCCCTGGACATACCCTGTCCATCACCATGGTCATGTTCTCCATGCAAGGCCGGGTGCCGGTTAGGATTGGTGCTGCTCCACTCCACGATAATCCTGTTATAAAATAGACGTCAAAGACTTCAATCTTGAGTTCCTGATCCCGAAGGATGAAATTTTCTTGATTTTCGTCCCATATAATGATCAGATACTGCAGTAGCTTCGGTTGAGCTCGAAGACATGGTGTTAGGAAAAAAAATTTCAATCCACAGTCTCTGAGAGCTTCCATGACTCTCTCATTTTCCATGGCAAGCTCGTCTTCTTCGCTATGTTCCAATTCTTTCCATTCTATGACCATTTTTCCGCTTTCTACCTGTAAGCACATTCATATGAGTGGCATTAGCCATTTTTGAACCTTAAACTTGTGAATAATTGGAGTATTTGCCTAGCATTTTTCACAAAAAATGGTTTGCGCCGTTGGCGCGACTGTTTCGCAAACAGTCGCGCCCTAGTGTAAAAAATTGGGTGGTTAGCGCGACTCCGTGCTCGAAACCCACGCCAACTGCCATGCCCTAATATTCACATTTCCTCCCCCAGAATTCAAAATTGGAAGTTGCAGGGAGTAAGAAATGACTTAAAATGACGGGAGAGATCTCGGCTCTTACCTGGAACTGACAGATTTGAGATTGGTCTGTTGGATTGGCTGTTATCGTCGCCGCAATATTGCACAGTGAAATGGGTAACTATTGCTCAACAAGAGGTAAAAAGTGAAAAGTAATTATTTTTACCATTTTTTGGCATTTTATAACATTTTCACAACCCTAATTAGGTTTTAAGACATATTTTTCGATTATTTTATTGTATTATTTTCAAGAAATGGGTTTTACACGTGTCTCTTGTGCAGCGACAGGTTTTTCATGCGACAGTGATGAAGTAATGAGTTATATTTTATACTTTTTCGAACTCGGTAAAAACACGAAAAAGTCACTACTGGAGTCATATTTCAGCTCTTTTCTGACTCTCTAAAAATGAAAATATTGTCGAGATTCTTGTCATTTTGAACTCGTTAAATGGCTGCGAAATGATATCTACCTAGTATATGTTTACCCATTTTTCGGGATGGGATGGATTATTTATAAAAAATGAATACCTTAGCCTATTACGACTAAGAGGTTCTTTCATATATTGTTTTCTACCTTTTTGGATCTGAGAGACTATTTACAAAAAGGGCCATACTAGAGTTTTCTTTTCTGCCTTCATTTCAAACTCTCTAAACATGAAAAGATGTTGAGTTCTCCCTTTGTCAGACTCGTTAAACCCTGATGACATTGGACTTCATCGTCATGACTTTACTCGAGTTCCTCCTTCCTAAGGCTCGTAAAATGTACTAGGTTGGATATGTCCAAAGGAAAAACTTACATTGCAAGCATATGCTATCCCCTTCAAGCTTGTTTTAAAAAATAATTGGGGTAATCGCCAGAAATGGTGGGGGAAAATGGAACCAAGTTTTAGCTATGTTAGCAGTATGTCGCTCTTGAACATGGAACTTGTCTACATTTGTGTCGATTTGGGGACATCTCATTTCGTCACTTTTGCCTCCATGGGTTTGGGTAATCCTTTTTGACCTCTCATCTGCTCTTTTCCACGTCATCATGACCTCAGATCCTTTGATGTCAAAAACTGCTAAATCCAGTGTCGTGCTGCTAATTTGTTCAAGTTTGCCTTTGCAGTTGTCAACCTTCCTCTGATTCCCTGTTTGTCCCAATTCACTTTCATCATGTTTCTCTATCTCGTGTCGATGATGTGGGAAAAATTATGGCCCTCCTTCAACCAAGTCACTTCTTGTCGACTTCAGCTCGTTATCCAGGAATTTGACCTAGAGAATCCCTTTTGGTACCTTGAAGCCTGCATGCCTCAATGGCAGGTTTTTCGCATTCGGCGCAAGGTTCACATCATTGGCCTTCGATCGAGTGATTCTGCGGGTGTTCAACGTCAGATCATTGTTCACATTCAGCAGATTGTACCTTTCATACCTTGAGGGCCATCGTCATTATTGGTGGTTTCTCTCGCGTCTGTTAACAGCTTTCATCATCGACTGGTAATCAGATAATTTTCCTGCATGCTCGACTTCAACTCATATATTCGCATGCTTGAAATTGTACTTGCTCGGATCGAGATGGAGCACAAGACCCTGGGTTTTGTATGATAAAATCCAGGTTGCATATTTTTTGTGTATTATCATGACTTATTGCATGACTCTTTTGATTGGATGGTTGTGACCATACCTGAGTCTAGTTGTTGATCCTTACTGCTGGATGGTTGCGTCCATACCTCAGATCTTCGTTTTTATTTACTCTATTATGGATGGCTGCACCCATGCCACATGTTCTTGTATCATAGATATCATTTGTATTTGTAATTTTAGGTTTTTCGATAGTGGTGTTTGGTTCGAACGCATTCTCATAAAGCATTTCACCCCTCCATCTCCCTTGGACCTCATGCTTTAGGGGGCATTTGTTACACAACATTTTGTCACTGTCCCTGCAATCCCCAACTTGCACATTGGAGGGTCATCTCTGTTACCAATAAGAAGTGGCACGCCTTGCAAAGACCATCATTGCATTCCTTTACATGAGAGAAATATTCCTTCTGTTGACAATTCCCTGAGCAGAGCTGTAAAAACCCTTGTTTTTGCCTTGACGCGAGTAGCCAGTTACACCCTTGCGCCGATTGGGAAATTTAACACTGAGCCCGCGCCAGTTGGCGCTCTGTGCCAGTTAGACACCTGTGCCAAGTTGTTTATGGAATTTTTTTAAAAATAGAGGCGGGGATTCCACTCCAACCACCTCGAGGATGAGTCATTAGGAGTGGTTGAACTAAAAAACTACGGACTCCCTCATTTAGGTTTATGGTTTCCACCTCTTATGGGAACTCCCTAAAGGATAGGCCTCCCTCCCACCTTTGTAGGGATCCTAACCTCCTCCTTTTCCTCTATAAAAGAAACTATCTCTCTTAGTACAAGCTAGCTGAACTTGGAGAATTAAACATATTATAGTTGAATTACTAGAGAAGGTAGAATTAGAAGGAATTACATTGAGGAAGCTTGAGTCCATGCCCTCATCCCATCTGAATTCCCTAACGAACATCTGAGATGCGCTTCGACTGAACCCCACTGGAGGAGACTGCGACATCAAAGCATTGGTTGTAACTCTTCCTTCTATTCATTTATATACATGACTATTGTTTGGTTCCACTATTGTGTTATGATGTTTGTTTAATGCGATATGTTTAGCCCTCTTTGACTGGCTAATATTTATAAGTGAAACCATTATGTCGTATGTTGTTCTTGTTTCTTGTTCTATGTGCAGGTACCCGAGCGTAACAAAGAACGGATTGTGATTTTCCAAGGTAGGAGCAAGAGGCTACTAGTCTTTCAGCAATGACGACAGTGTGGGATTCCAAGTAGGTCAATCTATCGTGTCTTTTGTTCATTCATTAACTAGGAAGCAACACTTTAGCGTGTCCCTTTGTTTGTAGACCCACCCTAGCGCTAAAGGGATCGTCTCTGTCTGCAGAGAGGATTTACCTGCGTAACACTCGGCTATTACTGATGTTTTGCTCGTCGAATTCGTAGTTACGTTGGATAGATGTGGCTCGGTTTAATCCTGTCTTAACCTGAGTCCACCCATGGAGGAGGTATCCTTAAATCCTGGTGATTAAGTTGTCATACCCGTGAGCACTATAGGTTGTTCAATTAAAAGGAATGAGGAAGTGGATCCTAACCACACAGTCAACAACCGCAAGGACATAAATGATCAACGATTGAGTGGCGATAAAAATGTTTTGGGTCATGGTATTTTTCATAACAATGAAGGTTGTTATGATTATTTAAAAAACAACAATTCGCAATTAGAGGAAATAGGGGAATGTGGCCCGTGTGGCTCTTTGAATAGGATTTCAAAATTAAAAAGCAGCAGACTTGGGAGCGTGAAGGAGACAAATATTGATAAGAAGATCTTATTTGATGAAGATATAAATATTAATAAGAAACCCTTATATGAAGGTGAGAGTAGTATTAAAATGGATGAGACAAATATCAATAAGAAACCCTTATATGATGAGGATAGAAATGTTAATAGGAAACCCTCATATGATGTGGAGAGAAATATTGATAGGAATCCCTTACATAATGATTCCATTAACAAAAAGGTTGTTAACCTTTCCTTGGTGGAATTAAGTCATGATACTCGTAGGATTCTCGGCAAAGGTTTAGGATTTGATGTTGCTCCTAAAGGTATTCTGAATGAGAGCATTTTGTGTAGCATTGAGGAGGGTATTCGAGGTTTACTTTTGGATGAAAAAGAAGCTATGAGATAGGAATGCTCCCTGATTCTAAGGAAAGCTAAACCCCCTGAAAGTAACCTTAGCAAGGAGGAGATAGGCGCTCTTAGAGCCCTTTGCAATAATGACGAAATTGTGGTCCTTAAGGCAGACAAGGGAGGGGATGATGTTGTTTTAGATAAGGTGGATTATATTAGGAAAATGAATGAGCATCTTGATTGCAGAAACTATAATAAGTTGAAGTCCAACCCCTTGCCAAAGATCTTAAGAGAAGTTAAGAAGGCAATCTCAAACTCTCATCTCGATGATAAGTTGAAGAATAAATTGACCCCCTCCTGTGAGGTCATTCCGAGAATTTATGGGCTTCCTAAGATATATAAAGATGGGGTTCCCCTTAGACCAATTGTCAATACTATTGGATCCCCCACCTATGAACTCGCGAAATATGTTGCAAAAATTCTCAAACCTCTTGTTGGGAACATTGAGTCCTTTATTAAGGACTCAAGTGACTTCGTCAAGCTTATTGAAAAAGAGAGGGTGGAGGAGAGAGACATCCTGGTAAGCTTTGATGTGGTTTCATTCTTTACCAAAATCCCTTTAGATGAAGCAGTGAAGGTTATTAATGAGGTCCTGGATCCTGAAACAACCAAAGTTGCTGAGATTTGTTTTCGATCCACCTTCTTCAGCTTCCAAGGAGAATTCTATGAGCAGGTATCTGGTGTCGCAATGGGACCACCACTCTCACCTATTGTGGCCAACTTATTTATGGAAAAATTCGAAAATAAAGCCCTTGCATCCTTTCCCTTAATTCCATCTTAGTGGAAAATATTTGGAGACGACAATAACATAAAGTGGTCGCATGGTAGGGAGAACCTCGAGAAATTATTCAATCACCTCAACTCAATTTCCTCAGAAATTAAGTTTACCAAGGAGATGGAAGAAAACAGGAGAATTCCTTTCTTGGATGTCCTGGTTACCAGAAAATAAGGTGGAACATTATGGCATCAAGTTTTTAGGAAGAAAAACCATACTGACAACTACCTTCACGCTGAGTCTTACCATCATCTTGCTCAAAAATTTGGTGTCCTTAACACTCTTGCTAAAAGAGCCCCGAGAATATCAAATGAGGAGCACCTGGAAGAAGAAATCTCTCACTTGACATCTGTTTTCTTGGGTATATGGTATAAGGAAAGGGAAAACAGAAAAGCCATAAATAGAAAGAAAAGCACTGTCATATCCAAGAGACGCCAGGATCCTCAAGAGAGTGGTGGAAAGGTTTTTCTACCATACATTAAAGGGGCGACAGATAAGATTGCCAGGGTTTTGGGAAGGAATAACATTTTTGCACAATTCTCAGCAGCAGGAACCATTAGACAAAATATGCGCTCGGTTAAAGATAGCATTAGTGAGGGACAACTTAAAGGTATTTACAAGATTGACTACTCATGTGGGAAGAGTTATATTGGTGAAACTGGGCGCTCTCTTCAAAAGCGTCTGAAAGAGAATGGTGCTGATATTAAACATGAGCGATCGCGAACTTCCGCTCTTGCTGATCACTCCTAAAAAAAAAAACCATCACTTATGTCTTGAGGATGATAAAATCATTGCGAGGGAGGAACACAATCAGAAACGTAATATTAGAGAAGCGATGGAGATTATAAAACACCCGCATAACATCAACAGGGATGGAGGATACGAGATTAGTGACAGTTGGCGACCTCTTATTAGACAAATTTGCTCCTTAGGTTCATCCTCATCCTAGGTATAATTTTACAGGTTTGCTTCTCTTACTTATTAGTAAACAGGTTTAAGGTCGTGTTAGTACAAAAACTCTTATTATTCCACTCACTCATAATAATTATTTTTTGAATTAATTTTTATTCTATTAATAAAAATTAATTAATTGATATTTATTATCATTAAATGGAAGCTAATTATAATAAAAATTCAAATCAAACTTATTTATATAATAAAAAGTTTTAGAATTAAAAATTTATTAGGGTTTAATTAATAAAAATTTATTAACATATATTTAAATAGTTATAATTTAGAATTAAATAAACATATCATATTATTGTTATTTAATATATTCCCTTAGATTAATAATTTAATTACACTATTTAGGGTAATAATTTAACAGTTTTAGTTACTCAAGGTTTAATTAAAAAATTTAGACATTAAAATTAATTTTAGAAATTAATTAAAAAAAATTTAACCAACTATGAAATTAATATAATAAATAAGAATTTCAAATTAGGGTTATTATTTTAGAATTAAAATTAATTCAAATAATATAGATAATTTAAATTAAAAAAATTTAAATATTTATTAAAAAGTTTTTGAAATTAAATTAAAATAAAAAACTTAAAATTTTACAATAATAAAATAATATTTATTTTAAATAGATTAACATAATTTGTTGTCGGCTCCTCTCATAATCATTAGCCTTCACTATTTATACCTTGACCTCTTGCGGCCTTCTTTCATTCTTCATTCATTTCTCGTCCTGAAGATGGATCCCCGTTGGGATTCGAAACGTCGACCATTGTTTTATGATACTATGGATAATATGGATTCTACAAATAACGACAACCACAGAAGTTTGAGAACCATAATTTTTAGATATTGGATACCCTATGGAATATTGACAAACAAATAAAAAAAAATCGAAAAAAAATAAATAAAAAAAAGTAGTTTTAAATAAGATTAATTAATGAAAGGGACAGAGGGGGAGCCACTTTTAGAAGTTGAAATTGTACCCTGAGCCTTGCACAATCTTGGCATAGCTACCTGCAATGTTCTTCCATCAAGACTAGGTCTAGCCACAACCTAGGCCTAAGTGGTAAAAAAGAGGAAAAAAGAAGAAGAGATTAGACAAATTTAATAAAAAAAATTATTATTTTATAAATATTATAGATATACGATAGTTTAGTTCAAGTGGTTATGAGTTAGACAATCGATATTATCTTTTTCGTTAAAATTCTATGTATATATATATATATATATATATATATATATGGTGTAGTCTAACTTATATATGAAAGAATGTGATTTTTTGTTATTTAAAATGTATTTTTGAATGCATAAATGGATTCATCACCCTGAAAAATCCCGAGCACTCTAATTCTACAAATTAAATAACTTCAACTCAAGTTTTTAAAAATCTCGACTGGATTTTGGTTAAAATTAATCAGAAATTTTTTTGTGAAAAATGTCATTTAGTCTATAAGTTAGACTACGCCTATAGTTTTTTTGTTAAAGTTTTCTTGGAAAAAGGAAGGGAAAATATATATGGCATCCATAGGAAGTATTCAAAAAATGTGTTGTCTAAACATGCATAATTGTTTTGGTCAAATCTTGATTTTTGTTGTTTAAAAACGTTTTTTGACTAAGTATATGAATTCAACACCTTGAAAAACCGTTAGGGCACTCAAATTGTGGAGAATTCATAACTCAAACTTGTGATTCCAATAGAGACCAAAAAATAGGTTGGAAAACCCTCCAAAACTATTAACAAATAAACTACGACTTAAAAAAGAACAAAAAAATAGATTATATATTTTCCTAAGATAAAAAAATATTATATATTTCCATTAATACCCCCACACACATATATATTTCCATAGAAAAATATAAAAATTTATACACAACATCCATGAATAAAAATTTATATACAACATCCACGAATTGTGGAGAGCATGCACCTGAAAGTTTTTTGGTACATGCAATAAACTCTAACATCTTATTTCTAATATAGATAGGTAATGTAAAAATATGAAGAATTCCAAATTAGTTAAATGTATCAAAAATAATTCTAGCCTAGTATGGAAAATATGTTGTCTTGTCTTTATGTAAAATATTTTATTTGGTCAAATTATATTTAAAAAGAAAATCATTGTTATTTAAAAATTTTAACTAGGTAAAATTACATTAAAAATGAAAATAAAATAGAAATAAATAATTATATCAATTAAACCAATCTAGATCCATCTTAATTTTAGACCTAGCAAGTATTTAGAAAGATCAAACATTTTAGAATAAAAAGTGTTTTGATCTCTTTGTTAGATCGAGAATTAAAAATGATCTAAACTATTTTATAATTTTGTTAAAATGAATATAAATATAAACTAATCCATGTAGATTTGAAACCAGAGAAATGCATTTAAAATAATTTAAAATAATTTTAATAGAATAAATATAGAAATTTAAAGTTAATATTTAAATTAAATTAATTTCAGATAATATGCATTTTAAATATTTAGATTTGTAGGATAGATTTTAAATTAATAATTTTGATTTTTTTATTAATGATTTTGATATAAAACTATATAATAAATTTTAAAAAATATTTAATAAAAAAAATCATTTAAAAATATAACCAAAAAACATATATTATCGTAAAAGGTTTGAAATTTAATATATTTAAATTAACCGTTATAATATATATATATAATTGATTTGTATTACCTGGAAATATTAAATTATATTATTCTTTCCATAAGCATAGTGTACTGTAATACATTTTTTTTTTGGATTTAGATCCTAGGATTTTTCATGAGTTTTTCATTCTTTCTTTTTCTCTTCTCGACATCTATCTATTTCGAGGGGTTATCAGGAGCAGATGTAGATGAGACAATGAAAATATTTCCTTGTTATGTTTCCATTGCCAATTGTTACAACATATTTGTTGTTTCCTTGTCACTATTTGAGTGATTTGATTCATGGGTATGTTTGTGCCCACTCATTGACATTGCCAAAATCATGGATGAGTCTCTTTCCTTATTGATCAAAGGATTAGCTTCCTCTGCTGAGGGTTTAGATGGATCTACATGAGGTTGAGATTAGGTTGAAGGTGTTGATTTGGCAGCAAGTGACTTTTGTTGTTGTGTGTTATCTTGTCTGTGAGTCGCAGTTATCTTGGATCATTTGGTTCCCTTTTGATATTGTCATCCATAACTGTTTTTTCTTGCATCCAAGTGCGTATATGCCCCTTGTGAAAAGGGTCATGTATTATAAATACGAGTTGTCTTTAGTGCGTCTTTTTGAAGGCTTTTCTGGTGAATTTTTCTGGTCTAATTTCTCTAAAATCCAGCAGAAATTCATTGAAAACAGAAGTTTGATGGGTAACATTGCATAATTGAAGTGCCCTATAGGTTTTTTAGGGTGCTAGATCCATATATACAGTCAAAAAACCAATTTAAATAAAATAAATCAAGATTTCACCTCAAAAATTTTCACTGGATTCCGGCATCGGAAACTCCAAAAAGTCGCACTAAAAACAACTCCTTATAAATATGATCGGGTTGTTTACAAGTCCTGCAATGAAAAACAATGTTTTAATAATCCACTGATTGTGAATAAAGCCTGCCCTTCCATTTGAGAAGGATTTTATCAGGGAATCATTTACTGAGGTCCACTTCGACACATGCAAACAAATGTGATAATTCATTTTGTAATACTTTTAGTGTTGATTTTGATGGAGTTCCCTAGTAAGTTTATAGTGTTTATTAAAATATCAGGATGTGACAAGTGGATGGGAAAATTGGGGAGATGGGAAAATTGGGGAACCTTTTCCATAGATGACACAGAAAGAGGAATAAAATCAGGAAACCAAGGTTGAAAGGAGAGGTCGGAGCGGCCCCAAAACTAGGGTCCCTTATCAAAAAACTTTTGGCAATGTTCTAAATGATTGAAGAGCATAATAAAAAAAGAGTAGAAATGAAACGTAGTACTCTAAGACCAATTCTGGTGCACCCACTCTTGAAGAACACATGTTGCAGGAAAAAAACCATTGAAACATCAAATAATTGTTTGTCGTTCATAATCTGCAGCCACTAATCTACTTATAACAATATCCACATTATTAGCCACTAAGACACTTTTTCTTTTATTGTTATCTTGATCAAATTCTTTGATCATTTCATCAAGCTGAGCATCACCTATACCAAATTCCTGGCAAGCTTGCTGAAGTTTATTGATAAAATGTGATGTTGAATTAATAAAATAAAAAACCCACTAGTCAACTCTACGAAAGAGAGTCTGAACCAGGAGAGTCCGGCTCTGCATAACGCTCTACATTCTCAATACAACTCAATCAATATATAACATACATGGACATAGGGAAGTTAGAACCATACCCTAAGAAATAGAAAATAATTCCTATCTTAAGGTTTCGTGAACCAACTCACACTAATTAAGGATTCTCCATTATCTTTCAACACTCCCCCTTAATGGAGAAGACATTCACAAATATGCCTAACATCTCCCTAACCATTTCAAACTTAATTTTTCCAAGAGGCTTAGTGAAAATTTCAACAACATTATCACACATTTTACAATATACAAGATGGATTTATTTAGATTGAACTTTCTCCTTGAAAAAGTGGAATTGTCACTATCAATGTGTTTAGTGTTCTTCTAAAACACCGGATTATTAGCAAGTTTGATTGAGCTCTGGTTTTCGCATCTGATAATTGTTGCATCTTTCTGTTCTTCCCCAACATCTTGGAGAAGTCTCTGCAACCAAACTGCCTCACACGTTTCTGCACACATAACTTGATACTCTGCTTCCACTGAAGACAAGGAAACTGTGTTATGTTTCTTACTGCTCCATGTAATCACCCCGGATCCAATGTTGAATGCATAGCCTGTTATGGATCTTTGGTTGTCTACATTTCCAGCCCAGTCAGAATCTGTAAACCCTGTCAATCAAACATCAGAATAATCCGTATAAATAATACGATAATCTACAGTTCCTTGTAGATACCTTAAAAAACCTTTCGCTGCATTCAAATGTCTCTCAAGTGGAGTGGACATGTATTGACTTAGCACATTAACTTCATATGCCAAATCTGGTCTAGTAGTGGTTAGGTAGATTAGACTCCCAACCAGCTGTCGATAGAGTGTCGCATCTACCTCTTTAGAGCCATCCTCACTCTGAAGTTTAATGTTCTATTGTAATGGTACTGTTGCAGCCTTACATTGATCCATCCTAAATATTTCCAGTAGACCTCTGACATAATTACCCTGGGACATAAAATTTTGTCTTGAATCTCTCCAGATCTCAAGACCCAAACAATATCTTAGTTCATCAAGGTCTTTCATTTCGAACATTTGTGACATTTGCTGCTTGATTTCCTTGATCAAATCAACAACATCACCTGTAATAATTAGATCATCTACATACAAATAAATCAACACTATACACCCCTTTTCATCTTTCACAATATACAGATTAGGGTCATTTTTACTTCTATTGTAGCTGTGTTGCAGAAAAAATGAATCTATCTTTTCATACCATGACCTGGGTGTTTGTTTCAGTCCATATACAGCTTTCTTTAATCTGCAGACTAAATGTTCTTTCCCTTTCTGGACAAACCCCTCAGGTTGCTCTAAGTAAACCTCCTCTTTCAACTCCCCATTTAAAAATGCATATTTTACATCTAGTTGGTGAATCATCCAGTGCTTTCTAGTAGCTAAAGCAATCATCTTTCTGATAGTATTTAGTTTAGCTATGGGGGCGAAGGTTTCCTCATAATTAATACCTTCTTTTTGTGAATACCCCTTTGCTACCAATCTAGCTTTCAATTTATCTATGGTTCCATTTGCATTAATCTTGGGTTTATACAACCATTTACAACCTATGGTTTGTTTCCCTTCAGGTAGTTCAACAAGCTCCCAAGTGTTGTTTTTGAGCATAGAATCATATTCTCGTTCCATAACTTCTTTCTATTCACTAGATTGATTTGCTTCTCTATAACTAGAAGGTTCAACAACATTCATCATACTAGTTATAAATGCATTTCCCCTATATATAGCAGACAATTGAATCTACCTACTTGATCTTCTGAGTGTTGGTGTAGTGTCCAACCTGTTTTGAATTTCCTTTGAAGGACTTAGTTCGATTGTTGTATCTGAACTTTCTGCTTCTTCCTTTTTCTGCTTCTCATGTTTGTTTCTTGTTTCTTCACTTCATTCCACCAAAAATGGTATATCCCATTCCTCATTGCTTTTATCATATTCATCATAAACCTGCTCATGGAACATGACATCTCTACTGACAAAAATCTTATGAGTAGAGGGATTAAATAATCTATAAGCTTTAAATTGTGAACAATACCCTACAAAGGTACATCTGATGGCTTTTGAATCTAGTTTTCTTCTTTCTTCCTTTGGAATGTGGGCAAATGCTTTAGGCCCAAATACTCTCAAATTTTTTACTGCAGGCTTGAATCCATATAATGCTTCCAAAGGAGTTTTAAACTGGAGACTTCTTGTAGGACTGTTATTTTTCAAATAAACTGCAGTATTCAATGCTTCAGTCCAAAAACCATTCGAAAGATCATTACCTTTCAACATGCTCCTAGCACACTCCACTAATGTTTTTTTCTTTATTTCCGCTACTCTGTTCTACTGAGGAGTATGGGGTACTGTGAATTGCTATAATATTCCATGGTTTTTACAATACTTGGTAAGTTCCTCCTTCCTGTATTCTCCCCCTTGATTGGAGTGGAGAATTTTTATGTGCTTCCCTGTTTGATTTTCTATCATATATTTGAACTACTTAAATTATTCAAATGTATGACTTTTCTTACTCATAAAATATACCCAATAAAAATTTGTGCAGTCATCAACAAACAGTAGAAAATACAGTGCACCTCCTAATGAATTTGTTTGCATGGGTCCACATAGGTCGGTGTGCACTAATTCAAGTATATCTCTCTTTTTCTTTTCTACTCGAACAGGGAATTCTTCTCGATGCATATTTCCTAACAGAAAAACATCACAATCATTATGCACTTGTTTTAATGTAGGAAGACCTCTTACCATTTCCTTTTTCTGAAGTAATAGCAAATCGTTGAAGTTGATGTGACCAAGTATCTGGTGCCATAGCTCTTCTATAGTCAAACTTGATGTTGTCAAAGCTTGATATGGTGATGTCCTCACATCCAATTTGTACAGACCTCCTATTCGAATTCCTGAAGCAATAGTATTCAGGCCATCCAAAAAATATTTAATATAAAAATTAGATTTAAAGAATTCTACCTTGAGATTATGATCTGTAATCATGGATACAGAAATAATATTTTTTTTAATTCTGGGCACATACAGTACATTATGGATATGTCTGATATTACCATCAGGAAAAATAACAGGAATTTTCCCATGCCCTTTGATCTGATGACTTATATCATCACCAAGGTAGATTTGTGCTCCATTGTTGATTTCTTTAAAATCTTCGAACCATTTTATGTTCCCCGTCATATGTGTGGATGCTCCCAAATCCACATACCAGATGTCTACTTCGACATTTTCATCAAAGTCTTCCATGAACAATTTGAAGTCCTGAACATGGTCATCATCTGCAAAATGAACTACATGTATTTTATGTTTCTTATGTTCTTCATGAAATTTATTTTTCCTGCATTCCTTAGCCATATGACCAAGTTTTCCGCAATAAAAACATTTTACTATAGATTCGTTTTTATTCTATACATACCTTGAGATTGATTCGGTCTTTTCTATGGATTTCCTCCGTTTTTCTATGATGAATTTCCTTTTGCTTTGAAGAATTTCTTCTTTGCCATTAACACAAGATTTGCACTCCGGGGTTTTAGAGTCAATCTTATTTCTTCTTCTTGCATTAATATTGATGTTAGTTCTTCAAACTTTTGGATTTTCTCTCTTGCACTTATCCCAGTGATGAACATTTGGTAATCATCAGTCATAGCATTCATGGTAATCGTGACCAAATCTGCATCTGCTACTATCTCACTGATATCCGTCAATTTGTTCTTCATCCTTGATCTGCGATATGAAAGAAGAAATTGTTTCCTTCTACTCCATCTTTATGGATATAATATTTCTCTTCAAGAACAGAAGATGATTTGTCTTCCTGATCTCATACAAATCCTTCAATATTGTCCAAATCTCACTTGCTGATTTGTATTCTCTGATATGAGGTATGATGCAGTATTTCACTAACATCTTCAGCAATGTATTTACTTTTCCCTCTGTCTTTTCCCAGTCTTGAGTCGTTTGGGCTCTTTCTGCTGGCTTCGACTCATCCCCATTTGCAATCGTCCAAGCACTCTGCACTTCTGGCACAGTCTGCACCTTTAAATTCCAATTAGAGTAATTGGAACCATCGAGCTTGTTGCTCTCGTTCAAGTATGCTTCCATTATTTGATTATTCATCTTGACGATTTGATGTGTCAACCCAGATACTTACAGAAGGCAATATCACAATACAGATCTACCTGATCTATGATCAATCCAACAGGTTATTTTGCATGATGTGCGACAAGCTCTTGAATCCTCTGCACCAGCAAGATCTGCTTCAGATCTCTTCCTCCATCAATGAACTTTCACAGATTGCTTCATCGCGAACTTTCACTGGATCTCTTCCTTCATCAGTGGTCAAGCACTGGCTCAGATCTATTTCAGATCTCCTCGGCGCACTTACCGACCCAATTTCCATGACGATCATGCTGGAAATGGAACACAGTAATTATTTCTCTAATCGGCACCTCTATTCAGATCAATTCTGCGACGATGGCACGACCGTTTCTGTAGTAACGACGACAATTGGTGCGACTATTCCTTAATAAACCGCACAGATCCGCTCAATACCTGAGAGAAAATGGTTTTTCACTCAGTCATCAGGGGCTTCTCCTCTGCCACCTGGATACTCGCAGTGATCACAACACTCTGGCTATGATTCGACCCTAGAGCTCTGATACCATGATAAAATGTGATGTTGAATTAATAAAATAAAAAACCTACTGGTCAGCTCTACGAAAGAGAGTCTGAACCAAGAGAGTCTGGCTATGCAGAACGCTCTACATTCTCAATACAACTCAATCAATATATAGCATACATGGATATAGGGAAGTTAGAACCATACCCTAAGAAATAGAAACTAATTCCTATCCTAAGGTTTTGTGAACCAACTCACACAAATTAAGGATTCTCCATTATCTTTCAACATTTATCCATAGTAATTTTCCCTCTTCCACTTGTATCATGTCGACATATGGCACTTGGTTATTTGTTTGATCTTCAAACACCCTATTTTATTCATTACAAGTTCCAAAAATGTCCTTTTCCTCAACAATTTGAGTTGGATTTTTTTGAACTGTGATAGCTGAATCTCTCCACGTATTCAATCCAGTGAACACACAAGAGAATTGCACAACAATCTAAGTGTATTAGTTGACGCGGAAGTAGACAAGGTGATTGTGCACGTGACCCATCGCCTCAGTGAAGGATCGTGGCCTGGAGAAGGAAGCGATGTTGCAGAGCTCCAACCACGGGAGACACTGGGCATAAGAGGATTTTCTTTCTTTTGAGATTTGTGTGAGCAGGGAGGTGTTTTCCACAGGTGGCGCCATGAGATCAGATTGGCTCTCCAAAAGCCAATTACCCCAGAAGTTGACAACGAGATTTCTCTGTACTGCTAGAAAAACATATTATTGAGAAAATTTGTCATGGAGTAATAGCTTGGATCTGTTTCCTGCATTGGAGAAGATTCTTCCATTGAAGTTTCAGTCAGCATGCAAACCAAACCAAAATTTCATGGAGAAAAATAGACTTGTTTAATGGTGTTTTTTATGGAACCTGCATGGAACTATGGCACTTGTGCATCGAAATTAGCGTGGAAAAATATTGAAATTTTGTGTTTCAACAATTGTTGAAAAGTCTCTCCAATTAATTTTTATGGTGTTTTTTACATGCATACGTGAAGTCACTTGAAATTATTTCAGTGAAAGTAATTCCATAAAGTGGATTTATGTAAAAGATAAATAAAAATTAATTAAATTTTATTAATGGAGAGATATGGATTGTTGGTGGAGTAATAAGGTAATTTTCTCATATACGGTATAAATTTTTGGAGAGATAAGGAGTGATTTTTTTTTTCAATTTGGAGTGATAAGGTGTAATTATGTAATTTGTAAAATTTGAGTAATAAGGTGTAGTTTTTTTTTTTTTAAGTTTTGGGTGAATTGTAATTCAAATTATTTTTTTATTTTGAGGCGTTAGAGTAATTTTCAGTTTGAGGTAAAATTTGCAAGAGCATTGTAAAAAGTCAAACTTGGAAAGTTTCATTGTAAAGTTTTAGAAAAATTGACTAGAGCCAAGTGTAAAGCTCACTCATTTTTCTCCTCCAATGAATATACCAGGGTCAAGGCCAAGCCCCAATAGATTGTTTTTTGTGTGGTGTTGTGCGTGCTTGATCCATCTTGGTGTGTACATTTAATTTTACAATGTCCAAGCTAGTAAATTTATTTTTTGACAAACTTGAAGGCGCAAAGACATAAAAGACATGGAAAGCACTTTGATTTATAATGAAATTTGGCGAGATGTATGTGATGGTGATTATAAACCAAATAAAACTATGGATGCAAATTTATTAGCTAAATGGGAGATCAAAAATGTCAGAGCATTAGCATTAATCAAATATTCAGTTAATGATGAAATGTATGTTCACATTGAAAATGCTTCCGATGCATGATTTGCTTTCAGAACATTTAAAAATTTGTTTGATACACAACCTGAATCTAAGAAAGTTGATCTTCAATTGAAGTTTCTCCAACATAAATTGGTTGAAGGGGGAGATATACTTGAATATATTTCCAGACTTAAGAACATTAAGCGGGAAATAGTAAATGTTGTATTTCAAGCAGTAGATGATAGTTTCCTGACTACAATTTTGATTGTTGTTTTGCCTTGTTCCTATACATATTTTTTGGAAACTTTACAAGTAACTATAAAGTTAGAGAAGTTAAACCGTGATGAATTAAGAGATATCTTAGCTCAACATGATAAAACTTTTGGGAAGAAGAAACAGATTGGGGAAGATGTCTTCTTCACAGAAGCCAACACTAGTAAATCTTTAACTGATAGTTCTAGAGGTAAAATATAGGAGCACATAGTCAACAAGGTCGTGGTAGAATTAAAGGAGGAGGTAAAAAATTCAATAGAGGCAACAGTTCTTCCAGAGGAAACTTTCAAGGCAGAGGAAACATTCAAGGCATAGGAAACACTCAAGGAAGAGGACCAATTCTAGGCAGAGGACAAAGCAGAGGTAGATATTTCAGTCAAATTTTTTGTAGAAGGTGTAACAGAGTTGGTCATTATGCTGAAGATTGTCGAACTTCTATTGAAAAAATTCCAAAGTTTAATCAACACATGGGACAATTTTCTAATGATCAAGAAGATGATCGCTCAAAATATGTCTTCACTACATTTCAAAGTTCAGAATCAACAACATTACAAGTCTCCACATATCTTAAAATTAATTATGAATATGCTTGGATTTTAGATAAAGGGGAAACACAACACATGAATTTTCGATGTGACTTCTATTGGAATTTTCAAAAATGCCATCTCAATTCAATCTTTCTTGCAAATGATACAAGACACGCTCCTTATGAAAAAGGTGTAATAAAATATTTTCTTCTTGGCATTGGAGAAAATTTGATTTCAAATGTTTGGTATGTACCAACTTTCAAAAAAAAAAATTTGTATTTAGTCACGATTCGATAAGAAGGACATCAAGTTGTTATGGAGGATGGTTTAGTCAAAATCAACTCAATCAAACAGAATATGAAAACAAGCATGACAGGATATGAAAATAGAAAATTGCTAAGGATGAAAGGAACAATTATTCCACGAAATTTTGACTTTGCAGGAGCAACAAGTACATATACTTCACCAATAAAGTTGTGGCATGTAAGATATGTGAATTTAAACTTTGAAAGCCTCTCTCAACTTCAAAAACAAGGAATGGTTAAAGGACTTCCAACTTTCAAAAAATAAAATGCAAAATGTGAAACTTGCATTTATGGAAAACAAAGTCGCGAGATATTTCCAATAAGTTCATGGCATGCAAATAGGCATTTGTAATTGGTCAGCGAAATTTGTGGACCTATACAAACTTCTCTAGGAGGTTGCAAACATTTTTTACCCTTCATTGATGATTTTATTAGGATGGCTTGGGTTTATTTTTTGAAGAAAAATTCATAATAATTCGAAAAGTTTAAAAATTTTCACCAATTTTTTGAAAATGAAGTCAAAGAGAGATTGGAACTCTTAGGAAATACAATGGAGGGGAATTCACTTCTAATGAATTCCAAACTTATTGCAGGGACAATGGTATTAAAAGACATCTTACAAAGGTCTACACTCCACAACAAAATGAAGTAGCAGAAAGAATTAATCGTGCCTTGTTAGGAATGTAAATATCCAGTCTAACTTTCAAAAATTTAAGTCTTATATATTGGGCAAAAGCGATACATACAACAGTCTACTTAAGGAAGAAGTATTCTTCTTCTTCTTTGGATGGAATTACACCACATGGAGCATGGTTTTGTTTCAAACCCTGAGTTAAACATCTTAGAGTTTTTGGATCAGAGTGTTATGCCTTAGTTCCAAAAGAAAAACGAACTAAGCTTGATTCACGAAGTTTGAAGTTTACAATGATTGGATAGTTTGATGTAAAGAAGGAATATCGTATTTTGTCCAATGGCAAGTTTATTGTAAGCAGAGTTGTGATTTTTCACGAAACATAAAGTAAGAGTGCCACAGAGATCAAAAATCTTCTACAAAAGTTAGAAACTAAAGGAGATAAAAAGTGAAGCAAAATCCACAATCAACCAAGTACACAACTTTGGTATGAAATTAATTTTCTTTCATCTGAAAATGGTTCATCCAACCCATCTACTTCAACTACACCATATGGATCTTCTGGCAACTCATCTGAAACTCCTAGCAGCAACAACTCATCTAACAGTGACTCTCCAGCCCCTGAATCTTCAATTCATTGTTGAAAATAAGTTTATATCAATCCACTTTACAATGATGGTGATTATTTAGATCTGTAAACAAGTGAACATCAACTGCCAAAGTGGGGCGTTCAACTTTTGAAAGATGTCAAGCTAGATGAGAAAAAAAAACAGGCAAACGGGGGTCACACAAAAATGAAGAAAACTTTGCCTTGGTAACAAATGATTTTATTGATCCATCCACATACAAAGATGCAGTAAAACATAAAGAATGGAAAAAGGCTATGATTGAAGAATACTAGGCAGTAATAGAAAACATCACTTGGAAAAATTTTTATTTTCCTCAAAATGTCATACCCATCGGATGCAGAAGGGTTTACAGAATTAAGTACAAGAAAAATAAATACATTGACAAGTATAAAGCAAGACTTGTTGCTAAGGGATTTTCATAGTAGGAAGGCATCGATTATGCAAAAAAAATATTCCCCTACAACAAAATGGAACACCATCTAATTAAAACTTACATTAGCAGCGCCAAAAGGATGGAAATTTCATCAGATGGATGTTAAAAATATTTACAGGAAGATGTATATATGACACAACCACCAATTTTTGAGATTAAAGGGTAGGAACATAAAATCTGCAAACTGATCAAGGCTTTATACAGATTAAAACAATCTCCACGAACTTGGTATGCCAAAATGGTTGAGTACCTTCACAAATTTGGCTTTAAGAAAAGTGACTATGATGACACCTTATATGTACGTTAGGAAGGAAGGAAAAAATATGGTGGTTCTTGTTATGTATGTGGATGATTTGATCATTACTAGAAACAATAATGATCATATTTTTTAGGTCAAGAAGGAGTTGCAAGTTGGTTTTAAGATGACTAATTTGGGGTTACTTCACTACTATCTTGGAGTTGAAGTATTCCAACATCCAAACCGTATTTTCATTTGTCAAAGTAAGTATGCATTTGAACTCCTTCAAAGGTTTTGAATGCAATATTGCAAGCTCGTTCTCACCCCCATGGAACATAACTAGAAACTTTCAAAATTTGAAGGGGGGAATAGTGATTAGTACTACTTATAGATAGTTGATTGGTAGTTTGATCTATCTGACAACCACTCGTCCAGATTTATCTTATGTAGTAAGTATTCTTTCATGATTTATGCATGAACCAACGGACATCCACTGGAATGCATCCAAATAGGTCCTTAGATATATCCAAGGAACAAAAGATTTTGGTCTTATTTACAAAAAGACTAAGAACTTTATACTTGGTGGATATTCAAATGCCGATTTTGCAGGAAGTATTGATGATCGGGCATCAACATTAGGTTATTTGATGAACATGGGGTTAGCTGTAGTTTCTTGGAGCTGCAAGAAGCAAGTTATATTGGCCACTTTTTTAGCAGAAGCAGAATAAATTTTAGCATGGGAGGCAGCATGTGAAATTGTTTGGTTGCGCAGAGTTTTGCAGGACTTGGGCATTCCTCAAGTAGAAGCTATGTCTTTATTCATCGACAAGAAGTCAACCATAAATCTTGCCAAAAATCCAGTTTTTCATTTCAAAACAAAGCATGTGGATACAAAATATCATTACATCATAACACTCATTGTAAAGGATGTCATCAAGCCAATTTATTGTCCTTCAGAAGATCAGATCTCCGATATTTTCACAAAACCACTTGGAATGATTAAATTTACTAAGTTTAGGGATGAACTTCGTATCTATAGTAATGTATCCTTGGATCATAGGGGGGAATGTTAGATGATACAAAATACAAAAACCTTAGTTTAATAGTTAGAATATAATATTTAATTAAATATTGGATATTTTTTAGAACAGTGAATTGTTGTAAAAGATACGGCATTTTGAAAGGTGTCGTTTCTTAGGCTCCAATTTTTAGGATAACATTTAATGTAAATGAACACTCGTTAATAAAATACATTATCCATAACAAAAATAGGTTATGACATTTAGCTTGTTTAAAGCAAATTTACGTACTTGCAAGAGTGTTAAGTTTTTGTGTGTAAACTCTTGCAAATATTCTATGTAATTTTTCTTTTCCTTATTAATAAAGTTTGTGTGCCTGAGGACACTTCTAATATTAACGAATGTAGGTATAGAGAGATATTTAGGGTTTGATGATGAAGGTCTTGGTTTTAGAACATTATTCAAGGATTTAGGTTGGAATGAGGAGGATGCACCCCAACCTTTGACTCCACCTCTTATTTTTGATACAATATAAATCAAGGAATCCTTGGTTATGCCATACTTGCTAAGGGATTTTTGATCCTAAAGTTACTGACCTCCATCTAGGAGTTGAATACAAATATATGGTATTTTCACCCAATCCTATATTTAGTCTGCGAGTTAGGAGATGAGATCTATCACTTTGACTTGCAAACAAAGGGAACCCCTTGAGATTAGTTTCACAAATATTGTAAAATTCGTTATATCCGAGGTAACAACCTCATTCTAGGAGATGAATTAACCCTGCAATAGACATGACACTATAAGGAAAAGACCCTCTACCGGAGGTTATAAAGGAGGTTTTTAGTGTTATAAAATTGGCCAAAATTGTCAAAAAAACATTTGCTACAACATCCATTTATGGTTACGGAGGTTTTGGCGGAGCTTTTAACAGAAATTAAACACAACTAAAAAAAAATGGGTGGCCGGAGGTTATTACGGATGTTTTTTTCATCTGTGCACTACTCAGGATTTAACACACTAGTGCGTCCATGTAGCAGGTGCCCCGGGGCAGTCGAAGGAGAATGCACTGGGCCGTCAAGGTATAAAACCACACCAGGCGTAGTGTTGGTGATACAACGCACGAGGCCGTTCTAATTGGTCTTGGGATTTGTTCGGTGCCCATAGGTCGTATAAACACACCGACGCGTAGACTTATAGAAACGCACCGATGCGCAGTATCACACAAATGCACCGAGATTTATAATTGGTATCGATATTCGTGCAGTGCCCATAGGTCGTACAAATGCACCAGTGCGTATAGACACATAAACGCCCCAGTGCGCAGTATGTCACAAATGCACCAAGATTTATAACTGGTATCGGTATTCGTGCGGTGCCCATAGGCTGTACAAATGCACCGGTGCGTATAGACACATAAACGCACCGAGATTTATAATTGGTATCGGTATTCGTTCGGTGCCCATAGGTCGTACAAATGCACCGGTGTGTATAGACACATAAACGCACCGGTGCATCATACTGCAAAAACGCCTCGATATTTTTAATTGGTTTTGGTATTTGTGCGGTGCCCATAGGCCGTAAAAATGCACCGGTGCGCTTAAGAACACAAATGCATCGATGTACAGTAACTGACACGCATCGGTTTTCATTTTGTATTTTTTAGAAACATCGACCTGTGATAGTGCAATTATTGTGATTGTTTTAAATTCATTATTCATCAAACATCGACACATCTTATAACAATATTCATATTAATTAAATTTTTATTAATGCATTTGAATGTGATGTTTGGATTTATTTGTTATATCATATCATAATTTTTGTGGTTTTTTAAAATTCATTATTCATCAAAAGTCGACACATATATCTTATAACAATATTCATATGAATTAAATCTTTATTAGTGCATTTGAGAACGACATTGGAGAACGCAATGGAATAAATTAAAACATATTTTATTATATATATATATATATGAATAAGACATTCTTTGTCATACAAAATGGGATAGTTATTGGTATCCCTTTGTCTTTCAATCGGGACACTATGTCCATTACATTAAAGAAAATGTCTGATTTCATAGACATATTTCAAAAAATACAATGCCTTGATTTGATATCCAAACATAGTGATCATCATTCTTCGCTTGAACTACTGTCACTGCTAGAGCTACTTCCATGACTTGGGTTATTTTCAGGAATGTTTTGTTCACGGTGTTGATTGTTTTCTTCTTCTTCACCTTCCATCTACAAACATAAAAATAAACTGTAATGAGTGTATACACATTGGTGAGAATAATGAAAATTGCAATATTAAATAATATACATCAATGTAAATCGAAAAGAAATGGCGTACCATTGCAAAAATTGGCTCATAAATTATACACATTCTTTCAAAACTATGCAACATGCCATCTTTCAAGATTTCATCTGTTGGCGTAGTTCCATACTTTGTTTCTTGCAAGTTTTATACCCCATAACAAATCATATATTTAATATAAAATATTTTTTTTTCTATTAATTATATACAGAGCTAAGTAAAACAAGATTGATAGATGCTTACAAATTCCACAATTAAGTTCTGATATGCCAACATATACTCACAACCCATATTTAACCCAATTTCAATCAATTCCTCTGATGGTTCTTCTTTGTATGTTAGCACCTGTTTGAAGACATTCAATGATGATTTTTGTAACACAACTTAAAAATACAAAAATGAAATCTAGTTAAGTTGTTATCAAGAAGTAACAATTACTCACAAACTTAGATATCAACCCTTTTCGTTCTTTTCGTCTTGTTTTATGTGCTGAATGGATTGCATTTTCTTTTCTTTTCTGCAAGAAAATACTTGAAAATTAATATTTAATGCTAAATTGTTTATTTATTGTACCTAATGATCGAAAAATTCAATGATTACATATTACATTTGAAGTACGTTTTTATTGAGATGGCTCCTCCCGTGATGCAATTTTGTCCATTTCTTTGACCATCTCCTTGTACACCTTTTTGGACATTCCTATTGGCATATTTCTGATATCAGCTCGTTCATATTTTGAGATTTTCATAATTTTCCTAAAAATGTAACATGACAATAAACTATTTAATTTTTATATTGATATATGAAAAGTAAATATAACAAAAGTGATATTTATAAATAATTCTAGACAAACATTTAAAGGAATATTACTTTTTCATTCCTTCTTTTTTTTTTTGTACGTTTTTGCTATTAAAATTCTGACATGTCTCATTGACCAATTCTCTAGAAACTCTTCCTGTAGTTTAGATAAAATTTGGTTCTTGGAATCATTGGATTGGTTTTTGTATTGTAAGTGGAAAGAATGTCTATACATTCGTTCCATTGGATCCCTCAAACTTTTGTAAAAGATTTTCCCCCTTTCGTTAACCTCTAGCACCACTCCAGATGCGCTAAGGAGCAATTCATTTTCATTTGCATGTTCTATTTTTTTTCTTTTCTTAGAACAACATTAATTTTATGAGTTGTTGGTCCTTGTAGAACATTAAACAGATGTGAATTAATAGACTGTTTGACACATGTTATCTAATAATGTTAATTATATTATTAATGAAAATTAAAAAAAGAAACTCATATTGGATCGATAGTATTTTTTCATTCCCCTGATTCATCCTTTTGCAATTTTTCCATCAAGCTTTTACGCTCTTCTGGTCCTAGATCAGAAAAAATCTTATCGAGCTTCATTATTTTGCAGCTCTGCATGATACACAGTAAACAATACATATTAATTAAACTTACATATAGTTCAAAAATAATATTTTTTGTAAAGAATTTACAAAGAACTTGCCTTTTTTGCTTTTCTTGATGTGTTATCAGTATTTTTGTTACTTGATCTCTTGTCAGTCATTTCTTTATCAATCTCAAACCTGTACCATATCATTGATTAATATATTTATAAATAAATTGTCAACTTTTCAAGTAAAAAAAAATCTCAAGAAACCGGTGCGCCATTCATGGTTTAAGCATTGACGCCGGTGCATGGGTGTCTTAGAAACACCCTGCACAAACAATATAATAGACTGTATGGTGCTCTACGTAAACAAGAATAATCGGTGCATTACATGTCAATCATCGCACCGATTAACCATGATAAAATAATAAAAATCATCTAGTGTTAGTTTTTGTAGCATAAACCGGTGTCATATTTTACATATGGCGCACCGATAAAAAAAAATTTGTTTCTTATTTTTTTATCACATTACTTTCGCGGTGCTCTTGTACAATACATAGGACTGGTGCGCTAGGTTACGTCGGGCACACCGATAAAAAAAAATCTGTTTTTTTTTTTTAAATTCACGCAAGGGCCGACATGGATTGGGATCTGACTATGCAAATCATCCTGTCGGTTGGATGCCTTAGGTATATATTGAGCAATACAAACCCTATAAATCTAAATTTAAAAGCCCTAATTCTTAAATCACAGAAAGAGGGAGAAGAAAGGGTAGAAACAAAAAGAATAAAGGGTTTGTATTTTTTGAATTTTTGAATTTTTTTTCGAAACAAAACATTCGCGGTGCGCCATAATGAAATAGCGCAGCGGCTGCATATTTTACAAATGACGCACCGAGAAAAAATATTTTGTTTTTTTTATTTTTTTATCACAATACTTTCGCAGTGCGCTGGAATAATAGAGTGCACCAGTGCACTCAGGTACACAGGCTGCACTGAAAAAAATAAAAATAAAAATAAAAATAAATAAATAAATAAATTACGCAAGGGCCGACATGGATTGGGATCCGACTATGCAAGTTGTCCCGTGGGTTGGATGTCTTAGGCTTATATTTAGCAATACAAACCCTATAAATCTAAATTGAAAAGCTCTAATTTTGAAATCATAGAAAGAGGGAGAAGAAAGGGAAGAAACAAAAAGAATGTAGGGTTTGTTTCTAAAATGGAATTTTTTTGGCGAAACAGAACGTTTGCGGTGTGCCATAATGAAATAGTGCACTGGTGCCATATGTTACATATGGTGCATTGATAAAAACATATTTTGTTTTATTTTTTATTTTTTATCACTGTACTTTCGCGGTGCGTTATTATAACAGAGCGCACCGAGGAAAAAAAAATCTGTTTTTTTTTAATTCACGCAAGGGCCGACATGGATTGGGATCCGACTATGCAAGTCGTCATGTGGGTTGGATGTCTTATGACTATACAAACTCTATAAATCTAAATTGAAAAGCCCTAATTTTGAAATTATAGAAAGAGGGAGAAGAAAGGACAGAAACAAAAAGAACCTAGGGTTTTTGTTTCTAAAAAAAGATTTTATTATTATTATTTTAAATTTTTATTTATTTATTTATTTATTTTTTGAAAAGTGCATAAAAAGTAAAAAAAAACAATAAAATTTGATTTTGTTCTTTTACTGCATAAAAAAACTGCAAAAAAAGTTTTAAAAAATAATAAACTTTGATTTTTTCTTTTACTGCATTAAAAAAAACTGCAGAAAAAGTTAAAAAAAAAAACTAAAATTTACTCACATCGTTTGAAATTCTATGGTACAGGGTTTGAATCACTAGAGGTTTGGAATTCTGATTGTCTGAATACTTATGTTCAAACATATTTCCCTGCTCCACAGTGCTCTCATGTTCTGTTTGCTCCAGGTATGTATCCTGCAAATCTCTGGCTGAATTTTTTTGCAAAATTAGTCAAATAATGAAAAGTGTTTAGTAGTTAAAGAAATGTTTTATGAAATTAGATTTTCAAAAATATTTTTCCGCTCATTTTTCAATTTACCGCTTTTTTTTCACTTAAAGAAAATAGAGTTGCGTTTTTTTATTTGTGGTTATTCGTCACCAGTGCATCCCTTAATCGAACTGCACCGGTGCATCTGGGTATAAAATGGCAACAATGCACATTACCAAAAACGCACTGGTGCGGTGATTTGTACATTACGCACCGAAATTACATTTAGGTGTGTGCACCAAAATTTATTGTTGTTTTTCTCAAATGCAGGGAGAAAATATCATAATTATTACATAGAATGGAAAATTCTTCAAAATCCAGCTCGTTCCATAATATTTCTCAAAGTCCATCGCAGATTTCTCTCTATCCATCTCGAGACGTAATATTTACTTCAGATTTTATTTATATTTTCACTATCTAATTGAATATATGTTTTTTATCCATGTAGTCAATCATGCACAGCGTAATTAAATTTATAATGTATACAAATTTGCAGGTTCATGCAGATTTAGCATCGAGTTTAGATGCACAAAATATTCAAATGTTGTTTGCTCCAAAACGTCGGAATTCTTATCAGGAGCTGCATACCGCAAGACGCATTTGGTAGATGAAAATGGACAGCCGCTTCACCCTACCAATTGTAACAATATTGCATCTTCTAGCCACAATCCCGGGACAATGATGGTAATTATAATTATAATTGTTTGGTATATATATTGATTAATATGTAATTATTTCAACGTCAAACCAATTTATAATCATGCAATATTGTCATTGTGGTTACTAATCGATATCATATATTTTTTACTAATCATGATCAGATATATATTTTTTTTAATTATTAAGATTCTAGTGATGATGAACGACCTACATACCATCTTCTGTTGCACCCCACAACAATGTCAAATCGAGAGAAGAATGAATTAAGAGAAAAAATAGGAGAGGAACGATACCAAGAATGGTTGAATCAACCACCGATTCAATTCCCGCTACGTCCATATTCACCAATTAGGAATGACTACAGCAATAGTAGTTCTTCACAAGCTGGAAATGGAGGCAATCAAATAGAGGTTGGTATGGATGATTACTTAAGGGATACGACTGCCATGGAGAAAATTTTGTTAGATGCATTCCAAAACAATGATCAACTAGGGGATGATGCTCATATCACTGACATCTTTTTCAAAAGCCTTAAATTTTCTTCCACCACCCCTCTCTTTGGACCTAGCGGTCAGTCAAAGTCTACCTAGTTGGGGACAATGATGTTACTGTACAACTTGAAAGAAAATTTTGGGTTGTCGAATGCATGTTTCTCGGAACTTTTGAGGTAACTACCATAAATTACTCTCTTATATAAATTTGAAATATAATCAGTACAATGTAATGAACGTTAATAATTATATCGACATTACTGTACATTTATTAATATATTTTTCCATGATCACCAGCTACAGGTTATTCAAATATAAGGTTCTTCCGAGTGATAATGTCTTGCTCGGTAGCTGCGAAGAGACACATAAATTGTTGAAAATGTTGGGTGTTGAGTACATATCATATCATGCATGTCCAAATGATTGTATTCTATATAGAGGAGAATATGCATACAAAGAGATGTGTCTGAAATGTGGGCATGACAGGTATGATAAATAAATAAATAAGGGTAAATCATGTACTGGTCCTCCTTTTAAGATATTGAGGCACATGCCTATAATCCCAAGGGTTCAAAGGATCTTTCGTTGCAAAGAATTAGCTATGTTGCAGGGATGGCATGCCTCACAAAGAAGTGAGTTGGGAGTTATGCGAATCCCAACTGATTCAATATCCATGAAGCATATATAGGATACATGGCCCGAAAAATTAAAGGATGAAGTACGAAGTATACGACTCAGCATAGCCATGGATGGCGTCAACCCATATTCCCTCCAGAACACCAACTATTATGTTTGGCCTATAGTAGTGATCAATAACAATATCCCCCCATGGTTGTTCGTGAAGAATGAATATCTTATGTTGGCTCTCATAGTCCTTGGTAGAAGACAAGTGAAGAATATGGATGTCTACTTACAACCACTAGTAGATGAATAGAAGGAATTATGGGAAGGGATAAATGTATACGTTGTATCAAGACCCATCACAGCAGAGAGGAGTTTTACGTTGTATGGCATATGTGCTTATGCGACACATGATTATCCAAACTTACGAGTTTGCTTTGGTAACTTACATGTTTAATTTATTGAATTTTTTATATATGTAACAATATTCTTTCACATATTAGTTATTTAATTCATTTTAATATTTGTTCTGATCTTCATGATATTCTTTAACATGCTATGCATATTAATTAATGTATACAAATATAATCTCGCAGGTCTTGTAACAAAAGGGTATTTTGGATGTAAATGTTGTGTACCTTCTCTGAAACCTAGATGGTCCAAGGACCTACGAAAGCCAGTGTATGATTGCTCCAGGGTATTCCTACCAGAAGAACACCCTTACAAAAGAGCAACATTCGCTTTCAATGGTAAACAAAAGAGAACCCAAAGGCCTCCAATAATGACTCCAGCTGAATGGCTTAGAGCATATGAGAGAGAGAAGGAGAAGGAGTTCATAGAAATGTTCGATTCAAATGGGGAGCCTATGTTTAATGATCTAGATTTCTTCGACACCTATGTTGAGAAATTTCCCATTGGGATGAAAAGGAAATCCATCTTTTATGACCTCCCATATTGGGAGCATCTTAAGATTACCCACTTATTAGATCCCATGCATATATTTAAAAATGTTTCATCTTCTTTAAGGAGGCACATATCATCGAAACAAAGTGACACATTGGTTGTTAGGAAAGATCTTATTACTTCAAAAACTAAAAAGAAACATTAGCCAAGACGATTAGAAAGTACGGGATCAAAGGTAGGTGCTGGTCCCTCTAATTCATGGTTTTTCAAAGAAGGTGATGTCCCATGGATTTAAAAAAAAATATGATATATCTTTGGCAAAGGAAGTTATAATGGGTGTGAGGGTGCCAACTTCATATGGGTCTTCACTACGGTGCTCCTTCACTGTGGATGACCATTTGTCGGGGTTGAAATCACATGACCATTTGAATCTTCTAAGAGTATGTATAATGTCAAAAGCATGATTTTATTATTTTTTATATTAATAAATTTTAACTCATGTGGGGGTCATAAAACATAACTAATTTTGTATACTATGGCACGTGTTTATAACTTTGCAGTGTCATTATCCTTTGTTCGTGCGTGGGTGTGTGAAACATGAATTCCCTCAAGACCTAGGAGGTGCCATATCTAAATTATCTGCATTTGTACGTTGGATCACGTCAAAGGAGATTCATTTGGCTAGCATTCCATGGTGGCGTCAAGAGATAGTTGAGATTGTTTGTATGTTTGAGAAGGAACTGCCGACGAGTTTCATGAACTTACAGGTTCATCTTCTAATCCACCTAGTAGATGAGGTTGAATTATTTGGGGTGATTTCTTGTCGTTGGATGTTCTTCGTAGAGAGGTACATGAAGAAATTGAAAGGTTTTATTCGACAAAGGGAAAAACCCGAGGGGTCTATGGCAAAGGGGTACATATCGTATGATTCTTTCTATTATTCCAGTGAGTACATCAAGTAGATCGACAACAGACCAGGTGCAGTGATTTGGGATGATGAAAGGGATGAAGACAAAAGAGAAGAAGAGTTGCTCCAAACGAGTGGAAAAAGGCGCTTGATAAAGAGTAAGCGACTTATAATTTTTCAAATTTACAAAAAGTAATTAATATTCATGTTGAACTTCGATATAATGTATATTTTGATCTCTAAGTACTATATAATGTTGGTTTGATTTCATCAGCGAATGCAGAAATTGAAGCAATCAATAAATTCGTTCTTTACAATTCTGAAGCGACACAACCGTGGGTCGCATTGTACGAATAAAAGAGGATGAAATGGGATAGTGACAAGAAAGAATTCAGACGGTTGAATGGTAGAAGTGTGCCTTATCCCAATCATTTAAAATAAAATATGCCAAAAATATGCCCCAATAGTTGGGTTGCTGACTAAGTCATAGAGAAATATGGTGCTACCGGTCATTACCCATGTGCTGAAGAGGATGCGCTAAACGTAGGGATTGGGTGCAGAAACTCGGTAATAATATTTTTAATTTATATGTAAATTTGAAACTTATATTAAGACATCTACATTTCATATTTTAACTGTTGGGTTATTATAAGACACATGACACTATGTTTTTTTAAACATTTTTATAATAGGTGCATTTGTTCCCATCTATGTGGGCATATGGACACCATTTTCGCACAGAAAATGCCGATGCTGGAAACATCACACAAGACTGTGGAGTGGAAGTCAAGTTCGATCAATCTAGTCGATCTAACCACCGTGATCAAAACCTAGTACGAGGGACGTTAGGTTACGTTGGAAAGATACAAGAGATCATTGAAGTGGATTTCTCTTCTTTCCAATTTGTTATTTTAGGTGCAAGTGGTGGGACACCTTTGACCGGAATAATGTAAAGGAAGATCGCGATAGTAGGCTGATATGTATCAGCTCTAGAAAAATGTGGGATGAAGCTAAGGAGCCCTATGTTTTCCCTAAACACTGCAACCAGGTGTTTTTTACCCAGAAGTGTTGGATAGGGATTGGTAGTTCGTATTGACACATGACCCTAGATCAAAACATATTTTTGAGAACAATAGTGTTATCCTGCCATGCGAGATGGAAGATAATGAGAGTGATCATGAGAACCGAGAGTGATATGGTACATGTGTTATTTCATCAATATTTATACTTTTTAAGATGGGTTTTTCGAAACATTATAATATGTAGTTTAAATTAATTGGTAATTTGCATTGTGTTAATGTTAAAATCAATAATTCACTTGATAGTTTGCAATTATGTTGATCTCAAAAAAAATGACGTACTGTATAAATTTGTTCTTTTTTTGTATCTAAGATCATAATAAAATAATGATAATTCTAAATTACATGAATTTATTTTCATTATTTTCTAAACTTTATTATGTTACAATAAATCATATTATTCTAGATTTATTATTTTACAATTATTTAAAATTTACAAATTTACAAATTTAAAAATTTTAATAAATTCATTTCACATTAATACCATTAAAATTTATTTTACATACAATTACAATTACAATTACAATTTTACGATTTCACATACAATTATAATTACAAATGAACATATCTAACATGACCTAACAATATACACATCATGATGATCACCAACATGTAAATTAAGTACAACTGCAACATGGACCATATATATATATAACTGAATAATGTTAAAAATATACAATTGTAATATAAATTTCATGGATCAACTGGTGGTGGTACAACATCAATATTAGTACTAGTGGAGGCATGCTCAGTCAATGGTGCAGCCTCGACGGTCGATGGTCCAACTTGCTCATGATCATAAGTATTAATGGATGCTACAAGCTGCTAACTAGACGTGGCTGATGGTCCAGCCTCATCTCCATGATGACTGCTGCTGGATGCTATTGGAGGCTTATGCTCATCTGAAGCGGCGCGAGGTGAATGATCATGAGATGAAGATTCATTGCTCGTGGACTGTCCATCACCTGTTGTGTCTTGACCATGCTTATAATGTTCAACAGTCCTCTTCAGTCGTGTAAAAGCTATCGTAACTCCACAACATGCCGCATCAGGCTGTACATGTCACGCAGCATGCCTCTCCACATCTGTAATAGCCTATCATCGGCCTTTATGTCTCTGTAATGAGTGGGCCTAATGTCTGCCTCAAAAATCAATGCACTGAGTTGGTCGCCCAACTCCATCCAGTATCTAGCATCAAGTCGACCGCACCTAGCACCGACCTCCTAATGATCCTCGGCATCTGGCATGCCCTGATCATCATCAGGATCCACACCTAGATCATGTGGTACTGGTGTCGGCATCTCCTCGCCATCAAAAGAGCTAATGTCTGCAAAATATACAAGTACACAACAATAATTAGACAATTTCATTACACAATTTAATAAAAACAAGTTAAAGAACATGCTAGAATAAATTTAAATATATAAAACAGTAATATTACCTCTATCATTTGGGGGCTCATCAGCTGTGAAGAGGATGTTGGTACACCCTCGCCAATCCAAACTCGCGTAAGGACAGGGGACCATAACGAATGGTTGCCCATCAAAAATGGCTAACAACTCATGTGCATCCTGCGATATCCTCGCTAAAAACTCAATGTCGCCCCTCTTGGGCATCATCTGCCCCCACATGTGCATGTGTGCCTCAAACGTCGTCCTATGAGGCTGCCGAAGAAAAGTAGGCCTCATCTTTGGAAACCTCTCAAAAAATAAACAAAAAAGCTCTGAAGCAAAAGGGAAGTTCACCCTCCCTTGTGTATGAGCATGAAATCTATCTAAGGCTGCACAGAACTGCCGCAAAAAAATGGCAGACCACCTGACAAGTCGTGGCTCCTGTACTAAAGAATCAACATAATATAGAATCAGGCAACTAATGTGTTGCCTATCACTGGTGTTGTGCGAAATGGTCGAAATGATAAGTGAGAGACACTACACCTTCTCCCTACCAAATGCACCAATACATAACTGACCTCCAGCAACCCGAAACTCTACAGGAGACAGTACATTTTCTCCAATGTATCTCTGGGAGTAAACTAACTGAATCCCTGCTACACAGCCAGCCGGAACCTCTGGGAACGAGGGAAAATCCACCCATCTCCTCGATAGCCCTGTAATGAAGTATATATCCTCCTCAGTGGACGTGTACCACTGGTTGATGCCAACCCGGAAAGCCTGTTGCTGGGCATTCCACCTTAGGATAAGATGTCTCAAAAACAAACTATGGCCCTTTAGGGAAGTAGCCTCCTCATAGAATTTGAGGAGGCCTAGCTACCTTAGGAGCCCCTGCGTAGCTGCTGTAATAGGGTGAGGGTACGCATATCTCTCCCTCTCTTGTGCCTCCCACATGCGAACCATGTTATACTTCTCCGCCTGTTGTTGTTTTTTTTCCCCCTCTTCTCTCCTTTCACGTCTTTGAATGATTGACATAATAAACACAATTTTTTTATTAAATGAGACATATATGTAGAAATATAGATATATAATTTTTTTTTTAAAACAAAATAAAAAAATAGTCGGTGCGCCACAAACAAAGTCACGCATCAGTCCCGGTGCGTCTTTCTATGGAGCACACCGTTGACTATGTACAGTGTCAGGAGGGTGGTGCGCTGACGAAACTCTATGCCCCAGGGCGTATAGTTGAGTCAGTGGACCGACATCTTGCCATCGTGACATAGTGAACGGTGTGGCCTTTTACAAGGCCACACCGTTGACCCAGGCAAAATACAGAAAGTCGTGCGCTGACAAAAATAGCCGTCCCGGGGTTGCTATTTTTGTTAACGCATCGTGTCGCAGCTATTCCACTAGGTCAATGCTGTGGCTGGATAACTGACTGCACTAGACTTTAAAAAAAAATTAAAATAACACGGTGCACCTTTGGTACCGCCCCGGAACCGGTGCGGATACCGTTAGCAATGGTTTACCAAGCCGCACTATCGACAATGTGGAATAGCGACAACATGGTGCGTTGATAACATTACCATCCCTGAGGCAGATAATTTAGTCAACGCACCGTGTTGCCGCTATTCCACATTATCAACGGTGTGGCCTGGTAAACCACTGCACTGCACTTTTTAAATTTTTATAAAATAAAACAGTGCGCCTATCAGTACCACCCCGGAACTGGTACGGATACAGTTAGCACCGGTTGCGGTGTGACCTGTAAATTTACAGGTAGCACTGCAAACTGGTGCGAGCCGAATGGCTCGAGCGCACTGTGCGACAAATTATTTTTTTTCTTCCTTTTAAATGGTTAATTTTAATGTTATTTGAAATTCTAATCCGCTAAAAGGCTTAATTATGGAAAAAAAAGAAAAATACCTGTACATTTTCTCGTCGAGGAGGCATATTGGCTATAGAATTTTCAAAATAAAATTTGTCCACTGTTTTGCAAAATTCAAGCTGGAGATTGGTGGGCAATGCATAGCAGCAGTGTGTGCAATGAGTGCAATGGGAGCACCAATGTCAGGGCGACTCAGAGAAGGATAAATTGCACCGGTGCTTGAGAGTTCTGTAGCACTGAAAAAAGTGAAAAATGCGGTTTTTTGGCCGTAATTTTTTTTTATTTAACCCTGTTATGGTGCGCGGCGTTTTATAGGCACACCGGTGCATTTGCTTCATTCCACACTGGGCGGTTTCTGTTTTTGCGTGCTTTTTATGAGGCACCGGTGCAGGCAATTTGTAAAGCACCGGTGCGCTACAAAAATACAACGCACTAGGAGGGTGTCTACGGAGTGCACGGTGTCCGGTGTGCCAATGTTTTGTGCGGTTTTTTGCCCGTAATTTTTTTTTTTATTTAACCTCCTTCTGGTGCATGGGATTTTACGGATATACCAGTGCGTTTTTGTCATTCCGCGCTGAGCAATTTCTGTTTTCGCACGCTTTTTATGAGGCACCAATGCGAACGGTTTGTAAAGCACCGATGCGCTACAAAAATACAACGCACCGAGAGGGCGTGTATGAAGCGCACGGTATCTGGTGTGCCAATTTTTCGTGCGGTTTTTTACCCGTAATTTTTTTTGTTTAACCCCCTTCTGGTGCGCGGGATTTTATGGACGTACTGGTGCATTTTTGTCTTTCCGCGTCAGGCAGTTTATGTTTTCGCGCACTTTTTATGAGGTACCATTGCGGATGATCTGTAACGCACCGAGGCGCTACAGTAATAAAATGCACCGGGCGGGTGTGTACAGAGTGCACGGTGTCCGGTGTGCCAATGTTTTTTGTGGTTTTTTGGCCGCAATATTTTTTTATTTAACCCCGTTCTGGTGCGCGGGGTTTATGGGCGTACCAGTGCGTTTTCATCATTCTGCGCCAGGCGGTTTCTATTTTCGCGCGTTTTTTATGAGGCATAGGTGTGGATTCTCTGTAAAGCACCGGGGTGCTACAGTAATAAAATGCACTAGGCAGGTGTGTACAGAGAGCACGGTGTTCAGTGTGCCAATGTTTTTTCTGATTTTTTGGCCGTAATTTTTTTTTAACCCCGTTTCGGTGTGCGGTGTTTATTGGCGTACCGGTGCATTTTCTTCATTCCGCACTGGGCAGTTTCTATTTTCACACGCTTTTTATGAGGCACTAGTGTGGATGTGTTGTAAAGGACCGGTGCGCTACAAAAATGAAACGCATCGGGGGGGTGTGTACGGAGTGCACAGTGTCTGGTGTGCCAATGTTTTGTGCGCACTGGTGCTTTCTCGTGTTGAACGCACTGGTGCATTTTAAAGTGATAAGCGCACCGTACAAAATACATCCACAAACACCTCTGCCCGCCAACCTCCTCTAGTAACCTCCGCTAGAAACAGATGTCTGGGGTATTTTTATAAGGGGTTCCTCAAAAACATCTGCTAGAGGGTCTTTTCCTTGTAGTGTGATTTTCCTTGGTGACCACCATTAGGTGTGTATTGATGAGAAGGAACACAAAATATTTTGGTGGAGAGCGTTAAGACCTATGGTAAGGGAGGCCCTTGATAGAAACAACTAAGCCCACTTGTGCATGAGCAAGGAGTATCATGAGGATTCCACGATCCACCTCTATGCCTAAGCAGAGTCCTACCTCTACAGTGACAAATTTCATGGTTTGTGTTTCATTACATGGGGGCAAACCTGCAAATGCCATGGAGATCCTTTATTCTCGGTGGAGGAGGACAAGACCGAAGGTTCATCTATCCTCATGCTCCTCTTTCTTGCCTACTCCAAATATTCTTTGAAAAAACCTCGAAAATTACCAAGGCTCACACTTGCAAAGATCGATGTCATGAATAAAGTCAAAACTCAGATTTATTAACATACACTTTGATATTCAAGTAGTATCCCACAAAATTTTCCATTGAATGGTTGAGATCTAAATCCCAAGGAAAAATTCACTATTGCTTCCCATACTGAGTCTACCATTCTCTTCTTGTTGAATGTAATAGCCTTGGTAAAAAATACATGTAAAAGTTAATAAAAGTAAAATAAGACCTCAAGCATAGGACACGTATTCCAAGCTGAATGGTGGGAAAAAACATCCTAGTGGGTGTTCATTTTGGTTTATTATGGCTAAGGAAATTGGCATAGGCAATGGCAAAGGAATTTGAAAAGGCAAGAGGCATTAATTGGCATTTTATTTATGAAAATAAAGGAAATTAGGAAAAAAAAAAAGGTGAAAGGCAAAAAGTTGCATGTGAGGAGGAAAATGAAGGAAAATAATGGAAAATGAAGAAAATAAAGGCCTCATTAATAGAAATGCTTATGAGGATCAGTTTGCAAGATTTTTCTCAAACTTTTTTCTATTCAGTTTTGGGGCTCTCATTCTATTCTCTATCTCTCATACTCTTGTACACTTATTTTTTTCTTGGAGCACTCTTGGAGGAGTTTTGCATACTTGGGATTTGGAGAAATAAGGAAAATAAAAAGCATGAAAGTGCAATAAGACATTGGTATCAACAACTACAACAGATTTTTCTTGCAGGTATCGAGTTGCATGTATGATTCTCTTACTAGTTTTGGCATGCATGGCATATGCATGTGGTTATTTGGTTATGATATGTCATTGGAATGGAGGATTGCATGTATTGACAGTGGTTTTTCCTAGCCTTTATGCTTCCTAGATAACCATGGTGTTGTGGGTTTTACTTTTGTTTTCTGGTTGGTTCTCATGTGCCTTTGGATGTGGGTTGAGTTATTAGTTCTTGGAAGCCTTGGTTGGACAAACGATCTAGAAGCCCCTTAACAGCTTGGGTTGAGTTACTATTCCTCGAAGCCTTGGTCGAAAAAACACTCTGGAAGCCCTTGGTGGGTTGAGTTACTGGTCTTGGAAGCCCTGGTTATACAAACGCTTTGGAAGCCCGATGATAGATGTGCGTTGAGTTACTAGTCTTGGAATCCCTGGTTGGAACAAATGCTTTGGAGCCCTGGAAAACTTGGGTAAAGACCAATCTGGGGATGGTTAGTGATGTCTAACCATGGGGTGGAATCACTAGCTGACGGTTGAGGTGGTTTTTCCTCTGGAAGCCCTGGTTTAGTTTTGATTGATTTGTTTTATGAGATCTCACATTCATGCTTGGAATATGGCACCAGGGTGATTGGTTGAAAGAGATATTTGGTTCATCCCAATATATGGTCATGTGGTTCGTGGAAGTCCCATACTTGGTCCACCTATGCAATCATCAATAAGATCTCTTTCTCTTTGGTATTTTATGGGTAAATATACTTGTTTATATGTGGTTTATATGGTTGTTATACCCTTTATATTTTTGTTGGTTATATGTTGGTTATGAGTGAGTTTTATGACAATGATGATGTATGGCTCTCATCATGCTTTGATTAATCAAAGAACATCAATTAATATATGATCTAATATATGATAAGGAAGCTAATGTGATAAGGCAACAATTATTCCTTACGAATCTCAGATAAGTGTGAGACCCCTATGCTCAGATTTGTTGTTATGACTTGTATATTGCATATGTGTGATATGTTTGGCGAAATGATTGTCATGGCTAGTAGGGGTCCAGTCAAGTAATTAGTCAATTTTTTGCATTAACATATATTTTTTTGTGTTATTTAGCATTCCTAGAAGTTTCATGGAGTTCTGGGCAATGGCCTGAGTCCTCGCCCTTAAATAATGGCACGAAATATGGAGTCGCTGGCAAAAAAATACTTGGAGAAGACCCCAGTTGTAGGCATGCCCTTGATGTGGAAGCGATTGGAGGGTCCCATTTGCATGCATGCCCATATGATGGGAGCGACTGAGGTTTCAATGCAGCAAAATGTCAGGTTGTCTCAAGGGATGGTCACTTGGAAGGGTTGGATGGATCCTAGCGGTTTTATTGCACATGTAGAAGGTCAGGTTGGTTGTGTTCCATCGGTTCTAATTCCTTAACTGATGCATATGAATTTGAATCATATAATACTAACTATTCATCACATGTTTACCCCGGTTAGCTGGTTACTTGGGTAGATGTGGGAGGAGGGTGTTATAGAGTGGTATCAGAGCATGATTCAACACTTGGACTGGATGGGTGGAATGTATTTTTCATGCATACATGTCAATTGCATATGTGTTATTTATGTTTGTGGACTATGTGATTTTTTTTTATGCATGGTGGTGGTCATTGTTTTCATTGTTTCACCATATGGAAGTTGATGAGTCTATTGTTGGGATGTGTTTGTCATGAATGCATGTCTGTGTCTATATCTTGTTATGTATGCATTTTCATGGTTAAGGTTGTTGTCCATGAGGTCATTGTATGAATTTTAGGTCATCATGACGTTGTTGGTATGATATGATACTAATGTGTACGCTGAGATAGAGAAGGAGATGCAAATCATCAATGCAAAGTTGCAACACTAAACCTCGAGGTAAGAGCATATTGTCATACAAGTTTGTATGTTGGACATGTAGGTATGTAGGTTAAGGATTTTTATATGCATTAGGGTTATATACATGTTTTTCATTTTATTTTTGTGTGTTTACATGAATGGTAGATGTTAGGAATCAGTGTGCTCATATGCACATGTGTCGAATAGTCATGAATGCTAGTAACTTGTTGTTATATGCATTGTGTTCATAAGCATGATGGTTGTGGACATTGCAACTAATATCTTGATGTTATTACATTTTGTGCTAATTTGGATCGACCTATGCCGATGGTTATGGTTATGGTGTTCAGGTATGATTCGACATACTTGTGATATTGTGTTGTACTAATCTAGACTCACTGTGCATATGTGATTGTTATGCATGTATACCAAATTTTTATGAGTTTACGATGTGAATATGTTAACTAATTACTCTTATGGATATCATGAACTTATTTATGCTTGATTTATTTTGTTGTGAAGTTATATTGAGCTAATCTAGATTAATTGTGCAGAAAATATAGCCTCCCATGAGATACATTAAGGTATGAGTTTTCTTATGTCATCTACTTGGTTCTTGATTGTTTGATTATGTCATATATTTGGTGTTTGAGTGTTTGGTGTCTATTATGTCATCTATTTGATTTATCCAACAAGGTACGTTTATGGTTTGTTTGAATGTTTGATTAATTTCATGATATGAGTATGTGTCTAAAATATTTCTTGAAGAAATTATCTTGCTTTAAGATGGTTGTACTAACACATATGTGTTGAGACAATTGATTTGTACTTGAGTGTAAGTAGGTGATAGATGTAGCATAATGTATTATGACCGATGAATGTGAGTTGATTGTTGGTTATGACATGGTTGATAGACTTGGTAAAGGTTTATTTCAAATTGATAGATATGTTGTCTTGATCTTTGGAACATGTGGTTGACATGTGTGTTTAGTTACAAGGAGGCGTGTTTGGCACAACAAGGTAAAATAGTTGGTATATTGTTATATTTGTTTATACACTGACATATATGTGTTTGTGAAAGTATGATAATAGGTGATTTCATGGTAGGATATTTCTATGAAATATTGAAGGAGGCTTGGGTTGAGATTTCCCTTGGAAGCACTAGGAACCACGGGGATTGGGTCATGGTGTTGTTGCTAGTCTTATGATTTTGGTATTTTGTGATTTGTTGTGCTTGATTTGCGACTTTGTTTATGTCTGGTGCAAGGACTTGCCACTTTGTTTGTGGTGCCATATTTATATTGGTTTTCATGGTTTTCTTTTAGGTTGTTTCATGTTCTTGCCTTTTATGTTTTGAGGGCCTTGGCAAATGGTTGGAAAGCAGGAATTTAATGGAGCTCTGGGAGAGTTGAATGAAACCTAACAACTGATGTAAGGACCGGATGAAGCTCGGTGAATGAGTAAGGGGTAGACAAAGGTAATAATACTACAACCGGTTGGATTGGTTGGGTCCATTGGTGTAAATGGAAGGTGGTAGGACAATCATGAGAAGGGTAACAGAAAGGCGAAGTAAATGGATTTGAGGCATTAGATGCCTTGGATATGATGAGAATGGTTGTTCTCAATGTTGTGCATGATGTGCATGGATAAAGGGCGTTCTATTAACCTTGACCCTATGTTATCTGGTAATTATGTTTTGATCATGATTATGCTGATGTTTATATATGTATACATGTATGTATGTATGTATGTCATGTCTGACAGGGTCGTCATGGATCATGATTGTTTAATGCTAATTTTTATATGTATATATGTGTGTATGTATGTTGTTGTCTGAAAGGATCGTGATTGTTTTATTATAATGATTATATATATGTATATATGTCACTTTCTGATGGAGTTTTCATGGATCATTCTTGTGGAGGAATAATTTCTTATGTAGGTGAATGACATGAAGAGGTTCCTGGTTTATGATGAATCAAGCTGGAAGAGCAGCCCTAACAGGTCAATGAATTCAATATCATGTGGATATGAATTTATATTATATTCTTCTACTGTGCCCATGTTTATGTTATGGAAAGTAATGTTGAGGGATAGGTCAATGAAATGAAAGCAGTGTGATCTGCAACATGTTGGGATAAGCATGGATGGCAGAGAGACACTATAAGCAAGGTTACTTGGTATAAGCAGTGTGGTTTTTGATGTGCATTGCTACTGTTGTGTATATGTTGTGAATATTGTACATTCATTGATTGTACCTATGATGTTGTGTGCCTGTTGTATATATGGTGTTGTGTGCATATTGCATATGCAATGCTGGGTATAGATGGTATTATGTATATGTTGGATATGCAGTGTTGTGTAAATATTGTATTGTGCACATGATGGATATGCAGTGTTGTGTGCATATGGTGTTGTGCACATCTTGGATATGCTTTGTTGTGTACATATGGTGTTATGTACATGTTGTATATGCAATTATATGTACATATGGTGTTGCGCTCATGTTGTACATATGGTGTTGTGTACATGTTGTACATGTGATGTTGTGTGCAGGCGGTGTTGTGTACATGTCATGCATGTAGCATTTTGTACATGTGGTGTCGTGTACATGTCGTGCATGTGGTTCTATGCACATGTGGTATTGTGTAACACGTTGTACAGGTGGTGCGGTGTACATGTGGCATTGTGTACACGTTGTGCAGGTGGTGTCGTGTACATGTGATGTTGTGCACACGTTGTGCAAGTAGTGTTATGTACAAGTGGTACTGTGTACATGTTGTACATATGGTACTGGTGTACATGTGGTATTGTGTGCATGTCATACATGTTGTGTTGTCGGCATGCAGTACTATGTATGTGCATTGTGTAGTCGTGGTATCGTGATATGTGTATTCATTTTGTTGTACATTGTGTAGGTGTATGTGTTATGTTTTACACCACATGTAGGTGTATGTGTGTGTTGTTTTGTACATCGTGTAAGGATGTAAATTGTATGTATCTGTACGTGATTTAAGAGAAGAAAAGGCATTGGTTGCTTGTCGGGTGTGGCAATGTTGGAAGTATTGTCATTGATGGCAAAGGAGACAGCATAGAAGCAGAGAGATAGAAAAAGAAAATTGACAAGGAGAACATTACACATGAAGAAAGGCAAAGAGAGATAGCAAAAGAGGCAGCAAAGATGTAGAGAGGTAGCAGAGAGGCAATAGAGACCTGCATAGAGCTAGAGAGATCTGAAGAGCTACAGAGGGTCGAGCAGCTGTGAAAAGGGTCATTTGAAGAAGCAGCTCAGCAGAGACAGGGCCATTTGAAGAAGCAAGGCAGCAAAAAGAAGCAGCCCAAGCAGCAGAATATATAGTAAATATAGAGAAACAGTCTTGCACTGACATGCACTGACATGCACTTCTTATGCACTACCATGCACAGTAACTGAATGCAAAGAAATGGTCCTGCCGAATAGGGTTGGAATGGTAGTGTGGTAGTCAAGTCACAGGCAGAGAATTGTAAAACGAACTACCTTTTGTGGGACGGAACCTGAGTTTAACTACAATGGAGATAGCCGTGAAGAAATGTGGATTGTTCACATTTCAATGGAACCAAGCGAAGAAAGGATAAGTAAGAACGAAAGCAGATTTTAATTATAATAAGATGTTGAAGTATAGGAGGAATACCGTGTTAATATGTGGGTAAATTAAAAACTAACATATGAAAGGGCGAAATTGAAATAGAATGAAAGGAAGCGGAACCATGTGCAAACCGGAACCGTGAAGGAACAGTGAAAGCGGGTTGGAGACCCAATACCGACAGTATCGCGCGTTTTAAAAGTGGTAAAGAATTTTTGGGAAAAAACATGATTCCCTTAGTTGTTGGACGTGTGTCCATAAGTGGTTTGGAAAAACCATTTACATCGCGCGATTTCAGAGGATTATCTGTCGTGCAATTAATTTGCGCGATATTACGCGACATCCGTCAGATGGGTGCCTAACACTTTGTTGGAACGCGATAAACTGTGGACTGTCAGATCCGTTTGGAAATTAGTCAAGGTAAGTTTTCGTGGGCCTAAATCAAGGTTTATATTAAGTGAATCATCATACGAGCACAGGTCCTAAGGTTATTAAAGGCAGGTTCCAAGAGTTATAAGTGTGGCGTGGATGTGTTGTACCAATCAGCCCCCCCCCGTTTGGATTTTGGATACCATAGTCTCTTTTCCTCTTTCACCGCTGCCCCTCCCAGCATCAGAAATACATTTAAAAAGGGCTAAAGTCCACTTTTTAAAGATTATATAAGGTCTAGCCCCCTTCGGCTCCCAGCTACGCGCCCTCCTTTTTACATATAACCAAGCACTGCCCCATTAAGTGTTTATCGCAAAATCTCAAAATCGCGCCATCGCAAAAGCGCAGTTTCTCTCGCGCATTATCCCCCATCATCGCATTTTTCATTTTTGCGATATGCGCTCACCACGCCCATCGCATAGCACAGGCGCGAAATTTTGGCTATTCCATTCTTCTTTTATCGCATTTTCCCCTCTTGCGATCATGCGACACGCACTCCGGGTCCCACCTTTAAAGCCTTCATTCCTCTGTCTTGTCGCGTCCTTTCTTTGTAACTCCTCCAAGGGTTAGTCTTCTGAGTTTCCACGCCATCAGCACCCGCCCTCCACTCTTCGTTGTATGCCTACATGTCACGCGCGGTTTCTCTGTTGTTCACATACTCTGGTCATGTGTCACACCTTTGCGTTTTCATTTAAAGTCTCCTCCCTGCGTCGTTATATCATCCGCTCATATCTTTGCCATCACCTCCATCAGTCTCACTGTGTCCACCTTCTGTGTCATCAGTTTTATTCAATAAGTTTTGGTTTTTGCAGGAACTTGTGGTGGGAACAAAATTAGTGGAAAGGATCCAGAAGTCACTATGATGTGACCTCCATTAAAGAAAGGTACTTCGATCCATGGAACTCTCCAGAGAGAAAATTAAAAGGAACGCATTTGGATAGTCGAAAACATTAATGCAGCAACAGAGTATTTATGAAGAAGCAATAAATTCAGGGTCCAGCTCGAAAGAGGTTCCGAATTTGAATTCAAAATCTGAAGATCGAAAGTACCATGTACAGGAGCAGGCGCCTCGAAGTTTTATTGCCGCAGGTCTTCCTCCTCCAGAAAAAGGCCGAACGTTCTCATATTTTATTATTTATATCTTGTGTATAGATAGATTCGCATTTCCAGCATTCATTCCATAAATAAATTGTAAAGTACAAACAATTATATTCAGTCGTTTCATAGTGTGGGCGCGAACATTTTCCACCATTTGATTCAAAATAAGTTATTAAATGCTTTCTATCCACCGCCTCCTCTAGAATTCTCTATCTCTTCTATAAAATCTAGAAAGAAAGACATGGTAAAGGTTCCAAATTTCTGTCAGCAAACTGTGTAGCGAGAAGACTACTGTATTCATCTTGTAATATTTCTGTATGAAGTTTCAGAGCCCGTAGGGTCTCAGTGAGGAGGGGTTATAACTGTATTGAGGATTCTGGTCTTTGATATCTCACAGTATGTAACTTTTCTTATGTGTTAATACATTATCTATTTTCATGCAAATTATCTTCTTGTATCATGTTCTAGAATGCGAGTGGCTCACTAGTTTGCAGCAAGGATTCATCTTAAGTGGTGCCCTTTCTGGAATTAGTCAAGCGCTTTAAATAGGCCTAGAAGTGATATGCTGTTCCATGTTCACTCTTCCATATTTTCTGCTATATTAGTGGCTTAAGGATTCGTAAATCGGTGCGCCCTTCTGCCAGTAATATCTTCTTATGTTTCCTCACTGCACTCACTTCTTGATATCTGATTTCTGTGATATATTATTTGAATCGGCCCTCTTTACAGTAAGCGGTCTCTTAACTGTCTGATGCTTTCTCGTGGGAGTTTTACATGGTGTTCCTGCGTTATCCTTATCTTTGTATCAGCTTCTGAGAGAGAGTTTGGTCCCATTCAAATCTAGTTTCCTTGTTTTAAACAAGAGATAGTAAGTGAGTTCTTGGACTGACAACCCAATTATAAAGGACTCCTTGCTATATTAAGATGTCCTAGGCACTGGTCTATGGCAACTCTAGGCTGTCTCTAGGGGGGTGACACAATCATCCACAACATCTTTCTGGCGCCGTTACCGGGGACGAATTCAAGAATATCTGTTTCCCTGGGTCTCGACAAAGTTATTTTCACTCTCTAATCGGGTGAGCATAGAGAGTTGAAGAGTTGCATATCTCTCACCTTGGCGACTCCACTGGTCTTTATTTGATAAATTTTTATTGGTAGTCCTGGCTCCTCGTAGGCCACATTTGAGGTCAGATACAGCCCAACTGAAAACACCTTACGTGTCTGACCCAGAGAAAATCATTTGTAAAGGAGTCTGGAAGGAGAGGAAGTCAACCCGTGCTGAAAATTTCGAGTGTTCTGTTGAAAATTATCCGCCCTCTTCTTCTCAAGAAGTTAGAACAGAAAATCTCAAGTTTTTTTTAGAGACTCCACGTAGAGGAAGCGCCTGGATTAAAGGAGAATCTCCTCCTCCTCTCGAGGCTGAAGAAATTAAAGAGGTCACAAAAGTAGCCGCTGTTAACCGTGAATTATTCCCATCTACGCCTCAGGCTTCTGTGCAATATATTCCCATTGTTATTCATACTCCGCTTCCTCCTACCCCTCTCCCTTCATCTATTTCCCAGACTGTTGTACAACCCCCACCTCCTCCAATGGCCAATGTTCCTGCTTTCCTATTGAACAAATATGCGCCCCTGGCCTTACCTCAAGCACTGAATGATATGCCACAGGATTATCTGAAAATTCTGCCGAGATTTAATGGAGAAAATGAGATTGATGCGCAGAGACATCTTGAGACCTTCTGCTCTTTCGCGGAGAACTTGAATGTTGAACATTTGGATGTGGTTTTGAGGTTGTTTGTGTAGTCTTTAGAAGGTGAAGCCAGAAAATGGTTTAAGACATTGGCAAACCGTTCAATAACCACCTGGGACGTTATGGAGAATACTTTTCTTAGGAAGTGGGGAGAGAAGAAAGACCATGGTCAATGTCTCACTGAATTTAATACTATGAAGAAGAAACAGAATGAAGGAGTGGCAGAATTCATCAAAAGATTCAACAAGTTATATCTGAGCCTGCCTCCTGAGATGAAGCCTCATGAAGCTGCTGCCAAGATAATTTTCATAGCAGCCTTTGATTGTGATTTTGGTTTTGCATTGAGAGAAAGAAAACCTGCCAATTTAGATGATGCGCAAGCAGACGCTCTGGAATTAGAAGCGAACTTTGCCTCCACTGGGAAACTAAAAGGGAAAATTGAACAAGATACCAGGAGGAAGGGCAAAGAAGAGATTTCTGTTTTCAATCAGGAAAAAGATTCAGAAAAGTTGGATGAAATAAGTAAAATGGTAAAGAAGATGGTTAAGATGGAACTGGAGATGAAGAATGCAGCTCCCAAGAACTGTTATAATGCTCCAAACAGAGGATACAATCCCCAGTATAGAAGGCCACCATTGCAGATCTTGCCCAGAGAAGCAAAGGAATCACCGGACCAGGTGCCTCATCCCTTGTACCTGGAAGGGCCAGCAGATGACCCCACTGGAGACGTAGCTTATGGATTAGAAAGTTCAAATATGGCTCTTTCAAATAATGATGATATGGAGTGCCCGTTGCATGATGAAGAAGAGGAAGCAGAGATTGACCATTACTGTAAGCAGTTTGTTGATTTCATGGAAGCCCAATTCAACGTCAAATATGATCTCAGATCCTCGAGGAAGAGGACCAGAACTCAGGAGCAAGAGGAAGAACCACCTCAGGAAGAAGCATCTGCTCAGAAGGAATCAGCAACAAAGAAGAGCGCGGAGAAAGGTAAGAGTCCTCTAAATACTTCCTTACAGTCTAATATTCAGATTCCTTCTTCCTCAAAAATAGTCAATCCTCCTAATACCGAGCCAATATCAAAAGAGATTAGGTCTTCAGTTGAAAATAAGGAGTCAAAAGAAGTAGTTATGGAAAAGCCCACATCGGCTTTCAATTTGCAAAAAGAACTTGAAAAGATTAAGATTCCTGTCCCATTGACTGAGTTATTAAAACATCCTGTATATCAGTCCCAAGTTACTTCTTTTATACTTCCTCCCGAAATACCAATCGTGCCTAATAGTTTAAATCTTCAAGAAGAAAGACCCATGGTAGTCTTTGGCCCACACGTCGAGGAGATAGATCCTTCTACTCCTCCCTTTTATGTATCCCTAGTCGTACATGACCTGCTATTACATAATTGCATGTTAGATTCTGGGGCTTCCCATAATCTTATGCCCTTATTTGTCATGGAGCAACTAGGACTGCAGATTACAAGGCCATATAAGGATTTATATTCATTTGATTCTAAAAGGGTTAAATGTTTGGGAATGATAAAAGATTTAGTGGTCAATTTAGCTCAAATCCCAACAAAAAGTGTGGTCATGGACATTGTGGTTGCTGATATCCCAGCCCGCTTTGGCATGCTGTTGTCAAGGTCCTGGGGTACAAAGATTGGGGGATCAATTAAATTGGATTTAACATATGCTACTGTCCCAGTTTTTGGAGGGCAAGAGAGGAGGTTGTATAGAGAGACTAGATTTGTTAAAATGGTAACTAAGGCTGACTGCTCAGATAATTCCCCAGTTTATAACAAAGAGGGAGACTTTTCATGTTTAATGTTAGAAGAAAATCAGAATTATGCTCGTGAACCCCTTTTTGGCCAAACCCAAGCTAAGCAACCTAGAGGAAGTCAGGAATCAGAAATATGGACTTTGCATTTTGATGGGGCAAATTCCAGGGAAGGTAATGGAGCTGGAGTATTGTTGATTTCTCCTACAGGGAAGTGGGTACCACTGTCCTTTAAACTGGAATATGAAGCTACAAACAATGTAGCTGAATATGAGGCACTATTACTGGGGCTGCAAACAGCTAGGAACATGGGCATCCAATGCCTGAAGGTGTTTGGAGACTCTGAACTGGTGGTCAGACAGATTAAAAATGAATGTCAAACTAAGCATCCACGGCTCAGAGCATATAGAAATGAAGTATGGGACATGATAGAAAACTTCTTCTCAGCATTCAACATACAGTTCATGCCCCGGGAGCAAAACAGAATAGCAGATTCTCTTGCTGTAGCTGCCAGTACTTTCCGTCCTCCTCAGAACCCGCTTTTAAGATATGAAGTGGAGGTACGGTGTAGACCATCCATTCCAGACAATATTAAGCATTGGCAGGTATTCGAAGATGACGAACAGATGAAAAGATTTATGGAGGCTGTGGGAGAATTCTCCAATATGGAGATTGATGATAACGAAGAGGAAGAAGTTGAAAATATTTCAGAAAATAAATGGGAAGAGAATATATCAGGAAGTAGAGTGCTGCAGCTGAAGGGTAATGTGATACCTAGAGGGTTGGTACCTCTAGAAAGGTTATTTAATAAAGACGATGTTCCGATGCAGCCAAACAAAGTAGTAGAAGAAGATCAAGTGGGAGATTTGAATCTGGGTACTCCTATTGATCCCAAAATGATCAAATTATCTAAGAAAGTCCCAGAAGATTATAAAGAAAAATATTTGAAGTTATTTCAATCTTATAAAGATGTTTTTGCTTGGTCCTATCAGGACCTAAATTTTTTTGATGTAAATATAATGCAACACAAGATTCCACTGAGGGAAGATGCAAAGCCATACAAGCAGAAGCTCAGGCAGATTAATCCTTTGCTTCTTCCATCCATTGAAAAGGAAATTAAAAAATTGTTGAAGGCCAAGATAATCGTGCCACTAAGGTACTCAGAATGGATAGCGAACCTTGTTCCTGTTCGAAAGAAGAATGGAGAAATAAGGCTGTGTGTAGACTTCAGGAATTTGAACAGAGCATCTCTCAAAGATAATTATCCACTGCCTAAAATGGACCACATCCTGCAGAAAGTAGTGGGAGCATCCAGAATGTCAATGATGGATGGATTTTCGGGCTACAATCAAGTAGCCGTGTTCCCAGAAGACCAGAAGAAGACTGCATTTACTACACCATGGGGAACCTTTATGTATGCTAGGATGCCATTCGGATTAATTAATGCAGGAGCTACTTTTCAGAGGGCAATGGACATAGCCTTTGTCGGAGAACAGGACAAGTTCTTGGTGGTGTATCTTGATGATATCACAGTGTTCTCAAAGAATGATGATGAGCATATTGAGCATTTGAGAAGAACTTTTGAAAAATGCAGAAGGTATGGCCTTTCTCTAAATCCTCAAAAATCTTTGTTTGCATTAGATGAGGGAAGACTCTTAGGGCATATTGTGACTAAAGATGGTGTAAAAATTGATCCTAAGAGAGTTGAAGTGATAAACAGCATCCCTTTGCCAAGAAATAAGAAAGAAGTACAGGTGTTTCTGGGCCGAATTAATTTCTTGAGAAGATTCATTCCTAACTATGCTGAGATAGTTAGGCATATAACCAATATGTTGAAAAAGGACAGTGAAGTCAAGTGGTCCCAGGAGTCTAGAGATGCATTTACAAGGATAAAACAGGCTTTTGCTGAAGCTCCTGTATTAGCGAGACCAGAATATAGTAAGCCTTTTATGATATTTTCATTTGCTTCACCTCATACAATTGCTGGAGTGTTATTGCAGAAAAATGAAGATGGATATGAACAGCCTATAGCCTTCTTCAGTCAAGTACTGTATGATGCTGAATTGAAATACAATATATTGGAGAAGCAGGCATATGCCCTGGTAAAGTCCCTTAAAGCTTTTAGAGTTTATATTTTGCAATCTCATATCACTGCTTATGTCCCTACTGCAGCAGTCAAAGACATTTTGGTCCAGGGAGACAGCGAAGGTAGAAGGGGAAGATGGATTGCAAAAATCCAAGAGTATGATTTGGATATAAGGCCTACTAAATTGATCAAAGGACAGGGACTTGCCAAAATGCTATTTGAATCAAATCATCAAGCCTTGGGCATCAATCTGTCTGTGATAGCAAGAAGAATCAGAAAAAGAAGAAGAGCAAGCATACCAAATTCGACCCACTCTGGTTCGGTCTATTCAAAATAGTAAACTTAGGGAGAAATAATACTTTCATGTTAGAAAACCTGCAGGGAGATTTGTTGGACGCTCCCGTGAATGGACAATTCCTTAAACACTACTTTCAGTACTGACCCAGGCAGAGCAGGCCTGATTTATTTATATATATAATTTAAGCAAAGGTGATTTCAATTTTGAAGTGTAAATAATGTAAATAAGCTAATAGGTTTTGAAGAGGATACAAAGGGGTCTGAGGTCTGCGAGTTCTCGGCATGCCCGAGGACGAACATGCCGTCCCCAGTTGGAGCCGATGTTGTACCAATCAGCGCCCCCCCCCCCATTTGGATTTTGGCCATAGTCTCTTTTCCTCTTTCACCGCTGCCCCTCCCAGCATCAGAAATACATTTAAAAAGGGCTAAAGTCCACTTTTTAAAGATTATATAAGGTCTAGCCCCCTTCGGCTCCCAGCTACGCGCCCTCCTTTTTACATATAACCAAGCACTGCCCCATTAAGTGTTTATCGCAAAATCTCAAAATCGCGCCATCGCAAAAGCGCAGTTTCTCTCGCGCATTATCCCCCATCATCGCATTTTTCATTTTTGCGATATGCGCTCACCACGCCCATCGCATAGCACAGGCGCGAAATTTTGGCTATTCCATTCTTCTTTTATCGCATTTTCCCCTCTTGCGATCATGCGACACGCACTCCGGGTCCCACCTTTAAAGCCTTCATTCCTCTGTCTTGTCGCGTCCTTTCTTTGTAACTCCTCCAAGGGTTAGTCTTCTGAGTTTCCACGCCATCAGCACCCGCCCTCCACTCTTCGTTGTATGCCTACATGTCACGCGCGGTTTCTCTGTTGTTCACATACTCTGGTCATGTGTCACACCTTTGCGTTTTCATTTAAAGTCTCCTCCCTGCGTCGTTATATCATCCGCTCATATCTTTGCCATCACCTCCATCAGTCTCACTGTGTCCACCTTCTGTGTCATCAGTTTTATTCAATAAGTTTTGGTTTTTGCAGGAACTTGCGGTGGGAACAAAATTAGCGGAAAAGATCCAGAAGTCACTATGATGTGACCTCCATTAAAGAAAGGTACTTCAATCCATGGAACTCTCCAGAGAGAAAATTAAAAGGAACGCATTTGGACAGTCGAAAACATTAATGCAGCAACAGAGTATTTATGAAGAAGCAATAAATTCAGGGTCCAGCTCGAAAGAGGTTCCGAATTTGAATTCAAAATCTGAAGATCGAAAGTACCATGTACAGGAGCAGGCGCCTCAAGGTTTTATTGCTGTGGGTCTTCCTCCTCCAGAAAAAGGCCGAACGTTCTCATATTTTATTATTTATATCTTGTATATAGATAGATTCGCATTTCCAGCATTCATTCCAGAAATAAATTGTAAAGTACAAACAATTATATTCAGTCGTTTCATAGTGTGGGCGCGAATATTTTCTGCCATTTGATTCAAAATAAGTTATTAAATGCTTTCTATCTACCGCCTCCTCTAGAATTCTCTATCTCTTCTATAAAATCTAGAAAGAAAGACATTGTAAAGGTTCTAGATTTCTGTCAGCAAATGGTGCAGCGAGAAGACTTCTGTATTCATCTTGTAATATTTCTGTATGAAGTTTCAGAGCCCGTAGGGTCTCAGTGAGGAGGGGTTATAACTGTATTGAGGATTCTGCTCTTTGATATCTCACAGTATGTAACTTTTCTTATGTGTTAATACATTATCTCTTTTCATGCAAATTATCTTCTTGTATCATGTTCTAGAATGCGAGTGGCTCACTAGTTTGCAGAAAGGATTCATCTTAAGTGGTGCCCTTTCTGGAATTAGTCAAGCGCTTTAAATAGGCCTAGAAGTGATATGTTGTTCCATGTTCACTCTTTCCATATTTTCTGCTATATTAGTGGCTTAAGGATTCGTAAATCGGTGCGCCCTTCTGCCAGTAATATCTTCTTATGTTTCCTCACTGCACTCACTTCCTGATATTTGATTTCTGTGATATATTATTTGAATCAGCCCTCTTTACAGTAAGCGGTCTCTTAACTGTTTGATGCGTTCATGCTGAAGTGTTACATGATGTTTTTACATTATTCTAATCTTTGTATCAGTTTCTGAGAGAGAATGGTCCCATTCAAAATCTAATTTCCTTGTTTTTAACAAGAGATAAAATAGAGAGGCATTTGGATCGATTAACCCAAGGTTATATCACACGCTCCCCGCTATATAAGATGTCCTAAGGCACCGGTCTATGGAAACTCTAGGTCGTCTCTAGGGGTGACACAAAATCATCCACAACATGTGTTGGGTTTTAACCCAAAAGATATAGTGATACAGCTGTGGACTACTATATAAGGACCTCTTATAATAAAGCGAAGATTTAACTGAATTGTCCATGAAATGTGGGGCCCGGATATAATTTACATATATATGGTGGTTGAAGGCGTATGGGAAAGGTTAGATAAATATATATTAGTGTTGGGTTTAAGTCTGAGTCAAAAGATTTATTATAATGTTCCTATGGAGACTGTAATATATGTTGATATATTATAGTTGGTGCGCAATGCATAAAGGTAAGTGATAAACATGTTGTGGGACCCAAAACTGTAATATAGTCGGAGTTTCGTATGAAATACCATGGAATATGAATATAGCCCAAATTTGTTAATAAAAGGCGAAGACTTATATATATATATATATATATATATATAAGTCTTCGCCTTTTATTAACAAATTTGGGCTATATTCATATTCCATGGTATTTCATACGTATGTATATATATGTGTGTGTGTGTGTGTGTGTGTGTGTGTGTGTGCTGGGGGAAGATTTATTGTTGATAGAGTATGAAAGAGCATTTTATATGCGTACTGGGGTCCACAGTGAACCATCGCATCAGCGAAGAACGAAAGATGCAGAGAGATGAACAATTGAAAATTGTGATTGCGATTGAGCGATTGAACGTCAGTCGTCGGATTTAATGAGGGATGGACGACGGATATGTGAGTCGCTTGATAGCCAGTGGGACCCTTCGTTCATCGCATTGGTGGAGAACAAAAGACGTAGAGAGACGAACAATTGAAAATTGTGACTGCGATTGAGCGATTGAACGTCAGCCGTCGGATTTGATGAGGGATGGACGGTGGATATGTGAGTCGCTTGATAGCCAGTGGGACCCTTCGTTCATCGTATCGGCAGAGATCTGTTGGAGGATGCGATTGTGATATTGCGATCATGATGAAGAATGGGGACCCGATATGTTATGGACTATGATTTTATATGTTTGAATTCCGGCTTTGAGGGCAAAAAATTGGGCCAGCGTTCGATTGATTAAAGGTTAATATATGTTTACTCCGAATTTTTAACCAAAGCTGAAGAGTAAATAGAAAGTAAAGTGGCAAGTATATATATATGAAACAATATATATATACATATATCTGTGCACACTGAACCATCGCATTGGAGTAAAAACAGAGTGGTGGCACATGCCATTGAAGGTTGCGATTGCGATTAATCGCATTGGAACCATCGCAAAAGAATTAATTGCATCGAAGTAAAAACAAGAGCACTGGAACATGTCATTAAGGTTGCGATTGCGATTAATCGCATCATAACTATCGCATAGGAAGTAATCGCAATCAAAAGTCTTTGGAGACCGTTCATCGCATCGGGGAATAGAAAAAGTTCGGCTAGTGGGCCCGAAAGGGTGCTTTCTATGATAAAAGGGTCTATTATTATTTCACCGAGAGTTATTTGCGTTATATAAAAAGGCAGTTATATATGCAACAGTTACACAATTGTAGTGAACAGGAGAGCATGCAGAAACGGAAAAAGACAGAGACAGCAGCAGAAAAGACAAACACACGGTGATCCAAAAACTGAATGGGTTGATTTGAAATCCATATTGTAACTGAATGTAAATGTTTTAATTGGTTTTATATTGTTTGTGATGCATTGGCAAGTCTCTGAAGGAAAAGAAATATCCCATTGTAATATTGTAATTTGTACATTTTGTTATATTTTCTAGAATGAGCTGGACAAAGGAATGAGAAGGCAGAAGTCAAAGGGTCATGGCTATTCACTTCGAATTCTCTGTGGAATACAAACAGTCATGAGATAAACTTTATAAATAATATTGCAAAGATATGCATAGAGAGGTTAGAGAATGCAGAATTGAGGCAGAGAAGATAAGAAGAAGGAGGAGCAGAAAGAGATGCTGTGAAAAGTCAGAGATGATTTAAGACAGATAAGAAAGTTGGAGGACAACAGTGAATAAGGTACAGAACAGATCTAATATCCAAGGTAAATCAGCAAGTGTTCTCTTTTGACATAATAAGGAAGTTGGAGCTTCCCTATCAAGTTGTAGCTTGATAGATGTCAGTTGTAGCTTACTGAGGTTGGAGCCTCCTGTAGGTTGGTGCCTGCAGAAAATTGATGGGATTTGGAGCTTCCATGCAAGTTGTAGCTTGCAGAATTGAGGTAGGAGCCTCCTGTGGGTTGGAGCCTACAGAAAATCAGTGGTGAGAGGGAGTTGGAGCTTGCCTTTGCATCACAACAATAATAAGATGTGGTTTTCTCCCTTTATGGGTTTCCACTTATATCTGCTGTCTCTGTGTGTGATGTTTATGTGTTGATATGGTTTATCCAATCTGCTTAATACTTGCTGCTCTCATATTAAGTCTGCTGTCACATTATCTTAATACTTGCTGCTCACATATTAAGATTGCTCACATATAAAGTTGATCATGAAATTAAGTTGTAAATAAGTTTAAAGGTCAGTTTAAAAGTTCATGAATGTGTTAAACTAATTCACCCCCCCTCTCAGTTTAACTAAGGGATCAACAATTAGTATCAGAGCAGGTTCCTTTTGTATCAGTTTAACAACTGAAAGGAGATCCTAGGTCCCCAGGATGGCTAGTCAAGAAGGATGATCAACCAATAAAGCCCCTTTTTTCACTGGTGCAAATTATGCCTTCTGAAAAATCAAAATGAGAACATACATAATGTCTCTAGGAATAGAAGTTTGGGCTGCTGTGGAATTTGGATATGCCCCAAAGGCAACTGATTCAAAGAAAGAAGCCAAACAAGATTTTGTAGCCAATGCAAAGGCCATGGATGAAATCTTAAATGGATTGTGTGAGGCAGAATTTATCAAAGTAATGCACAACAAGACTGCCAAAGAAATGTGGGATACACTAGAAAACATCCATGAGGGAGACAAAAAGGTGAAGACAACCAAACTTCAAGTCTATAGAGCCCAGTTTGAAAATTTAAAAATGAATGATGATGAAGACATTGCCAGCTTCTTTTTAAGGGTTGCAGAAATTGTGAATAACATGAAAGCTCTAGGAGAAACCATAAAAGAAGCTGTAATTGTTCAAAAGATTCTAAGATCTCTTCCATCCAGCTTTAACCCCAAGGTTTCTGCCATAGAAGAAACAGTTGATTGGGAAACTTTGACCATGAACCAATTACTTGGAAATCTAACAGCCTATGAGATGAGACTGCCACAGAGGAAGTCAAATGTGAGGGAGGCAGCCTTTAAGATAGAGAAGAAGAAAGAAGAAAAGGAAGATATATGCTCTTGCTCTGATGAAGAAGAGGCCAAATTTGTCAGGAAATTGGATAGAGGCTCAGGTAAATATAAAGGTAAACTTCCATTTAAATGCTTTAACTATGGAAGAGTTGGACACTATGCTGCTAAGTGTCCTCATAAGAAAACAAAGAATCAGAGTCAAGAATCAAAGAAAACCATATCTAAGAAAGGGAAGAGATTCAATAGAAAGTCTTTCTATGCTCAATAAGACAGCAGTGTATCTGAAAACTCAGATGAAACCTCAAGCGAAGAAGGAACCTCTGAATTTCTATTGATGGCTATAGAAGAGCTTGAAGGATTCCTTCTAGAAGATGAAGAAGCAGGTGAAGTTGATCTTGAGGGGGAGCTAAGAAGTGCCTTGGAGGAAATTGATAGACTCAAACTGAAGTGCAGAAAACAGAAAGACATTCTCCTCAAATATGTAAGAGAAGAACAAAATTCAGAAGTCCTCATTTAGTTGAAAGTAGAGCTTGAAGAAGCCAATAAGGTAGAAGAAATTTTACTTAAGCAAATTAAGGATAAAATTCAAGAACAAGAGAAATTGGAAGAAGAAGTAGTATGCTTGAGGAAGAAATTAGAAAAAGCCCAAAGGAAAGTGTCAATAAATACTTCTCAAATGACAAGCTCAGATAAGTTGAACGAAATTCTAGATGCTCAAAGATCCCCTCTGATAAAAACTGGGATAGGCTATGAAGGAGAATCAAGCAAAGGCAAAGAAAAGGAAAACAAAAATATCATTTTTGTAAAAGCAGATAGGGATAATAAAGCAGCTCAAAAGGTTCCTACAGAAGAAGAAACCTGCAATGAAGTAGAAAGAAACCAGAAGGAACCTCAAAATACAAAGAATGAAATAAATAAACAGTCAACTGAAAAAGGCTCATATACTCCTGAATATGTCAAATTTGGAATCCATCAAAGGAGATTATTCCCCCCTATGAAAAATGCCACCTGTTATGCCTGCCACAAACTGGGACATATTGCTGCATACTGTCATACAAGGAGAATTAATTCAAACCAGCAAAGGATGCAAACAGTGAAAAGATTACCTCAAGCAAACAAATGGAGAAGACAACCCTTCATCAGGTATGCAAATTGTTTTTATGGATACTGTTTTTACTGTAAGGAATTTGGCCATAAAATCATAGAATGCAAAACATATGGACAAAGACTGATGTTCAAAACCTCAAGGAGATTTATGAATCATGGAGAGTTTACTCATACTCATAATTCTGCTAAAAATATGATCAAATGTTGTGTATGCCATAAAATTGGACATATGTCTTCCAAATGTCCTCTCAGAGAATGTGGTCCATCATCTCAGAAAAGGTACCAAACAAAAGGATGCATACAGTGGAAAAAGAAGGTGAATAAATGTGACCTGGCTCTAATAGCTCAAGACCTGAAAAGCCAATGGTATTTGGATAGTGGTTTCTCAAAGCATATGACTAGAGATAGAAGCAAGTTTATAACCTTTGATGAAAAGAAATCTGGAAATGTTACTTTTGGCAATGATAAAGCAGGGAAAATCAAAGGAAAAGGCTCAGTCAGTCTAGATAATGGCAGAGGAAAGGTCCAAGATGTACTATTTGTGGATGGGCTGAAAGCAAATCTGCTGAGTGTCAGTCAAATGTGTGATAAAGGTTGTGAAGTTCTTTTTAGAGCACAATACTGTGAAGTAAGATCAAGCACCACAGGAAAGACCCTGATCAAAGGTGTTTGAACATAAAGTAATGTCTACATAGTGAAAGAAGAGAATAAAGCATGCCACCTTAGCAAACTTGAGGAGTCATGGTTATGGCATAGAAGATTGGGACACCTTAACTTCGACCATATCATTAGTCTGAGAAAGAAAAAAGCAGTTAGAGATATGCCAGCAATAAATAAGCCTTCAAATACCATATGTAAATCTTTCCAATTGGGCAAACAGACCCGCACATCCTTTAAGACCAAAGATAAGCTATCAACAAGTAGGCCACTTTAGCTTGTACACATGGACCTTTGTGGACCTTCAAGAACTAAAACACCAAGTGGAGAATCCTATTTCATGCTGATAATATATGATTTTTCCAGGATGACATGGGTTGAATCTCTCAAATATAAATCGGAAGCACTTGAGAAATTCAAGATATTCAAGGCATTGGCAGAAAATCAAACAGGATGCAAGCTAAAGTGCATCAGATCAGAAAGAGGAGGTGAATTCACAGACTATGATTTTGCAGACCTATGCAGTGAGCATGGGATAAAACAATAGTTTACAATTGTAGGTACACCTCAACAGAATGGAGTGGCAGAGAGACAAAACAGGTTTGTACAACAGATTTCCAGAGCCATGATGCAAGAATGTAACATTCCCCAAACCTTCTGGGCAGAATCAGTACACACAGCTGTGCATATCCTTAACAAAGCTCATTTAAAACCAAACAGTGACAAGACTCCTTATGAACTATGGCATGGTAAACCAGCATCAATCAAGCACTTTAGAGTCTTTGGAAGCAAGTGTTTCATACAAATTAATGATGAAAATCTGGGAAAGTTTGATGCAAGAGCAGATGAAGGAATATTTTTAGGATATGCATCCAAGAGTAAGGGTTACAGGTGCTACAACAAAACACTTCGCAAAATTGTGGAAAGCATTGATGTAAGATTTGATGAAGAACTACCAAACAAGACAAGAAGTACAGGTTGCAACAATCCTCCAGAAGATCATGAAGAAGAGAACCAAGATGATGATGAACTAAGCAAGACAACAGAATATACTGAGTTAAACTCAAAAGGTCCCTTAAGATACACTCAAAAGAACCATCCAGAAGATCAAATCATTGGGGATAAGAGTGTAGGAGTTCAGACAAGAAGACAGCTAGCTGAACAAATAGAAGAAGTATACCTGGCTATGTTATCTCAAATAGAACCAAAGAAGTTTGAAGAATCCAAAAAAGACAAATATTGGGTGAAAGCTATGAATGAAGAACTAGACCAGATTAAGAAGAATAATATATGGGAGTTAATACCAAGACCCACAGGGAAAAATGTCATAGGCTCAAAATGGGTATTCAAGAATAATATGAATGAACAAGGACAGGTAATCAGAAATAAAGCCAGACTTGTATGCAAGGGATATTCACAAATTAAAGGTCTTGATTGTGATGAAACATTTGCCCCTATAGCCAGAATGGAAGCTATCAGAATGTTTTTGGCCTTTGCATGCTACCATGACTTCAAGGTATATCAAATGATGTGAAATCTGCCTTCCTGAATGGAGACCTAGAAGAAGAAGTCTACATGGAACAACCTGAAGGATTCTCATTAACAAATAAACAAGACTATGTGTGCAGATTAAAGAAAGCCCTATATGGGTTGAAACAAGCTCCTCGTGCATGGTATTCAAGGCTAGACAAACACTTGCAAAAACAAGGCTTTAAGAGAGGAGGAGTAGACATCAATTTATACATAAAGGCCAATGAAAATGAACTCCTGATTGTAGTTGTATATGTAGATGACATCATGTTTGGTAGCAACAAAGAGAAGTTAACAAAATAATTTGCTAAAGAAATGAAATTAGAATCTGAAATGTCTATGATTGGAGAGCTCACCTTCTATTTAGGACTTCAAATTCAACAAAAGAACACAGGTACATTCATCTCACAAGAAAAATACTTAAGAGAAATGTTGAAAAAGTTCAAAATGGAAGACTACAAACCTGTGTCAACTCCCATGATCACTGGATGCAAGCTATGTGCTGATGATGGATCTGCAGATATAGATCAAAGACTTTACATATCCATGATAGGAAGTCTGCTATACCTAACAGCTTCTAGACCAGACATTATGTTGGCAATAAGATTTGTGGCAAGATATCAAGCAGCACCAAAAAAAAATCACTTACTAGCAGTCAAAAGAATATTCAGATATCTACAAGGAACTGCACATTATGGGCTATGGTATCCAAAAGGCAAGAGCTTCACTTTGACAGGTTATACAGATGCAGATTGGGCCAGCTATGTGGATGACAGGAAAAGCACAAGTGGAGGAGCATTTTATTTGGGAAAAAGTCTAGTGGCATGGCTAAGCAAGAAGCAAACTTCCATCTCTCTATCTACAACAGAAGCAGAATACATAGCAGCAACATCTTGTTGCACACAAGTAATGTGGATGAAACAAACTCTCCAAGACATGAAGGTAAGCATTGATGAACCTATTTCTATCAAATGTGACAATACAAGTGCAATAAGTATATCAAAAAATCTTGTACTTCATTCAAAAACAAAGCACATTCCAGTCAAGTACCATTTCCTCAGAGAAAAATTAGCACAGAAAGTAGTGAAGCTAGAATATGTACCAACAAAGGAACAAACAACAGAAATATTCACAAAACCTCTTACTAAAGAACCATTCGAATATCTAAGAGACAAACTAGGGGTAGTGTCTGCAGAGGCTACTCTCTGACATGAAAAGAAAGCATCATTCCAGGGGGAGAACAGAAAAGAAAACATCATTCCAGGGGGAGATCAGTCAACAAGGAGTGCCACAAAAGAGCCAGAGCTAGTGAGCAGTGCATCAAACAGGTCCTCAAGATCATATTTTTATGGACAATAGTTGAAAACCACACCAGGAAATGGGCAACCCTTTGCCATTGATGTCAAAGGGGGAGGAAAAGCAAGCATCAGAAGAAAGGGTATTCTGAAAGGCAAGTAGAGGAAGTGTATTGCCATCAATGCCAAACGGGGAGATTGTTGGAAGTATTGTCATTGATGGCAAAGGAGACAGCATATAAGCAGAGAGATAGCAAAAGAAAACTGACAAGGAGAACATTACACATGAAGAGTTTTAAAATAGAAAAATGAATTGCCTTCTGTGGGACGAAACCTGAGTTTAACTACAATGGAGATAGCCGTGAAGAAATGCGGATTGTTCACATTTCAATGGAACCAAGCGAAGAAAGGATAAGCAAGAATGAAAGCGGAGTTTAATTATAATAAGAAATTGAAGTGTATGAGGAATACCGTGTTAATATGTGGGCAAATTAAAAATTAACATATGAAAGGGCGAAATTGAAATAGAACGGAAGGAAGCGGAACCATGTGCAAACCAGAAACGTGAAGGAACAGTGAAAGCAAGTTGGATACCCAATACCGACAGTATTGCGCGTTTTTAAAGTGGTAAATAATTTTTGGGAAAAAACGCGATTCCATTAGTTGTTGGACGCGTGTCCATAAGTGGTTTGGAAAAACCATTTATATCGCGCGATTTCGGAGGATTATCTGCCGTGCAATTAATTTGAGGGATATTGCGTGACATCCGTCGGATGGGTGCCTAACACTTTGTTGGAACGCGATAAACTATGGACCGTCAGATCCGTTTGGCAATTAGTCAAGGTAAGCTGTTGTGGGCCCGAAACAAGGTTTCTATTAAGTGAATCATCATACGAGCGCAGGTCCTAAGGTTATTAAAGGCAAGTTCCAAGAGTTATAAGTGTGGCATGGATGTGTTGGGTTTTAACCCAAAAGATATAGTGATACAACTGTGGACTACTATATAAGGACCTCTTATAATAAAGCGAAGATTTAACTGAATTGTCCATGAAATGTGGGGCCCGGATATAATTTACGTATATATGGTGGCTGAAGGCATATGGGAAAGGTTATATAAATATATATTAGTGTTGGGTTTAAGTCTGAGTCAAAAGCTTTATTATAATGTTCCTACAAAGACTGTAATATATGTTGATATATTATGGTTGGTGCGCGATGCATAAAGGTAAGTGATAAACGTGTTGTGGGACCCAGAACTGTAATATAGTTGAAGTTTCGCATGAAATACCATGGAATATGAATATAGCCCAAATTTGTTAATAAAAGGCGAAGACTTATAGTTAACATATATATATATATGTGTGTGTGTGTGTGTGTGTGTGTGTGTGTGTGTGGGTGTGTGTGCTGGGAAAAGATTTATTGTTGATAGAGTATGAAAGAGCATTGTATATGTGTAGTGGGGTCCACAGTGAACCATTGCATCGGTGGAGAACGAAAGACGCATAGAGACGAACAATAGAAAATTGCGATTTGGATTGAGCGATTGAACGTCAGCCATCGAATTTGATGAGGGATGGATGGCGGATATGTGAGTTGCTTGATAGCCAGTGGGACCCTTCGTTCATCGCATCAGTGGAGAACGAAAGACGTAGAGAGACGAACAATTGAAAATTGCAATTGCGATTGAGCGATTGAACGTCAGCCGTCGGATTTGATGAGGGATGGACAGCGGATATGTGAATCGCTTGATAGCTAGTGGGACCCTTTGTTCATTGCATCGGTGAAGATTTGTTGGAGGATGCGATTGCGATATTGCGATCGCGATGAAGAATGCGGACCCGATATGTTATGGACTATGATTTTATATGTTTTAATTCTGGCTTTATGGGAAACAAAGTGGGCTAGCGTTCGATTGATTAAAGGTTAATATATGTTTACTCCAATTTTTTAACCAAAGCTGAAGAGTAAATAGAAAGTAAAGCAGCAAGTATATATATGTGAAACAATATATATATACATATATCTGTGCACAGTGAACCATCGCATCGGATTAAAACAGATTAGTGGCACATGTCATTGAAGGTTGTGATTGCGATTAATCACATTGGAACCATCGCAAAATAATTAATCGCATCGGAACTATCGCATAGGAAGTAATCGCAATTGGAAGTCTTCGTAGACCGTTCATCACATCGGGGAATAGAAAAAGTTTGGCTAGTGGGCCCGAAAGGGTGCTTTCTATGATAAAAGGGTCTATTATTATTTCGCCGAGAGTTATTTGCGTTATATAAAAAGGCAGTTATATATGCAGCAGTTACACAACTGCAGTGAATAGGAGAGCATGCAGAAACGGAAAAAGACAGAGACAGTAGCAGAAAAGACAAACACACGGTGATCCTAAAACTAAATGGGTTGATTTGAAATCCATATTGTAACTGAATGTAAATGTTTTAATTGGTTTTATATTGTTTGTGATGCATTAGCAAGTCTTCGGAGGAAAAGAAATATCCCACTGTAATATTGTAATTTGTACATTTTGTTATATTTTCTGAATGAGCTAGATAAAGGTATGAGAAGGCAGAAGTCAAAGGGCCATGGCTATTCACTTCAAATTCTCTGTGGAATACAAACAGTCATGGGATAAACTCTATAAATAATATTGAAAATATATGCATAGAGAGGTTAGAGAATGCAGAATTGAGGCAGAGAAGATAAGAAGAAGGAGGAGCAGAAAGAGATGCTGTGAAAAGTCAGAGATGATTTAATACAGATAAGAAAGTTGGAGGACAAAGTGAAGAAGGTACAAAACAGAGCTAATATCCAAGGTAAATCAGCAAGTGTTCTCTTTTGACATAATAAGGAAGTTGGAGCTTCCCTATCAAGTTGTAGCTTGATAGATGTCAGTTGTAGCTGACTGAGGTTGGATCCTCCTATAGGTTGGTGCCTGCAAAAAATTGATGGGAGTTGGAGCTTCCATGCAAGTTGTAGCTTGCAGAATTGAGGTAGGAGCCTCCTATGGGTTGGAGCCTACAAAAAATCAGTGGTGAGAGGGATTTGGAGCTTGCCTTTGCATCACAACAATAATAAGATGTGGTTTTCTCCCTTTATGGGTTTCCACTTATATCTGTTGTCTCTGTGTGTGATGTTTATGTGTTGATATGGTTTATCCAATCTGCTTAATACTTGTTGCTCTCATATTAAGTCTGTTGTCACATTATCTTAATACTTGCTGCTCACATATTAAGATTTCTCACAAATAAAGTTGATCATAAAATTAAGTTGTAAATAAGTTTAAAGGACAGTTTAAAAGTTCATGAATGTGTTAAACTGATTCACCCCCCCCTCTCAATTTAACTAAGGGTTCAACAGGAAATTGATCCGGTGTGTGTACAAAAAGAACAAAGGCAGAAGTTAGGACCGATGAAGGATAAGTATTAGTATTTTATTTTAGTTTTATTATGTGTGTGATTTATGATTTTAATTATGATGGTTGCGTTTTGAGATAACCAAATGTGATATGTTTATACATGATGATTTAATCAAACAACTAGTTTGACTTATTGTGACAGGAAGTGAACAAAATTACAAGTGTACCTTGTTGACAAGCTACCAATGAGGTATGATTTGAATTTATTTCAATTTATTTTGAATCTAATTGAAATTATGTGCTTGGTACAGGAAATCACGCAATGCACGGTTTGGGATGGTTGAAACTGATTACAATAATTTATAGCGTCACTGAAAGGAATTGGAACAAGTAGCAATATGTCAACAAAGTGCTTAAGGAGAGGGGCCATTGTGGGACACAAGTATCCAATAGTTTCCATTTAATTTCCGTGAGCATGCTATGGTCGGTATGATGGTTTTGAGGTTGGGATATGCCTTGCCAAGGGAGGGGTTGCCTGAGGGACTGTGTAGCAAATAAGGGGATGCCTGCGGAACTTGGAAGGCGTGTGACTGCATGGAAGGGGTGACTGAATTTCCCGAGGGATTGTGTAGCAGAGAAGGGAAGGTCAGGGATGGATTGTGTAGCAGAGAAGGGAAGGTCAGGGATGGATTTTTTTTGGTCATTATCATTTGCATATGGAATAAAATATACATTCGGAGTGTGCCCTCGAACAATGTGTCAGTAACTGTTCACTGACATGATTGTAGCATTGGAAATTGGATGCAACTTTGACCTTGGAAGTGGATTATGGACTTCTTGGGAAGGAGGTGAATCCTAGTATTACCTTGAGCATGGAGGTGTGAGCCTCCGGATTCCCTTGTTGCTGATACAGGCATCGTATCCTTCTATTTGTTGGTTGAGAAAATGTGCATATGTATATATGTGTATATTATTGTAAATATTGTTTCGAGTTATATTTATAAAGATCCATAGACAATATGGTTATTTGATGGTTGATAAAATGTGGTTATTATTGTAAATAATGTAATGATTTGTGTTATAAAGCTCAAGTAAATGGTATGATAGTCATGTTTTCAGTAGTGGTCATTGTAAATACTCCAACAAGCTAAGTTATAAAGCTCCATGGGCAATATGTTTTTTCTTTCAACGATATTGTTGGTTGTAGGTTTCATTGAACACCGAGGATGGTGTTCCCCCAAGGAGCAGGGTTTTGTAACAACACTGGTAAAAAATCCATGTAAAAGTTAATAAGGTAAGATAAGACTTTGGTCACGATAAATGTATTCCAAGTTGAATGGTGGGAAAAAAAATCCTAGTGGGTGTTCATTTCGGTTTATTATGGCCAAGGAAATTAGCAAAGGCAATGACAAAGGCATTTGAAAAGGAAAGAGGCATTAATTGGAATTTTATTTATGAAAATAAAAGAAATTAGGAGAAAAGGAAGGTGAAAGTTCACACGTTGCATGTGAGGAGGAAAATGGAGGAAAGTAATGGAAAATGAAAAAAATAAAGGCCTCAATAATAAAAAGGATTTTGAAGATCAATTGGAAATATTTTGCTTAGACTTTTGTCAATTCAGTTTTGGAGCTCTCATTCTATTCTCTCTCTCTCTCTCATGCTCTTGGACACTTAGAGTTTTTTTGGATCACTTTTGGAGGAGTTTGGCATACTTGGGATTTGGAGAAAAAAGGAAAAGGAAAAGAAGGAAAGCACAAGAGGACATCGGGATCAGCAGCTACAACCAATTTTTCTTGCAGGGATCGAGTTGTATGTATGATTCTCTTACTAGTTTTGGCATGCATGGAATATGCATGTGGTTATTTGGTTATGATCTTTCATTGACATGGAGGATTGATTGGATTGACAGTGGTTTTGCATAGCCTTGCCATATCCTGGATAGGCATGGTTTTGTGGGTTTTATTTTTGTTTTTTGGTTGGTTCTGATGTGCTTTTGGTTGTGGGTTGAGTTATTAGTTCCTGGAAGCCTTGGTTGGAAAAACGCTTTGGAAGCCCTGTAATAGCTTGGGTTGAGTTACTAGTCCTAGAAGCCTTGGTTGGAAAAACACTCTGAAAGCCCTTCTTGGGTTGAGTTACTAGTCTTGGAAGTCCTGGTTGGAAAAACGCTCTGGGAGCCTAGTGGCAACTGTAGGTTGAGTTACTAGTCCCAGAAGACCTGGTTGAAAAAAAAATGTTCTAGAGCCCTAGATAGCTTGGGTAGAGACCAATCTAGTGATGGTTAGTGATTTCTGGCCGTGGGGTGGAATCACTGGTTGAGGGTTAAGGTGGTTTGGCCTCTGGAAGCCCTAGTTTGGTTTTGATTGTTTTTTTTATGAGATCCCACATTTATGCTTGGGATATGGCATGGGGGTGATTGGCTGAAAGATAGATTATTTTCAGCCCAATCTATGGTCGGGTGGTTCATGGAAGTCCATACTTGGTCGGCCTATGAAATCATTAATAAGATATTTTTCTCCTTTGTATTTTATGGGTAAATATACTTGTTTATATTTGGTTTATATGGTTGTTATACCCTTTATATTTATGTTGGTTATATGCTAGTTATGAGTGAGTTTTATGACAACAATGATGTATGGCTCTCATCATGTTTTGATTATTCAATGAAAGTACAATGAATATATGATCTAATAGATGATAAGGCAGCTAATATGATAAGGCATCAATGCTTCCTTACGAATCTCAAATAAGTGTGAGACTGTTATGCTCAAATCTGTTGTTATGACCTATAGATTGCATATGTGTGATATGTTTGACTAAATTCCTGTCATGGATAGTAGGGGTCTAGTCAAGTAATTAGTCAATTTTTTGCATTAGCATCTTTTCTTCTATGTTATTTAGCATTCCTAGAAGTTTCATGGAATTTTGGGCATTGGCCTGAGTCCTGGCCTTGAAAAAGTGGCACAGAATTTGGAGTCGCTGGCACATAACTACCTAGAAAAATCCTCAGTTGCAGGCATGCCCTTGTTGTGGGAGTGACTGGAGGGTCCCAACCACATGCATGCCCATTTCATGGGAATGACTAAGGCTTTAATGTAGAAAAATGTCAGGTGGTCTCAAGGGTTTGTAACTTGGAAGGTTTGGATGGCTCTTGGGGATTCTGTTCATGCACAGTGTAGAAGGTCAGGTTGGTTGTGTTCTGTTGGTTCCACTTCCTTAACTGATACATAGGGAGTTGAATCATATCATAGTAACTCTTCATCACATGTTTATCCTGATTAGTTGGTTACTTAGGTAGATGTGGGAGGATCGTGTTACACCGAAAACCCTAACTTTCAACTTTTTGTGTGATTTTACATAAAACATAGATATCCTCATTTTACCTCAAAACTAGATTGTGATTTTAAACCAATTCTTTGTTATTTAACATATATACATATTATAGTACACTCACCGAACTCAAATATCAAAGTTATATATATAGAAATTGGTGGATTCTTTATTGGGTTTTGAATTGGTTTTTTTTTATGTAAGAAATAACTTAACATTGCATTTTTTATTAAAAAAAAAAAAAAAAAAAAAATTTAAAATAATTTTAAAAATATAAATAAATACTTTTTTTTGTAAGTTTAGTAGTGCCTCTCTATTCATTCATTTTAAACAAAACATCACGTTACATCATATAGAATTCTTGGTGACCTCAACAAGCTCGAAGGAAACCAGGTATGTTGGACACCTCAGTGAGTTATAAGCCAACAATAATTTAAACAGTTTGATTTTGTCTTTCCAGGCCTTATATACTATGATATCTACTATCCCATTAAACATACTACTATAAAAATAAATGCTAGCTGACCACATCAGATAACCAGAAACAAAATTATGCAGTGCACCCTGCAGCTATTCATTAGATGATTCAATCAATGTCGGGTCTTTAGCACTCGACCCGGGCATGTCCACTTAATGAAAATTCAGGGGATGCCTTTCAATTCGAATAAGACACACATTTTGATGGTGAATTTGCAACTGAATGGATTGACTGTCTCAGTGAAACTCTGCAAGACTCAGTTCTTCCTTTGGGTTTCCTCCCGCTTCCTGTACTGACATAATGGCCTTTGTCATCAAGCATTTCATGGACCAGTATAGGTGTACTGACTGTTTGAACAGAGTCAAACGACCTCTAGTATTTCCTGGGTTTGTCACCAGAGGTTCCATTTCTTCATTCGGAAGGCTTGTCTCCAAATTTCTGTTCAGATATTTCTCCCATAAAAAAAGCATATACTTAACTTGAGTCGGAGTACCGACCCCATATGCATGCAATAGATTTTCATATTTTCTTAGTATGTTTTCCTTCCCCTTCTGTGTTGAGGGTTGCTTGTTTAAGCTCCCTTTTCCTTTCCTTTCTCTCTCGTGGGCTTACCACCTCGTCCTTCATTGCCTTTATCTGGTTGTGCCTTAACTATTTTCCTCTTTCCCGGACCACCCAGCAACTGTGAATCCACTTGAATCCACATCAGAGTTATCACCCTCCGTGCAGAAGCCAGAGATATATATAGTCTAGTCGGACCTGTAACATAAAAAAACAGGGTTGTTAATCCTTCTCGGCCATATCCAAATTTTCCTCCATACTTTCACCCAATTGGGCTCGCATTCGGCCACCACCTCAATGCATCTACTACTTAGGTTACATATAGTTTCATTTCTAAAAACCATTATGCAGGAGCGTTCCAACCCCTAGTTGTTCTTAAGTAACTACAAAAACCACACGTCGAGCCATAAGGAACCACAGAAACCACCCCTGGTTTGTCTTAAGAAACCATAGAAACCACCCTTCACATGGCGAGTCATATGAAACCACATTTGGAACAATTTTCATACTCCACTAATAAATTTACAGACAGTAATAGAATTGTAATATCAATACATGCCCATTTGGGCCAACTATTTACTATACAACAAAGAAATTGGCATGACATGATTCAGCACAGACAAACTAATTGTTGTTTCAGCAATTATATGGCGCAATTTCGGTGAACTCTTCAACTCATTCACCCTACCCTGAGACAGAACCCCCATTATATCTATCAAATGAGCTTGAGATACATACCCAGATCGTTGCAACTTGGTTGCGTAGTAGCCTTCTTCTCTGTCTTGACCTCGCACCAGCGTTCCAGTTAGTGTAATAGCCTTCTTTGCAATTCACAACGCTATGAAATATCCCTTAACCAAACTCTGCATATAACCTATCTCCCTTGCCACTTGTCTTGGCATGTGACCGGCATCCCCATCCACCTCTGACATTCCTTTACTGCCCCTCATGTCTTCATTTACTCCCGGCGTGTGATGGCATGGGGCGGGCCACCCACCATCCTTGCCCTGTGTCGAATTAATCATTTCCATGATCCACATGTGGATCCACTCTCGCATCGCACCCCGATAGGGGGGAAAAAATACAATTTAAAAATGAAATAAATATTTTAATAAAAAATGAAATGTAATATTTCATTATGGTGTAGTCTAACTTATAGATGAAATAGCCTTTGTCACCTAAGTTCACCAAAATACAGAAATACAATTTCAACAATTTTTGTTGTTTAAAATACATTTTTGAATGCATAAATGGATTCAAAACACTAAAAAACCCCTAGGGAGGCAATACAATTTCAATATTGTGTTGTTGTTTAAAATACATTTTTGAATGCATAAATGGATTCAGAATACTGAAAAACCCCGGGGCACTCAAATTATGCAAATTAAACAATTTAAACTCAATTTTTTTTTTAAATCTCTATGAGATTTTGATTAAAATTAACCAGAAAAAATTTTCGTGAAAAGGTCATTTCGTCTATAAGTTAGACTACACATTTCATTAATATTATTTTAATTTAATGTTGATGGTGTAATAATTTGTTTTGTGATATATGTATTAATTATTGTTTATGAAGATATGCCATGAACCAAACAAATAAAAATTACACGCTCATTAAGAGAAGGGTTTAAATTATGGTAAAGTGTAAATGATAATTCATGACTCTACATTTATTATGTGCCTACATTGTGAGCATGGAAAAAATGTTTAATTTTTTATTTAACAATGGGGTATTTGGTTTCAAATCTTGTAATTAGGAAAAATGGTTCCAACTTTATGGCTTGTTCAATGAATAGTAAATTTGCTACATTTATCTTTTTCTTCTTTTAATTTAGATGAGTCCATAATTAAATGGAATTACCTACACAAGAGCCAAGTTCAAATCTAATTACATAATACTATAACTTCTATGCTAGTGCCAAATAACATGTAAGATAACACCTAGCAAGTAAATCATGACTTAATAGATATTGGTACATCTATGGACCAAGGGGTCCCACTCAAGGGGGCACCAAACTTATCATAACAATCCAAAATCTCAATAAGGAGTTGATCCCGAATGAGGAGAGTGTGAGATATACCTCCCAACCATTCAAGAAAACCACTTTTACTAAAGTGTTCTCATCATAAAAAAAAACTAAGGTTGCCAATTGAGTCTAGTCCAAGTAGTCTAACTTAATCTTGTTCCATTTTGCAAAATTATTTCTCTTTAACAAAAAAGACGATATTCACATTCTAGATACACGTAAAGGCTTCATTGCAACCAATATGTCAATAATGAATGGCAATGAAACTAGAATATCAAGCACCCCTTTTTACTTTGGAAAACACACACACACACACACACATATATATATATATATTCAAAATCGTGCTTATAATATAAAAATAATTTTTAGATATTGAATATCAGCTTGAAATATTAACAAAGAAATTGAAATTCTAAAAAAATAGTAGTTTGAAAATAAGATTCCATCAAGGAGAAAAAAAGAAGATAGAATGAGACAAATTAATACAAAATATTATTTTATAAATAGTGTTATCACCCATAAAGTAGTGAAACATTACTTGACATGGTCATATAGTTCAATCATCAAAAGGATACGGTCTCCTTAGCCTTTTCAATTTGGTATAAGAAAATTTCATTTTTTACATGTTTAACCTATCCTAAATTTCATGGTAACGTCCATTTATGTCATTTCATGTCCCATAAGTCCTCATATGGTGTCAGTTTTCATTCCCCGTGCATTTAAAATAAAAAAGGGCGCATTTGTCAGTTTTTCAAATTTTCGTAGCGTTTTACATAGGAAAACAACAATTTTCACTACAAAACTGCCTAATAGTTTCGTAAAGAATCTATCAAAGGTTAAACTAACTTCGCTACGAAAATCTGTTTTCTAACTTGTCTTGTCAAATTTGCTGTGAAGTGTCATTATATGATTGAAGGAGTTAGGGTAGAGGTCATTCAAGTCTGTTATGGTTAATTCAAAGGTACATAGCCATTTCTGAGGTCATCGTTGCCTTTTTGGGCATGTATTTTTCATGATTGAAGCATGAGTTGTCAGTTAAACCATAAAGCCTTACCTCAATTAGCCTTTTGTCATCATTTCACTTTTATTCCTCCATTTGTCATTTTCCCTCTCATATTAGAATTTAATATTTTTCACCCAAGCTCCCCTTTGTTATTAACCCTTCAGCCTGAACATGTATTGGTCATGTGTCACCCTTGAAAATTTTAGCTTTGTGGCAAGCATCTTGTTGTCTAATTTGTCTTTATAGGTGTCACATGTTTAAGAGGGCAGCTTGGTTATAAAGGGAGATGATCATGCACAAGAAAACATAAAAAGGAGGCTCTGTGGATAAGATAGAAGCCCATGTACCTTAAGATATTCGTGGAGGACCCTAGCTTTGTTGAAGCATGCACCAGTTCAAGTTGCTTGAATTTCTGCAGGAGCTAACAAGGAAATTGTTGTGTTTTTGGATTGTTTGAGTAGTAAGTTTAAAGAGAGGATTATGAATGAACAGAGATGAATTTGGAAATAATGAGAGAGGTTATTGTCAAAAATAGAGCAAGGAAAAATAACCTCTTTCACTTTTCTCACAGGTGCTACCAGTTTGGAGATTCGAAGATGTGTCTGGGACTTATTTTTAGAAAACATAATTTTCCTTTTTTATACATGTTTTTCAAATGTAGATTCTGGACAACTGGAGATTTTGTTTAAAAATCCAAGAGAGGTTTTTCTTCAAAACATTCCGATCTACAAAAACCTCCTCCAGTTGAGAAAAATATATCAAGGATTTAGAAATATTAGTTCATTTCTAAACTGCAAATTGTACCTTTTTTAGGCAGTTTCGTAGCATGCTTCAGGCTTAAAGCTAGAAAAATGCTACGAAAATTTCTGTAGGTGCATATTTTCTTTGGAATCCAGTTTTATGAAGAGTTATGGAGGGAAATTGATAATATTTAGTTCTTTTAACCTAAAAAACATGTCCACATCAGCAAAGAGAGCTAACAGGTGGCAGAGGATGGTGAAATGAAATACGCTACTAAAGTATGCTACGAAAATTCCTGTAGGTGATTTTTTGCTTTAAAACTCAGTTTTGGCATGTTTTATGGAGGGAGATCGATGGTTTGCAAGATTTCATGAAATAATTAAGGTTTTGGAACAACAAAGAATTCAAAGAGATAGGTGGAAAAACCATTTTTCCTACGCTACTATAACTCGCTACGAAACTGTCTAAAACTGCCCTGTTTTCGTAGCGAGGATTTTTTGAAGGATTTTGAGTATCTTGACAGCACATAAGCCAACTAGATACCTACAGCATGTCAGTGGAACTTATCAGCATATATTTATGACTCAAAGAGAGTACTAGACAACCAACTCATCAGTCAAAACATCGTTAAAGATGAAGGTCATCCATTCCTAAAAAGCAGGGTTATGTTCCACAGATCTAGGGGTGCTTTAAAGATGTAAAGTGGTGGTGAACTTGGTGATTTGTCCTTCAAGAATGTGACATTCATTATGTAACCATTATGTAACTATTTCACAGATAGGATAAATGAATTTAATAAATAGGAAATAGAGTCCTATTAGGAGTTTGTTTTCTTTAAGGATAGTTGTCATTTTTCTGTTTCAAGTTAGTGGTTTCAGTTATGATAGGTGTCATAGTAGGATTCGAAGATCTAGCCAGCCAGGAAGATCATCCATATTGTAAAGAATGTCTATTTATATACAAAACATCAAAGAAGCAAGAGGTTGGAGAATATTGCACCAAATTGCTTCTTGTATGCTTTTTACCATTATCAGTAATACAAAGTGACATTCTACTTTCCAGACTTGAGATTCTCATGAGGTTTTTGATGTGTTATTGATATGAAACTTTATGTTTAATCACTTGCAGTATATTTCATCTCTAATTACTCAGAATTCATAGTATTATGCTCTAACTTCCTTTAGTGGTGAAATGATTGTGTTTTCCTATGTTATGTGTGTGAATTATCTCTGTTAAAAACCTCTATCTGCCTCAGCTTCCATGTGAAGAACCACTGTCACTTAGATTACTGATTGTTGACTCCATAAGCCCAATGGTAGCAAGCCTTCATTTTTCAACCTGTAATCATACAAAAACACATCCAATCCAATGCAGAGTTAGTCATCTGTTTTCAAGGTTACTCATTGAATATCCTTTATTTTTTGAGAGAGCCCTCTTAGACTGGAGAGGCTAATTTCTAGTTGTAAGTGGTTTGAAAGAGTTACTCCAAGTTGACCATTGAAGCAGCCCAACAGGACTCAGTTTGGTGATAAAATTTTGGCGCAATTTATGGGGACGAAGGTGTAAATTTTCTTCGGGCAGAATGATAAGGTTCAGATTTGACTTCTGATGGTGAACAGAAGCCAAACAGAGGAAGCTTGTAACACTCAACTGGCGACTCCAATGTTCAAGATCCTGAGCTTCAAAGTTCAGAGTGACTTCACTGGGAAGAATCCAAATTTTAGAACATTCATGGTGATCCAAGATGACAGGGCATGTGGAAAATTCTTTATATGATGAAATTTTACAAAGTGTAAGGAATGAGTTAGCATAATTTCAGATAGATGAACATTTCTCCACAATAGTATTTCGTTGTTTGAAATCCAGTCGACTCACACCTGAAAATAAAATTTGTTTTCTTGGTTTAGCTTCTGAAAGATTAGAGAATGAAATTGAACTATTAGATGTTAAAATAGGATCATATGATTTCCAAGATCCTAAACAGTTCTTGGAAGGTCTTCCTCCTCCAAAAAAGGAGGAAATTGTTATATCATTTGACTTGCAGATAGAGGAAGAATATGGTTATGAGCTTGATATTGTAGAGTTGGAATCAAGTTTCAGCCTTGGTCAAGAAAATGAAAAGGAAATCCAGGATCAATTTGTCATTGAGATCTTAAAAGGGATATCAATAAATTGTGTCTTATATGATCCCAAAGTTGATTACATGGAAGAGATATATAGTCCAACTTTTCAATTATTTTTTCACTATGAAAAACAAACCCATCTTCCCTTACCTTTATCGTTTCAGAATACAGTTTTCTTTTGGTTCAAGTGTAGTCAAGGGGTTCAAGTATCAAATCATCTCATTGAATGGCTTTATTGGAGGTTTCATGTTGTTTGAATCAAACATGAAGTTTTCAACTGTTAGGGTAGGTATGAGTGTGTGTGAATAAGCTCAAAGTAGACTGAGCATCTTTTTAGTAGGTACAAATTTGGTTTTTTAGTAGTAATCATCAAGCTTGAGCCTGAGGTGAAGGTCATAAGAGTTTGAAGAAGGCTTGGCAAATTTCAAAAAGTTTATTTCCAAAAATATGGATGGCACTGGAACTGCAGGTTCTTTGGTGTACCACAAGGGCACACCATCCAAAGTGGAGCCACTGTTATCACCCATAAAGTTGTGAAACATTACTTGACATGGTCATATAGTTCAATCATCAAAAGGATAAGGTCTCCTTAGCCTTTTCAAGTTGGTATAGGAAAATTTCATTTTTGACATGTTTAACCTATCCTAAGTTTCATGGTCACCTCCATTTATGTCATTTCATGTCCCATTAGTCCTCATATGGTGTTAGTTTTCATTCCCCATGCATTTAAATTAAAAAGGGCGCATTTGTCAGTTTTTCAAAATTTCGTAGCATTTTACATAGGAAAACAACAGTTTTCGCTACGAAACTGCCTAATAGTTTCGTAGCGAATTTGTAAGAGGTTAAACTAACTTCGCTATGAAAATTTGTTTTCTAACCTGTCCTGTCAAATTTGCTATGAAGTGTCATTCTATGATTGGAGGAGTTAGGGTAGAGGTCATTCAAGTATGTTATGGTTAATTCAAAGGTACCATTAGCTGTGTATGAGGTCATCATTACCTTTTTGGGCATGTATTTGTCATGATTGAAGCATGAGTTGTTAGTTAAACCATAAAACCTTACCTCAATTAGCCTTTTGTCATCATTGCACTTTTATTCCTCCATTTTTCATTTTCCCTCTCATATTATAACTTCATCTTTTTCACCCAAGCTCCTCTATGATATTAACCCTTCAGCCTTAGCATGTATTGGTCATGTGTCACCCTTGAAAATTTTAGCTTTGTGGCAAGCAGCTTGTTGTCCAATTTGTCTTTATAGGTGTCACATGTTTAAGAGGGCAACTTGGTTATAAAGGGAGATGATCATGCACAAGAAAACATACAAAAGAGGCTCTGTGGATAATATAGAAGCCCGTGAACCTTAAGATATTTGTGGATAACCCTAGATTTTCTGAAGCATGCACCAATTCAAGTTGCTTGAATTTCTGCAGGAGCTAACAAGGAAATTGTTGTGTTTTTGGACTGTTTTAGAAGTAAGTTTAAAGAGAGGATTATGGATGAACATAGATGAATTTGGAAATACTGAGAGAGGTTATTGTTAAGTACGGAACAAGGGAAAATAAACTCTTTCACTTTTCTCACAGGTGATACCACTTTGGAGATTCGAAGATGTCTCTAGGACCTATTTTCAGAAAACATAATTTTCCTGTTTTATACATGTTTTTCAAATGCAAATTATGGACAACTGGAGATGGTATTTAAAAAACCAAGAGGGGTTTTTATTCAAAACATTCTGATATACAAAAATCTCCTCCAGTTTATCAAAATATATCAAGAATTCAGAAATACGTGTTCATTTCTAAACTGCAAATTCTTCCTTTTTTAGGTAGTTTCGTAGCGTGCTTCAGGTTTGAAGCCAGAAAAACGCTACGAAAATTTTTGTAGGTGCATATTTGCTTTGGAATCCAGTTTTATGAAGAGTTAAGGAGGGAAATTGATAATATTTAGTTCTTTTAACCTAACAAACATGTCCATATCAGCAAAGAGAGCTAACAGGTGGCAGAGGATGGTGAAATGAAATATGCTACTAAAATACGCTACGAAATTCCTGTAGGTGATTTTTTGTTTTAAAACTCAGTTTTGGCATGTTTTATGGAGGGATATCGATGGTTTGCAAGGTTTCATGACACAATGCAGGTGTTGGAATAGCAAAGAATTCAAAGAGATAGGTGGAAAATCCATTTTTCTTACGCTACTAAAACTTGCTACGAAACTGTCTAAAACTGCCCTGTTTTCGTAGCAAGGAGTTTTTGAAGGATTTTGAGTATCTTGACAACACATTAGCCAGCTAGAAACCTCCAGCATTTCAGTGGACCTTATCAGTAGAGATTTATGACTCAAAGAGAGTACCACACAGCCATCTCATCATTCAAAAAAACATTAAAGATGAAGGTCATCCATTCCTAAAAAGCAGGGTTATGTTCCACAGATCTAGGGGTGCTTTAAAGATGTAAAGTGGTGGTGAACTTCGTGATTTTTCCTTCTAGCAAGTGACATTCATTATGTAACCATTATGTAACTATTTCACAGATAGGATAAAGGAATGTAATAAATAGGAGATAGAGTCCTATTAGGAGTTTGTTTTCTTTAAGGATAGCTGTCATTTTTCTGTTTCAAGTTAGTGGTTTCAGTTATGGTAGGTGTCAGAGTAGAATTCGAAGATATAGCTAGCTAGGTAGATCATCCATATTGTAAAGAATGTCTATTTATAGACAAAACATCAAAGAAGCAAGAGGTTGGAGAATATTGCACCAAATTGTTGCTTGTATGTTTTTTACCATTATCGGTAATACAAAGTGACATTCTACTTTCCAGACCAAAGATTCTCATGAGATTTTTGATGTGTTATTGATATGAATCTTTATGTTTAATCACTTACGGTAGATTTCATCTCTAATTACTCAAAATTCATAGTATTATTCTATGACTTCCTTTACTGGTGAAATGAATGTGTTTTCCTATGTTATGTGTGTGAATTATCTATGTTAAAAACCTCTATTTGCCTCAGCTTCCATGTGAAGAACCACTGTCACTTAGATTACTGATTGTTGACTCCATAAGCCTAGTGGTAACAAGCCTTCATTTTTCAACCTGTAATCATACAAAAACACATCCAATCCAATGCAGAGTTAGTCATCTGTTTTCAAGATTACTCATTGAATATCCTTTATTTTTTGAGAGAGCCCTCTTAGATTGGAGAGGCTAATTTCCAGTTGTAAGTGGTTTGAAAGACTTACTCCAAGTTGACCATTGAAGCAGCCCGACAGGATTCAATTTGGTGATAACAAATAAAATAAAAAAATAAGTTAGTTCGAGTGGTTATGAGTTAGGCATTCAAATTCAAGAGGTCGCAAGTTTGACTCTCTTAATTATCTCATATTCAAATTTTATAAATAAAATTTTCAGTTAATTTTTTTTTGGAAAAAAAGGAAAATATATATAGCATCCATAATATATATATATAATTCAAGTTTGAATCTCTTGATTCTCTCAAATTCAAGCTATTTTCTTTTTATAAGTCAGCAGTGATATATTAAACAGAGAAACTGAAGTTACATATAGATACAAAATGGCCTGAGACCTTTGGAAAATCATAGAGGTTCCCAGGCCTATTCATCTGCATGCTCAGAGATAATTTAGATCTAAACCTAGCCCCTATAGAAGGATTATACCAAAGAAACAGCCACCAGGCCAACCACGTAGGGTTTCCTATGGTGGATAAGGAGCTGACAAAATTGAGCTAGCTAGTACCAGAAGAAAGGCCGTTTACATATTGTTTAAACACTATTAATAGAAAGGAGATAAACCAGACAAAGTAAGCAGACATCACGGAATTGGGTTAGAAGCACCAGATTGACCAGTAGCGCTTGGACTAGCCTCCTCAGCACCCTTCGGTAGGATCTGCGACTTGAAGCGCCGAATTATGATGGTGTGCGATTCATCAGTCGGGATCTCGATTGAGACGTTGAGGACGTGGCGAAGGTACAGGTCAAAGCGACAAATGAAATTGTCCAAGGATTTTGCTTGCATGTGGAGCTCTTCTGTTAGAGACTTGAGGGAAATCTCAAGCTTGTCCATTCTCGCAATGTTCCTGGCAGAGGCCATGGAGGTTGCAGTGAAGGTCTCCTTGACAGCTGCTCCCTGCATTTCTATGGCCTTTGCAAGCATTGTTTTCGTTTGCCAAGCAATTGCCTGGGTCTGAAGAAATTGGGTCGTTCACGTGGATGGCGTTCCCGGGTCGACTAGCCAATCCACCTCCTCACTGACAGCACTGTCATCCACCTGGGCTTGAGATCTATCGACCTCCTCCTGAAGCAGATCAATCATCTGCTTTCCTTTCTTAGAGACAAAGGTCTCATAGTAGTCCTTGGCCTGCTTGAGGGCCTGCGACGCTTTGACACTGCGGAGGTTATGATCCGCCATTGATTGCAAACAGAAGAGAACTACGAGCTTGCCGAAAACCAAATAACCGAACTTCAGCTTAGAGCACATACACCTTATAGCTTGGAAGTCAATGAGAAGGAGAGAGCAGGTTCCTCGATAAATAGAATAATGGGTCATAGGGGGGATGATAAGCCAGTTGAAATCCATTTAATGCCATAATAATCGGCAACTTGATGTCTGAGCTAACCACTGATGCCAGAGCAGCGATCAGAGATCCGCTCATTAAGGGTGATCCTCTCGCATGCTTGAAGGCTCCACATTAACCTCCATAAGGAACGGTTGTACCTGTGACTGTCCTTTTAGACGATAGGTCGCCATTTCCAAAACATTCCCTATGACATTTTCGGATGGTGCCACCTGACGTAATTAACCAAATTGGGTATCTCCATATGTTATTCATGATTGATACTCTGCAGACTTTCCTTCGCAATCAATCCGGCAGTGATGTCTTTACTAGATATGATGGCACACTGATCCCAAAACTCATCTTGCATTAAGTCCTGCCAGCACGTGTCATGGATTTCCATTGGGTGATCAACCGCATAGTTGGCTAGGCAATCGGCTAGCACATTGGCTTTCCTACGCACAGCCTGAAGAATTATGCTGCTTAGAGATGTAAGGTGCTCCGCAATTAAATCCGTCACATCAACCATGCACTAGTGCTTCATTGCCTTGCTAGGCTTCGTTCCATTCTGTAATTTCCTTATTGCAGTGATGGTGAGCTGGGAGTCGCCCTCTACTATGGCTAAGCCTTTGCCGAGCCGAATAAGGATTCGAAGCCCTTGCTATAAAGCGGCAAATTCGGCTTCATTATTCGTGGCCTCGCCCAATTCCCTACAAAAGATGTGGAGAATTTCTCCCTTCTCATCTCGCAGGACCCCTCCCAGCCCAGCAGGACCAGGGTTGCCTCTTGAGGCCCCATCAAAGTTAAGCTTGCAATAGCCCGAGGAAGGAACTTTCCAGATTGAAGGAGATGGAGTTGGTCGAAGGCGAGTTTCCTGCGCACATAGCCCCACTGACCCAGAGATACCAAACATCGCCAGGATTCGGATATCATTTGGAGATAACGAGTCGGCTTTCTCGGTTTGGTAGCAGGTAAGAACCGTTTCTTTCAAACCCTGCATAATGATAGTTTTCAAGTCATCGAGCTACCTGATACCATGTTTCTGAAATATGCAATTATTCCTTTCTTTCCAAACCGTCCAGACAAGGAAACCAGGGCTCAGCCTCCATAGATTATTAACCATGCTACTGTTGGAATAATTCGGTTGCCAATTGGTAATAGTATCGTGAATGGAACTTCTAGTGCGGTCAATTTGCTTGAATATGCTTTTTATCTAGTCCCATGGGTTGTCGGTCCAGGCACAATCATTGAGCAAGTGGTTCATCGTCTCCTCCTGCTCCTTACATAAGGGGCATCGAGATGGTCCTGTGAACCCTCTTTTTACTAAATTTTCCCAAGTTAGAATCTTTCGGTTCATAAGGAGCCAGAGAAACGTTTTAATCTTAGGCCAAAGATTGCTATCCCACACATTGGTGAACCAGGCCACCTTGTCTTCACTGTCCTTGTTTTCTATGTAAGTTCGGGTCTCTTTGAGATTAAAGGTTTCTCCATTGAGCTTTTCCCATCGTAGAATATCCTGCCCCTGTGTGGCTTGTATTAGTCTTTTCCTTAAGGTGGTATTGAGGGCGTGAAGGAGTTCCGATAAGTGCCCATCCGGTGGGAGAGGGATTAGAATCCATTTCCACCAATGCTGATGATCAACATCATTTTCCCAGTATTGATGGAGCTTCAGCTTACCGTTGTTCTGAAACCATTGTTGCAGTGGTTGAGAGTCGGGACTTCAAGCTTCGGGAGTTGTTGCCAGGCATCCTCCCAAAACAAGGCACTATTACCATTACGAAGCTCCCAGAAACAGTGATCATGTATTATATTTCGGTTAGCCAGGGCAAGATTCCAGATCGGTGAGCCTGCAGGGGCCTCAGTCATTCTAACGAGCTCCTCAGATCTCCATTGCTCTACATATTTGGCTTTCCAGGTTCTCGCCCAAGGAGTGCGAGGCTCCGAGATCCATCTCCACCAGAGTTTTGTTTCGCAGGCCTTGTTGATCGACCCTGGATCCTACAACACCAGACCTCCTAGGCTCTTAGGTTTGCATAGTTGATCCCAAGCCACCAACGCCCATTTTGGTTTTCCTGTTTTATCGGACCAGAGAAAGGTTCATTGAATGCATATTATTTTCTAAAGGACTCCCTTAGGAGCTGGAAGAATTGAGAGCATGTAGTGGGGTACGGCTTGGAGGATTGCCTTTGTCATAACCAGTCGGCCAGCCAAATTGAGGACTCGATTGGTCCAGTGATTACATCTATCCTCTAGCCTGGATAGTAGCCTTTCCCAGTATAGCCTTTGCCAAGGCCTGTCCATTAGGGGTATGCCCAGATATTTGGAAGGTAAATTGCATCTTTTGAAACCTAGAATATCTGTTAAATGCTTCTGGATTGATAAGTGCATATTAAAGAAGAAAATAGAGGACTTATCAAAGTTAAGGTCCATACCAGAGGCTAGACTGAATAGGTTTAAGATAGATTTGAATCCTTTAGCTTCCTTCACTATGGGCGTGTCATGCAGCATGGTGTCATCAACAAACTGTTGATGAGTAGTTGCTGGGATATTGACTAGGGGCTGGAGACCTTTTATGATGTTCTTATCCTTGGCCGATCTGATAATTCGACTGAGACCTTCCATAAGTATAACAAAGAGGAATGGAGAGATAGGATCCCCCTGCCGAATGCCCCTTGAGGGAAAAAAAGGCTCCGATGGGGCTCCATTTACTAGAATGGAGTAGCTAGGATCCATACAGTCCATCTTGGACTGAAACCGAAAGCAACGAGCACAGCTTCTAGATAACTCCAACTGACCTTGTCATAAGATTTTGAGAGGTCCAGTTATATGATCATGCCAACCTTCCTTTGGGATTACAGAGTGTGGACCATTTCGTGAGCCAAAAGGACATTGTCCATAATTTTTCTGCCCTCCACATAGCCTGACTGTTCTTCAGAGATAATCAGAGGAAGTATGGGTTTTAATCTATTGGCCATAACCTTTGATATAATCTTGTACAGTACATTACAGAGCGCTATGGGCCTAAATTTGGAAGGGGTACAAGCGCCCTCTTCCTTGGGAATGAGAGAAATAAAGGTGGAATTTATGGATTTGAGAATGGAGGAGGAGAGTTTGGAGTCCTCAACCACCTCCCAAATATCCTGCTTGACCACATCCCAACAAGCTTTAAAAAAATCAATGGTGAAACCATCTAGTCCCGGGGCTTTCCCGTTGGCCATTTCTTTGACTGCCTCTTCCACCTCTAGAAGGGAAACTGGCCGGTCCAAAGCCCTGTTTTGTTCTTCTATTATGAGCTTAGGGATGGAAGAGGTTACTTCACTAATAGCCTCCTGTCTGTCAGAGTTTGGTTCTGTTGCAATGAGTTTGAAATGATTTCTGAGAATGGAGGTGATTTCTTGGTGTGATTGGAAGACATTCCCTTGCTCATCCTTAATCCTGGTTATCTTATTGTTACACCTGTAGTCCATGGCAGATCTATGGAAGAATTTTGTGTTTTTCTCGACTTCTTTTAGCCACTGAATGCGAGATTTCTATTTCCATAAAATTTCTTCCTGGCTACACCTTTCATTCCATTTTTGCATTAGTTCCTTCTCTGTATCAATGGAGTCTTGAGATATGGTTCATTGAATCCAACTGTTGTGAATGGCTTCCATTTTCTACTCCAGCTTTTGTTTGTCCTTAAATATGTTACCAAAGACTTCACGATTCCAAGTTTTCAGCTTGGTTTTTAGATATTTCAGTCGGGCCTGGAGCCTGAACATCTTCGTTCCTTTAACATCAAGGGGATCCTTCCACCACTTCTTAATATTGGCAGAGAAATCCTGGTGAGTGAGCCAAAATATTTCAAAGCGGAAAGGCTTGTTTTTGGGTGTACCCAGGATGGAGGCATTCAGCGTGATGGGCCAGTGATCTGAGCCCCCGGAGGGGAGGATATCAGAATCAACAGTAACCCCCTCCATAAGAATGTTGTCAGAGACTAGAAAGTGATCAAGCCTAGAGGCGATATGTCTATCTCCCCCTATTTTGTTGGTCCAGGTAAAGATGCCATTCTGAGGATGAATATCCACCAGGTTGGCAGATCTGATGAAAGAGTTGAAGGCCTTTGCATCACTATTAAGTGATCGCAGACCTCCTTTATTTTCCTCGAGAGAATTTATCATATTGAAATCCCCCCCATAGATGGATTTGGAGTTGGGATGTCTATGATGTAACTTGGTGAGATCTTCTAGCAGCAATAACTTTTCCTCTAGTTGCTGAGGACTGTATATATTTGTGAACAGAAAGGTGCCTTTTTCCCCTAAGATCTGCATCTCAAGGGATAGGAAGGACTTGGTTGCTTCGGCATTGAGGAGATGAAGGGTACCGGGAGTCCAAAAAATGGCCAGACCTCCACCAGTACCATTTCCTTCAACTACCAGGTGCTCCATATGTTTTCCTAGGCATTTGCCTAGTTCTTCCAGCTTTTGTCAGGAAAATTTAGTTTCCTGGAGGAAAACCATGTCCGGTTTTTCTTGAGTAACTTTATTTTTTAGGAGCCTATGTTTTCTTAGGCTACCCAGCCCTCTTGCATTCCATGAGAGGACTTTCATAATTAAACAAGCTAAGGAGGAGAAAGAGAAAGCCTCAAGGGATTTCATTTTACCTGAGTTAATCAACATCTAACCCAGCTCGTGAAGTGCATCGCTATTGGATCGTATGCCCCTTTTCTTTTTGTGCTTGAGACTGGCTTGCGTGTGGTGGAGATTTTGTGCCTTAATACCCAGGCCTTTGGTTGCCCCTCGACTTCGTTTCAAACCCTTTAATACTGCATCTTGTCTTGAGAGGAAAAGATAGTTGACCCTCTTAATTTCTTCCTCTGGTATTTGGTCAATTCCTTTTTGTTTCCATTTCTCAACTATGGAGTTGAGGTCTAGCCCTTCTTTTTCAAGGATGTCCCCTAATTCTTGATCCTCTGTACCAATTTCACTTAGGGCCATTTCCTCATCTCCTTCCTCATCTTTCTCACAAGTGGCTTCTAAGATCGATTCATAAGTTGTGACCGGCTTCCTTGGCTGGGTAAACTGTTCTGCTATTCCAGTGGTTTCCTGCTCAGCGGCTGGGATCTGAGCTGGCTCTTCCGATTGGGGATCTTCTCCAAGCACCTCAAAGGTATTTAGTGTTCCCTTGAATTGTTCATTCGCTTTTGGTGGGGTTTTTCGGTTGGCCCGGTGTTTACCCATAGGTCGGATGAAACCATCCGAGATCTGATTGGATTTTTCCTTGGTCTTCTCAACAATTTTGTTCTGAGGGCACTCCCGAATCAAATGGCCATGTTCATGGCATTTTCGGCATCTGAAGGGTATTTTCTCATAATCTATGGTTTGAAAATAAACCTCATCCTTATATTCCAGCCACAAACCCTCATGTAAAGCCACAGATACATCCATTTCAACACAGATCCGAGCATAGGAAGTGTACCTTTTTTGGATAGTGGCTTCAGAAGCTCAAACAAAGGTTCCCAGTGTGTTGCCTATCTGCTCCAGCGCCGCTGGTCTCCAGTAGTCGATTGGCAGGGAAAACAAACGAATCCATACATGGACTTGTGTGAATGTCTCCTGCTCCGGGGCAAAGTTGGGTTTCCAGGGCCTCATATAGAGACTAGCTGAGGCATAGAAATAAGGTCCTCCCTTAAAGATCCGGTCCTTGTCTTCCATATTATCAAAAACCACCGTGAAGAAACCCTTGGCTCCCAGGTGTAACTGCACGTCCCCCTGCGGCTTCCATACTTGCTTGATCCATTGACAAAGGGCTTTTTCATTGGGCCAAAAGCCCATGAATTTGCAGATCATTGCATGAATGGTCATGTGATCCCTATAGACCTGCAGATCCGGGTCGTTAATGATAACCCTGAGACTTTCCTTGGTCTTTGGCTTGCATCTACCCTGGTTTTTCTGTTGGACCTCATCGTCAGCTAACCTTTTCGAAGCAGATTTGCTGAGGTCAGGGTTATCATTTGCTTCATTTCTCTGGATCTCGTCTCCCTCTTCCAGAGGGTTCATTTCCCCGAGTGGGACACGATTTAACTTGCTCTTGTACCCTTTTAATAATTTTTGGCTGGTTGGGGGGTAGGTTTGCCATGGTATTGTCGTCCTCCTTAGTTTTATTCACAGCAGACTCAGAGCCCGCGATCCTTACACCCTCCATCGGGTGTTTACCCTTGTCAATCGTGACCTATTTGAAGGTAGGGGCCCTTGGGGCCCCCGGCCTTCCCATTCGTTGGGCCAGGGCTAGCCCTCTTTGCCACAGATCTTGGAGCAGGGCGCTGCTCCCTGCCAGTGTTAGCACCAGAACTCAGATTGCGCTTCGAAAAAACCCTAGATTGCAGAACCCTTCCTTTTTCGCAAACAAGAACCCCACCTAATTATGTTTTTCATTCCCCCACTATGTTCAGCCCATTAATAAATTCGATGAAGAATGTGTCTCAAATTCAAGCTATATAAAGAAAGTTTTCCGTTAAATTTTTCTTGGAAGAAAAAGGAAAATATGTTTAGCATCCATAAAATACTGAAAAATTATATATATATATATATATATATATATATATATATATATATATATATTCAAGATTGACTCTCTTGATTCTCTCAAATTCAAGTTTTATAAATAAAGTTTCCATAAATTTTTCTTTGGAAAAAAGGAAAATGTTTACTTTTTTATCTAACCATGGGGTATTTGGTCTATAATATTGTAAATAGGAAAAATGGTTCCAACTTTATGGCTTGTTCAATGAATAGTAAATTTGAGACACTTACCTTTTTCTTTTTCTTTTTTAATTTAGATGAATCCATAATTAGTTGGAATTATCTTCACAAAGCCCAAGTTCAAATCTGATTGGATAGTACTATAACCTCTATGCTAGTGCCAAACAACATGTATTCCAAAGCCTAGCAAGTAACTCATGACTAAATAAGCATTGAGACAACCTAGGACCAACTTGTAAGGGGTCCCACTCAAGGGGCATCAACCTTATCATAATAAGTCAAAGTCTTATTAAGGATTTGATTGTTCACTTAGTACATTTTATTTTCCGTGAATAGTAAATTTGAGACACTTATCCATAATTACTAGGAATTGCCTACGCAAGGCCCAAGTTCAAATATGATTGGATACTACTATAACCTCTATATTAGTGCCAAATAACATGTAAGCCAACACCTAACCAATAACCTACGACTTAATAGACATTGGGACATTCATGGACCAACTAACAAGGGGGTCCCACTCAAGGGGCATCAACCTTATCATAATAAGCCAAAGTCTCATTAAAGATTTGATATGAGGTGGGAAGAGTGTGAGATATACCTCTCAACCATTCAAGGAATCACCTTTACTAAATTAAGGAATCTCATCATAAAAAAACTTAAAGTTTTCAATTTAGTTTACTACAAGTGGTCAAGAAGTTTAACCAAATGCCATCAATGCAAAATTATTTCCCTTTAAAGCAAGAGGACATTCACATTCTAGATACATGTAAAGGCTTCAATATAACCAATATGTCAATACTTTTGGTAATAAAACTAGAATTTCAAACACCCCCTTCTTACTTTGGAAAACATTTACTTATTCAAAACATATATGTATATTCAAAATCATGCTTATAATACCCCAAAAAAAATTAGTATTGGGCATTTGTTTGGAATATTAACTAAGAAATTAAAATTCTAAAAAAAATAGTACTTTGAAAATAAGATTAATTAATGAAATAGATTGAGGGTGAGAGCCACTTTTAAGAGTTAAAATTGTACCACGAGGTCTCCAGGTTGGAGTCTTGCACAATCTTGGCAATAGCCACGTGACATCATTCTTCCATCAAGACTAGGTCTAGCCCCAACCTAGGCCTAAGTTGTAAAAAACGAAAAAAAAGAAAGAAAGAGATGATGAGCAAATTTAATAAAAAATATTATTTTATAAATAGAATAGATATACGATAGGTTAGTTCAAGTGGTTATGAGTTACTATTCAATATTATCTCTCTGTCAATCTGAAGAAGTCACAAGTTTCACTCTTTTGATTCTCTCAAATTCAAGCTTTATAAATACAGTTTGTTAAAAATATTTTGGAAAAAGAAAAATATATATAACATCTATAAATATATGTATATATATATATATATATATATATAATTAATTAATAATCGCTAAGATCGACTTTTGATTCTCTCAAATTTAAATTGTATAAAAATTTTTGATTAAAATTTTATTGGAAATATATATATATAGTACATGGAAAAATGTTTACTTTTTTATCTAACCATGGAGTATTTGGTTTCAAATTTGGTAAATAGGAAATATGGTTTCACCCTTATGACTTTTAATGAATAGTAAATTTGAGATATTTATCTTTTTCTTTTTTTAGTTTACATGAATCCATAATTAACCAGAACTACCTACGCAAGGTCCGAGTTCAAATCTTATTAGATACTACTATAACCTCTATGCTAATGCCAAAAAACATGTAAGACAAAGCCTAGCAAATAACTCGTGAATTAATAGGAATTGGGACATGTGTGGACCAACTAGCAAAGGGGTCCCACTCAAGGGGCATCAAACTTATCATAATAAAAATTTAATGTTTTTAATTGAGTCTACTTCATGTGGTCAAGAAGTTTAATCATGTATCATCGGTGAAAAATTATTTCCCTTTAACACACAAGAAAACATTCACATTCTAGATACATGTGACGCCTTCAATGCAATTAATATGTCAATAATGAATGGTTATAAAACTAGAATTTCAAGCACCCCTTCTTACTTTGAAAAACATCTACTTATTCAAAACATATATATAAATTCAAAATTCTTCTTATAATAGCAAAATAATTTTTAGATATTGGACATGTGGTTGTAATATTGAAATTGAAAAAAAAAAAAAAATCCAAAAAAATTTAGTTGTTTGAGAATTAATAAAAAGGAGAGTATAAGCCACTTTTAGGAGTTAAAATTGTGCGAAGCCTTGCACAATCTTGGCACCTGGGATCGTTCTTCCATCAAGACTAGGTCGCCCTAATCTAAACTTGGTAAAAAGGAGAAAAAAGAAAAGAAAAGAAATTATAAAAGAAATTAATAAATTTTTTATTTATTTTATATCTATAAAATAAATATTTGATAAGTTAATAAGTTAGGTATCAAATATTATCTCTCATTTCAAATTGAAGAGGTCAGAATTTGACTCTTTTGATTTCTCTCAAATTCAAGTTTTTTGAATAAAGTTTTCTGTTAAAATTTTCTTGGAAAAAGGGAAATATATATAACATCTATAAATTACGGATATATATATAATTCAAGTTTGACTCTCTTGATTCTCTCAAATTCAAGCTTTACAAATAAATTTTTCCTTGACAATGGGGAACTCAATTGTCAGGTGGCTGATAATGGGTGGAGAGTCCACACGAAACATTGGACAAAATATAAAATCATCCACATAATTTCATCAAAAAAGTTCTCTCAATATGAATAACTATGAAAACATACACTATCAATAAAATTTCCCCTTAAAATTTTCTTGGAAATAAAAAGAAAACATTTCCATAAATTACGAGGATATATATATATATATATATATATAATTTACAAGATTGGCTTTCTTGATTCTCTCAAATTCAAAAATTATAATAAAGTTTTCGGTTAAATTTTTCTTTGAAAAAAAAGAAAAAATGTATAACATCCATAAATTTTATATATATATAAAATTTTAGTTAGAGTTTTCATGGAAAAAAGGAAGGGAAAATATATATAGCATCCATAAATAAGGGGAGGTATTCAAAAAATGGGTTGTCTAAACATTATATGTTTTGCAGATCTTGTTGGACTTTGACAAAATTATTTTTGGTCAACTCTTGTTTGTTGTTGTTTAAAATAAGTTTTTGACTAGGCATATGGATTCAACACTCTAAAAAAAACCCCAAACATTTCAATTATGGAGAGTTCATAATTTAAACTTAAACTTGTGATTCCAACAAATCTTGCTAAATTTCGAGAAATTAAACCAAAAAAAAATCGAAAAACCCTCCCAAACCTATAACAAATATTTTTGTTAGAATTCCTATATATATATATATATTCATTCCCAAAATTTTCTCCATCGAAAAGAGAGAAAAAATTATATACAACATCCATGAATCATGGAAAACATGCACCCTAAAGTTTTTTTTGGTTACATGTAATAAACTCTAACATATTTTTTCCAATATAGATAGGCCACGAAGGATTTGAAATTTAAACGTATTTAAGATTTTGATTTGCTAAATAATAATAATAAAAAATAACTAAATTTTAAAAGTTAAATAAAATTAATAATTATATTAATTAAATTAATTTAGATTCATTTTAAGGAGAGATTTATTAAATTTTTATAGTCACCAAATTTGTGAGGTGCAAATATCTTCTAGAGTGAAAAGATATGTGATCTCTCCTAAGATTTGGTAGATCCAAATTTAAAAAAAATCTAGACTAGTTTTATAATTTTGTTAGAATCAATATGAATATAAACAAACATATATAAGATTTGAAATCAATTAAACACATTTAAAATAATTTTGTTAGATTAAATATAGAAATTAAAATTAATAATTTAATTCAATTTATTTTATATAACATATATTTTTCACATTTAGATTTGTAGGATTATTAGCTGGATTTTAAATTAATGATTTTGATATTGACATAAAATTATATAATAAATTTAAAACTATTTAAAAATATAGCCCGAAAAACATATATTATCATAAAAATGTAAAAGTTTGAAATTTATTAACCCAGAACCCTACTCATTAATCATACAAGCTATTTAACCCCCTACCCAAAGGATATGAGACCGAGATAGCTACTGTTGAGACCCGCTAGCTAGCCAATCAACCATAGAATAAATATCAAATTATATCATTTTCCCATAAGCACAGTGCATTGTGATCTATTTAAATATTTCTTAGATTTATATCCTGGATTGTTCATGGGATTTTTCTTCTTTCTTTTTCTCTTTTGGATGTTTATCCATTCTTAGGGGTTATCAAGAGTAGATGTAGACGGGACAACAACAATATATCCTTGTGATGCTTCCATTGTCGATTGTTTTGGCATTTTTTTTGTTTCCTTGTCACTATTTGAGTGATCTGATTCGTGGGTATGTTTGCTCCCACTCATTGACGTTGCCAAAATCATGGTCGAGTCTCTTTCCTTATTGATCAAATGATTTAATTCCTCTGTTGAGGGTTTAGATGGCTCTACATGAGGCTGAACTTAGTTTGACGGTGTTGATTTGGTAGTAGGTGACTTTTGTTGTTGTGTGTTATCCTACTTGTGAGCTGTAGTTGTCTTGGATCCTTTGGTTCCCTTTTGATCTTGCTGTCCACGGTGCTTTTTCCTAGCATCCAAGTGCGTATAAGCCCCTTGCGAAAAGGCACATGCATTCTAAAGATGATCGGGATGCTGACAAGTACCGCAACAAAAAACAATGCTTTCATATTCCACCTGCTGTGAATAAACCATGCCCTTCCAATTGAGAAGGATTTTATCGAGCAAATGTTTATTGAGGTCCACTTCAACACATGCAAACATATGTCATAATTCCTTTTGCAATTATTTCAATGTCGATTTTGATGAAGTGGCATAGTAAGTTTCCCACATCTTCTAAGATATTAGGATGTGAAAAATGAATGGGCAAATTGGGGAGCCTTACCCAGACTGGGGTTGCTAGAGTCGACATGGAAAGATGATTACAATAAGGAAACCAAGGTTGAAAAGAGAGGTCAGAGTGGCCCCAAAACTAAGGTCCATGATCAGAAACCTTTTGTTGGCATGCTAAATTATTAAAGGCCACAACAAAGAATCATTTTGAGCATAAATGTAGCATAGTATTGTGAGACCAATTCTGGTGCACCCACTTTTGAAGAGCACATGTTTTAGGCCCAAAACCATTGAGACATCAAATATTTGCTTGTCATACATAATCTGCAACCACAAATCTACATATAACATTATCCACTTCAAGAGAAGTGGTTTATGCTGCCTGGCCCACCACAAATGTAGGTCTAGAGAGATATTTAGGGTTTGGCGGTGAAGGTCTTGATTTTAGGACATCCTTAAAGGATTTAGGTTGGGATGTGGAGGATGCACCCCAACCTTTGGCTCTACCTCTTACTTTTGATACAATATAAATCGAGACATCCTTGGTTATGTTGTACTCACTAAGGGATTTATGATCCTAAAGTTACCGACCTCCATGTAGGAGAGGAATACAACCATATGGGATTGTTACCCAATCCTGTATTCAAGCTGCGAGTGAGGAGACGAGATCTGTCACTTTGACTTGCAAGAAAAGGGAACCCTTGAGATTGGTTTCACAAATATTGTATAATTCGCTAGATCTGGGGTGATAACCTCATCCTCAAAGCATAAAGAACCTTACAACAAACACGATTTCACATAGGCTATTTTTAGCCTAGTAAACGTTAAATTTTCTTTCTTTCTTTCCACCATTAAATGTGTATCCTCAAAAAGAATGCGGAAGATGTTGATGGAGGGCATCAAGATTTGCGGTAAGGGGGACCTTGAGATCTAAGGTTGCATCAAGCTCGACGAATGGCCTCCAACATCTAAGACAAAAATAATTAATCCCAATTGCACATGGGCAAGGAGCAACGTGAGGATTCCACGACCCACTACTCTGCCTAAGTCGGGGCCTCTTGTGTGGTGACGACTTTCGTGGCTTGTGTATCATTAGTCGATGACTGACCTGCGATTGTCACAAATATCCTTTCTTCCTCACAGAGGAGGATGAGACCGAGGATTCATCTCTCATCTCGCCCCTCTTTATTTTTCTTTTTTTTCAGAAGAAACGTTTTTCATATTATCGTTGAAAGAGTACATGATCACATTATAGTGAGATATAGGCCTTAACCACTAGATAGAAGGACCCATAACTGCCAACATAGGCCCAGTCCAATACTTGTAGTGTCATATGTCATTTCACATCTTAATTACACTATATAAAGGATCAGAAGGATGAGAAAGAAATCCATCCATCCATGACACAATACACAGTTGAAAGAGTGCGCCATTACCATAGAGAAGAATATATACAAGACAGATCTATATTGTGAACAAAAAAACAAACCAAAATACGTCCTGATCAAAGCACACAGGTCAAAAAGCTAGAGGTGACAAACTTGTAAATAGAAAGGATCGAACCCATTGTAAAATAGTTAGGCTCGCCTGATGTAAAGTCGAGAAGCCGTAAACAACTAGTAAACTGAATAGCATATAAAACCAACAGAACAGCCCCCAAAACCCGCATGATTGTAACGAATTCACAAACACTTGCACGACTGTAATGAGTCAGCGTCGCTTGACAAGCTTGCTTGAAGAAGAGGCGCGAAACCGAAACAACAAAAACAAAGTAGAGCAATTAGAAACCCCTGAACCATCTCCCGTCATTAGAAAGACGAGACCACATATTCATGCAATAACAATGGTCCTTTACAACGTGCAATGTAGAAGTTGTCGAGATAATCAGTGAGCCCCTTCTTGGACAATAGATCAGCATGAGTATTGCACTTGCGATATATGTGATTCAAGGGTGGGTTGTTGAGCTTTGCAAGGAGAGTTTTAATTCTTTGAATCCACCCCAACAAACCTCTTGGCTGTAGGATAGCCCAATCTGATAGTCCATCCAAAATGACCTTAGCGTCTCCATATACATTGACAGAAGGTAAATGCAAATTGAATGCCATCCATAAGCCACTCCATAAGGCAAGAAGTTCCGCCTTGATATTGGACCCCCTACCCGCATTCCAATGGATCTAGAATCTTTCCAGATTATCAAGCTTAATCCAGGACCACAACCACACAAGCCTCCCTGTTGTGCACCATAAAAAAAACCGCGGGGAGGGAGATAGGAAGGGGCCTGATCCGGTGAGAAATATCCCTCACAATAGAAGTCGAAACAGGTTGTGCATTAATCCAAGCCATGATGGCTCCAGATATGTGTCCAATAATAACAGGCTTTTCATCAAAGATAGCACGATTCTGAGACAGCCAAATCTCCCAAAAGAAGAAGAAAGGTAGAGCTTTGTATTTCCCTTTGAGGGCTCCCCAAGTAGAAAAGGTATTGATAATATTATTCGGTCTCCATCTTGGTTTAATAAGAAAATGAGAGAACAGTGACCAAAATTTGAGTACCGACGGACATTCGAGAAATAAGTGGGCAATCGATTCCTCATGATTATTACGGTAAATGCACCTACTCGGTCCATGTATGCCCCTCTTGATGAGGTTATCCCAAGTCAGCATCGGCTCCTTCCAAACTAGCCACCTAAACAATAGGACTTTGTAAGGGATGTTCTAATGCCAATACACCCAAAAAAAAGAGATCGAGAAGTAGCACCAATCTGATTTTTTATAATGAAAAAGTAAATGCCCTGCTCATCAACTTTCACGAGGCCATCTCATACAATCCGATCCCCACCAGGATGGAAGGTGAAGCCACCAGACCGTAATTTTGGCAAATCCGAAAGCTCACATTGGTAGAGATCGATCTTCCGAATATTGTTGAGCTCAAATTTATGAACATACACATTGATATTCAAGTAATCCAACAAAATTTTCCATTGAAAGGCCAAAATCTGAATCCAAAGGCGAAACTCAGTGCGGTTACGTATACTAAATCTACCAAAAAAACCCAACTTCGACTTTTTGATGTGATTTTACGTAAAACATAGATATCCTCCTTTTACGTTAAAACTAGATTGTGATTTTGAACCAATTCTTTGTTATTCAGCATATATACATATTATAGTATACTCAAAGTGATATACGAAATCGAAATATCGAAGTTATATATATACTCAGCGAAATTGGTGGATTCTTTATTGAGTTTTGAATGGGCAGTTTTGAGCTAAGAAATAGTTAACATTGCGTGTTTTGCTAAACTTTTTCCTCGAAAAAATTTAAAAATATAAATAATTAATATCACTTTGACCGAAATATCAAAGTTATATATATACTCAGCGAAATTGGTGGATTCTTTATTGAGTTTTGAATGGGCTGTTTTGAGCTAAGAAATAGCTCAACATTGCGTTTTTTTGAAAAACTTTTTCCTCGAAAGAATTTAAAAGTATAAATAATTAATAGTTAAAAAGGAAAAAAATATTATTAAATAAATTAAAAATATAAATAAATAATAATTAAAAAGGAAATAAATATTATTAAATAAAAATTGAAAGGTTGGATTTTATTATTATTTTAATTTGATAAATATTATTAAATAAAATTATTTTATATTTTAATTTGATATTGATGGTAAAATATTTAATTTATAAATATAAAATTTAATAATTTTTATTTTTATGAGAAAATATGGTTTAAGGAGTTTGAATAGTTAATTTTTTTTAAATAATTGGAAATCTATCATAATTCATTACTATTGGTATTTAAGGAAAATTAGGTCATTAATTACTTCTTGGTGGTCCGTCGGAGTTTTCCGTAATTAGTTTTCCGTAATTAATGGTTAGTGATTTGTAGGAGCTTTTAGTGTTGCTAGGGTTTTCACTAATTACAGGTTAGTGGTTTGTAGGAGTATGTTTTCATTCTTGCTAGATATTCATGGGCTTTTACTTATGTTTCTTATAATGCGTTAACCGTGTTGTGTACTGATGGGCTTTTACTTGTGTTTTTTTATATATTTGACGCGTTATCGTGTTGTATTTCCTTGTAATTTTTAAGGGTTAACTTGTTTTCTTATATAAACAAAATCTAAAATCTACGTCTTACTTTGTTATGTCCGACGAAGACAAACTCTGAGCTCTTAGTATGAGAACCCACAGGTATATTGACTTTTGAAAGCTCGTGTGACTTTGGACGATGGATCGTAAAAAACTTTGGAAGATCTCAGGTGGTCTCGTCAGAATATCTTCACTACTCTCATAATATCTTCACAACTCATGGGAGATGGATGGAGGAGTGGCCTGCGTAGCTTCACTGCATGTTATGGAACATTTTTCCAAGTCCGAGCCCTTTTGTGGGAACAATACTATCATGAGCATTCAAGGATTCGATATAAAGTCAAATTCTGCAAAGTGCTCGGAACAGGAGCTTCAGGAAAATAATGGTAATATTAGCAACTCACAGAGTGTCAAGGAAGGGAGTAGTGCAGAAGAATTCCCTGGATCAAAGTGTACTGGTGCTAATGTTATTACTACTACTAATACTGCTGCTTTTATTGTTGAGCATGTAGATAGGCGGAAGAAATCCTCGAAGTGGGAAGTTTTTGAAGACAATGCTGGGAATTCGAGGATCGACGAAAGTGAATTAGGAGCAGGACTAGGATTGTATAAGCATGGTGGTGGAGATGAGGGGCATGTCAGTGGTAGCGTGCATGGGGTTGAATTGGGAATAGCAGCATTTAAGAATGCTGCAAAGGAACATCGTGTGAATCATGGTGATAGGTTGGATGCACGAGGTGGCTCGCAGAGCAGGAGGATTTTGGATGAGGTCCATTCACGCTCGAGGCATTTCGAATCGAACTTGCCAAGAATATCAGTTGATAGGCATTCGATTCATCATAAGCCTTACAGAACTACCTATGGTAGACATGCAGAAAAAAATGAATTGTCATCTTCTAGGACTCACTATAGGTTTCGAAGGTCCGGGAGTGTGGATTCAGAAAGTGTGGTGGAGAAAAATACCACAGCAGACAGGAGGAATGGATTCAGGAAGTGTGGTGGAGAAAAATACCATCCGGTGGACAACAGATGGTCTCACGAGGAGAGGAATGGATTCAGAAAGTGTGGTGGAGAAAAATACCACAGCAGACACACCAGCCACTCCAGCCACTCCAGCCGCTCCAGCCGCTCCCATGTAGATAGACAATTTCATAGGAATGTTGAATGGAGACAGAATCGCTGGCAATCAAATTATCGGCAATCTCAGACAGGTAGGAGTGACCACCTTTCTGAGGATCGTAAGAGACGTCTTACGAGTGACTCTGGGGGTCATAGCAGACCATCTTTTTCTAGAGACACTAAAGAATCAAGGTCCAAGGACGTGGAAGCTCAACCGGGTATATCATCTTTCCAAGCTCTTGCATCACAACAGATGGAAAATGTTCCAAATGAATTGCAAAAGGATAGCAACAGTGCTCACTTTAGTGAACAAAATGCTTTACCAGAAGAAATTTGCAATTTTGAAGAACCAAGGTACCGTGGGTGGTTCTATATTGATCATTTGGGATTTGAACAAGGGCCCTCGACACTTGGGGACTTGAAAAGACTTGTTGAAGATGGACTGCTCCAATCTGATCACTTGATCAAGCGAGAGGGAACCAATGAATGGGTAACTGTAGAGCATGCAGCGTTTCCTATGCCCTTTGGTAATCTATCACTACCAACTTCTAGGGGTTTCTTACAGTCTCAGATTAGGGAGCTTGATGAAACTTCAATGAATAAACCTGGGTTGGCAGCAAATGCTTGTAAAAATGTACAGGGTATGGAAAAGCAGGATAGCACAATTTCTGTCCAGCAGGATGATTTAAATAACTACGGGCTTGAAGATTTTCACATTGAAGAAAGAGTAGAAAAACTTATGCAAGGATTCCGTCTGATTCCAGGCAAAGAGAATGAGATACTTGCAGGTATTGCTCCATCTGTTTCTTTCTTTCATGGGCAGAACAGAGTAGGATTTCATAAACCCCAGTATTTGTAGATTTAATATTAGGAAATTTTTTACCTGCGATGCTGCTTTTAGTTGACTTTTTAAACAGGTTGATTTCTTCGTCATTTCTGTCCAATTCACTGGGTGGCTTTCATTTGTCAGCTTTTTGAAACATTTGTTTATGTTACAAACCTACACACATTTATTCTTGCAGAACTCGCCATATTGGTGCAAACAATATGCCGGTATTCTATTAATTCCACTAACATGACCTCACTACCCCAAGACATCTTCTCAAACTGAGTTATAGGAAATACATTCTTGTAACTATGAACTCAAATCATTCAGGTGGGATTATCAAGTCCTTTCTGTATGTGTTAAAACACTTTACTGTATTTCGGTTTCTAGTTATGCTCAAAACAATACACTCACAGGCCCATCATCCTTCTCAGTTCAAGAGTCCAAAGTAGTTGCCAAAACTACCTAATATTACCGGTTTGGGTTTCACATCAAAACGCACCACCATTCTGTTCCTGCACTTCAGAACGTCTTTATGTGCCATTAATTATTTGGATCTGAAGTCAGGTCTGCAACCTTTCCATTAATTCACTTATACAATCCATATAAACCCAAAGTGTACAAATAGTTGTTCTAACCATGAAGTAGGCACAATCTGTACATTTGAGATTCACCATTCGTTACTGAATTACTCATGCGTTCAAGATTGCATGATTCATAAACAACCACAAACTGAGCGAATTTGGAAAACATTCCATATTGACACAAACAATATGTTTCAGTTTTCTCCAGAGCATCTGCCCATTAAACCATAACCCAAATACTCTGTCATCACAGAGAATTTCCTCACATTGCATTTTATCTTTGAAAATGGAATTCGATTCCTTGAGAAGTCGAATCTCTTTGCATCACTTAGACTTTGCGTAATTTGTAAAATAAATCACCACGCTTAATCCCTCTTACCTTAGATGTAGCCTTACCTTCAACAACAGGATTTGGGATAGCGATTCTCTTTCATCAGACTCTCTGGACCAATCTGTCTTTGCCAACGCTTGTAATCTACAAGCTCGTTTCTCCCTACCACACATCTATAGTTTGAGTGTTCTTAACTCAACTGGGCGCATCTTTTTCAATGCATTTTCATCGAACTCAACACCAGAAATTGTCGTGTTGTATTTACACTTCAACTCAAAATTTGACCACGCTTTTCTGATAGACTCGTGCTCTTCTCAACGCACCATCAATGGCGACTTCCCTTCATCACTTTGATCACTTCTGGATCAATGCCTGTTGCTGGAGTTAAACCTGCCAATACACAACCTAGAAACCCAATCCAATGTTGAATTTGTTCAACACAGACTAACAATCCATAATTTCATAAATGAAATTAGATTCCACAACTTAATCTTCAATTTCCCAATAAGAACCCATTCCTCGGTTTCAACACAGAATTTATTTTCACATCTAAACTGTTACAGACATCAATTCAAACTCCAAAGGCGATTCGACACTTATATAGAAATCGCATATTCCTACCAGAAACCATCCAGCCATCATATTTAATGGATTCAACATCAAAACAGGAATCATATACGAGTTTCTGATCAAAACTATATTCACATACTTGACTAATTGATTATGCAGAGATCAAATCATATAAGCTCACAGAAATACATCACCATTTCCAGATTACAGGCTGGAATTCTCCAATTAAATCATACATAGAAAACTAACCACTATATGAAACTCTATTTCACTAATAATTCTGTGCATACATCTTCTCTCGGATTCTCTCGTTCCTCCTTGACTAGGTTTACCTTCAATTGGCCACCCTTTGCCCTTAGGTTTAAACTTTACATTGCTTAAATATAATTAACTCTAATACCAGAATCGGTTCAGTTTCTAACTAATTCTTGTACAAATTCTTAGAATCTTTAAGATCATACAACCACTCTAATGAGTCCTATTCGAATTCTGCTAACAGATGGCAGATTCATTACATATTATCAACTAATTCTACTGCACTATATTGTTCTGAATCAATGACTTATCCCTTAGAACTTAAAATATCTCAACTTGAATCTTGGAGAATACAATTTATTAGATAGAAAATTATGAATTCTTCTTCAAATGTCAAAACCCCTCTTTTGGAACTTTGCTCTCTAATCCTTGATGACTTAGAAGGATTAGAAGCAAAAATGCTCCTGCATAAGACTCCCAAGGTAAAACAAATTATGACCTCTTGGTCATAAGCCTTTAGGCACAAATCCTCCTGGATCCCAAACTTTATACTGTAGCTGACCATTTCTTTTGTCGCCATGTTGTCTCATCATTGTCTGTAGACTACTAGGCATAGTTTTAAAAAACGGCCGATTCGAATCGGACCAGGCCTGGTCGACCGAGCCATTAGGCTTGCCGGTCCGACCAGGCACAAGAAACGGCCAGTTGGCCGGGTTGCTACCGAGCCAGCCTGTTTTTGTACCGGCTCGGTAACAAACCGGCCGACCAGGCCTGGTCCGAGTTAACTCGACCGAGCCAATTCCGTCGGCCGGTGGGCCCAAAAAATCGATTTTTATGGACTTGAAACCGAATCATTTTACTTAAATTTTTAACATTACCATGAAATGACTCAGGATGTTTGAGAGTGGTTCCAACCTCATTGGATTTCATATGGAGAAAGTAGAATTTTAGATCTCATTCAAAATCCAGCAGACTTATCAGTTTTTCAGGATTTCAGGATTGGGTTAGTGCAATGTTTCCATCGAATTTTGTCATGTATTAGGGTATGGAACTCGTATTTAATCAAGAGCACCAATCCCTCTATGTACCTTGATGACATGATGTTAGTGACATTGGTTATGTTTTTTGTTTTGATCTCTATATCATCATCCTGTATTGGATAGTGCACTAGGTGCAATTTTGATATAATGGCTATATTCATGAGCCTACTTTGATCATATGTTGTCTTTTGTGACTTATCTATATTGTAATGCTTTGTGTTTGGAAACATGAATAAAAATCTTTAAATTTATGTTTTTGTACAAAAAAATTAATATTTAATGTATTTTTTACAAAAACCGAGTCAACCGAGTCATTACCGATTCGGAGTCATTACCGAGTCATTCCCTCGGCCTGGTAGCTGACCGATTCCGTTTTTTAAAACACTAGTACTAGGGTCCCATACTCTGTTTTGCTGCCCCATTAGTTCATCTGCAAAATCATTTTTATTCAGCTGCACTTTGCTGCTACCTCCTTGATTCATCTCACTGTCAGTTTTGTTGTATAAATCTGTCCTTTGCTGCTATATATTCTCCTTTATTTTTGCATACATATTTTGCATAGTCCTTGCCATTTCTTTGCCATATTCACTGTTTATAATTTATGTTTCATCATAACTTTTATGGCCTTCATGTCCCTGAGAATATCCTCTTCTCATTGAATCATATCTCTGTCCTTGCATAACTGCCATAACACCAGCAAAGGCTTGATTCACAAAAACATCTTCCTTAACACAGATTTGTAAAGCACATAATTGCTTTATCTTGCTAACACATTGTTCAAAAATTTCATGAAGTTCACAGGTTGCTTCCACTGACAACCAACCATACGTTACTTCTTGCCTTTTGTCAATTGTATGAATCTGAAAATGATGTTCTAACTCAATAAACTGATCTTTGGGTATCATATCTTCATTGCTGCAATTATTTTCCAGAATTCTATGACAACTTTCCTCTATCTTACCCTCTCATTCCAAAAATCCACCCGCTGCTGAATTTGCTTGAAATTTATATCTTGGTCCTTAGCTACAAGTTCTCCCTCACCTCCTTGCTGTCCATCCTCATCTTTCCTAGCTTTCTTTGGTACTGCTGCAACCATTTGAACTAATTGTTTGTTTTCAGCCTTCATCTCATTCTTTAGAGTATGAAACTCTTCCTTGGCTAGATCTTCTTCTGATATTAGAATTTCTTGGTTCTTGTCCTTGTCCAATTGTTTGTGATCTTGCTGATCTGCTTCCTTTACTGTTACAAGGCTGCTTTCTCTCTTGCCTTTGTCTATTTGAGATGATTTGGCGTCATCTTCTTTCTTTATGACAGTTCTCAATGACTGCTCATCTGCATATTCTGCATAATCTGCATGCATACACAAATTGTCAGATTTAAAAATGTAAGGCTTTATAGTCTCCTTTGCTGTCTCTGTCGTCAGATCTTTATGACGATCTGAACTCTCCAAGCAACCCACGAGACTCTCATGAAGTCTCTCATCAATATCATTCTCCTCTCCTAAGATTGACCCTTGTTCAGGTTCACAAATGCAACCCCCTTCACTTTCAAAAGACTTTTGTTCATGCTCAGTTACCCTGAGTTTTTCTGCTTCCTTTAACAAAACCTTCAACATGTGCTTCTGTCTTCTTGCCATCAACTGCTTAATAGGCCATCTAGCCACCTTTTTCATTACCCATCCACATTTCTGATCTTCCTTATTCTTTTGTAGCAGCTCCATTAGCACATTAAGTTGCGCCTTCATCTCAGCCATTTCTTTCTCAAATTCTTTGTCACTCATTTTTCATTTCATGTCCTTTGCCTTGACATCTTCTTCCCCTCTACTGTGGCTTTCATCTAAACCTTCATGATGACCATTAAGAGTCATATTTTCTTCCCCTTTGTGAACTTCATGTTGTTCACTGTGAGCTGCAATCAAGCCAATACATCACCAAGCTCCTCCTTAGCTTGGCCCTCAATGGTTCACTCCTCTTGAACCTTTTTTTGAGCACTCATTGCCCTTCTGGCTGCTGCACTTTTCATCTACCAAGAACTTTCACTTGTCCTCTTCTCCAACCTCTGTTGGAACTATCAAGGTTCTTTGCCACAATCTTTAAGAACATCCCTTGTTCTAGTTGTAAGTCACTGTCACATTGACTTCTTCCACTGCTGCTACTTTCCACTAACAATTTCTGTCAATAACTAATTGAATACAGAAACCAAATTGTACTTACCACCATTCCTTCCACTTTGATGGTAGGAAAATTTATTTTCTTTCCAGTTCATCTCCTGATGTTGATAACGATTAGAATTATCTCAGATTAAGCTCTTTAACTTCACAATCATTACCTAGTGGATTTATGTTGACTTGCTCTTCAACAATTTTGATCTTCTCTATGATCCCACGATCTCTTGCAAAACCCAAGCTTGACGAGTTTGCCCACGCCTTGGTCAGTTTCATTTGCTAGTTATTGAAATTGCAAAAGCAACATCAACGATCCTCTTGCTTGGTTATTCCTCCCAACATATACATTCAATAACAATTGAATATGTTAATATCACTTGCTTTCGCCTCACTTGCACACCTAGTTAATGTGGGAAAAATCCTCAACCCCACAGGGTGTGACTTGGTGGCAAACTAAGAGATGGGGTTGTCACCTATTCCCAATTCTCTCCGTTAAAGCTCCCTCCTAGTTAAAGCTAAGGGGGGTGGTCCCTAAGAAGGTTAAAGGAAATGTGAGTTTCTTGGAGACTAAAATGAATGGAGAGCTTATCACAATCAATTTGATTCCACAATACGAAAAAGTAATAAAATATATATGAGCAACATTCAATGATTCATTCAAAAAAATATACAATCATGTACCAGTGCTTAAACAAATAATTGCTCAAAATAAATAGTATGTACTTGCTCAAATAGAAACTTCCAAGTAAGATGACAAGCAATCCTGCAAAAAGAAAAATGTTAGAGCAATAAATGAAATATCACTTGCAAGATGTAAATATTGTACTTATAAAGAAATTCTCAAGTATAAACTAATCTCAAGCATGTGCTAGAATAAGAAGATTATGAGTGTTATGTTAATCATGCATGAAATGAAATTAGCGAGATTACAGAGACTAACTAAGAAATTGGGCAATCCACAAACAAAGTTTCTCCATCTGAATGGAGACAAGGGATACCATGGGAAAAATTCCTAAGCTCCCACAAAAAGAAATCAACCTTTTATTAATTTAGTTAAAAGGGGAAAAGAGCCCCTAAAGGCCACAACCAAGCTCAAAGAAAATCTTTACAATGAAAGCCTTAGTCAATAGACTTTTCCTTGATGAGTTATTTGATACAAATGAAGCCAAAGAAAGGCCCTGAAATCTGAAAATTTGGAGGCTCACTTTTCATATAAAAATCAGATTTGAAGAGAAGAGAAATTCACATAAAGCGAGAAAGGCTAGGCCTCCTTAAGCCCATAGTCTAGAGAGAAAAAAATTTCCCTCAAATAAAACTCGGCCTTGCCAAAATGGAGCCTCAAATGCTCACAACTTCCTTGAACGCTAGCCTCGAAATGAGAGCCCAAGGTCTTGCAAACAATTTGTTAAAAATTTCAAACAATAAATCCCACAAGCTGCCACAAGAATAAGTTAGAGAGGGCTGCAAGATAAACCAAATATTAGCTATGAAACTAATCAAGAAAATTGCAAAAGTATATGTACAATATAGTCTACAATGGCTAAGCTAAAGAATATGAGAGAACTCTATTCTTTGCTTAGCTATCATTCAAGCTCTTAAGTAGAAAATAAACAATTATGAGCACAAGAATTTGAAGTAAAGAATTATATTGAAAGAAGTATGCTTGAAATATGAGCCAAGGCCACAAGTCCTTGCAAGATAAATTGAAAGACGAGGCCTTGAGAATTAACAAATGTGGGTTCTTCATCGAGTATTTCAAGAATGTGTTGGTTCCTCCTAGAACTCCCCCTCACGCTTGAAACTTGATCCAAAGAAAGATTTTCTACACAACTTCACATAGACAAATTAGATCAATATGGGCTTAATCACATGCAATGATGAGAAAATTTTAGAGATGTATTGGACGTCAACTAAAACATTCTTTATCTATAGCAAGTAAACATACCTTATGTCAATGTAAGATAATTATACATCAACAAAACATGAAAATCATAATGGAAATAATAGCATAATGAAATGAGTAGAAAGATGAAAGCAAGAATATCAAGATATTACCATACACGATGAGAATAACACCTCAAATGTAACCCCAAAGTCTTTTATATCAATTTGGAAACAAGTATACAATTCAACAAAGTCTCCTTAATCCCAATAGCTCATATCCAGATTATAGAGTGAGAGCCCAAAGCTCCTTTAAATAGAGAGTTGAGAGCAAATCGCAATGAAACAACCATGTGACAAGTGGACTTGGAGAAGATCCCAAGAAGAGAAAATCAAATTCCAAGTGTGGAATGGCTATGGCACATGTGAAGTCAATCCAAGTCAAATTCCCTGAGGTGGCCCAACGTATTCTCCATCAAGAAGTGTGAGGCAAGTAGATGCCAAGTGTGAACCTACAAGTAGTTGACTCCCATCGAATTTCAGTCATCAAACCATGAAGTAACACATCCCCTCCTTGCCATAAATTGAGCCTCCAACAAGAAATGCGTGGGCCTCTTTGTGTGTTGTGTGGATCCCAAACTCAAAATGTGGTTGCCATGTGTGGGAGCTAGGTGTAGTTGGAACTGGAGAAAAGACTCCAAAAATATTTCCAATCAAATATTTCCTAGACATTCCAAGATCCCTCCAAGAAATTCGATTTTCAAAGTCACCTAATCGAACTCCTCAACTGTAGCTAGGAATTCGGTTTCCCCATGTGCTCAATGTCTCAATGATGTCATGTGCCAAATCATCCTTTGACTCATCCTTCACTTGCTCTTTGACTTGAGATAATTTCCAAGTCATTTCCATGTCATTTTGTCACATAGGGTTTTTTATTTTTCTCCATTTAATTTATTTATGGGATAATTTATTGCCACGTTCCATAAAACTTAGGAAAAGTGGGTTTGAAGGTCTATAACTTATTGTTTACCCCTCAAAGTGTGTCCTAGCAGAAAGTTGAGAGTGAGAGGTGTAATTTTGAGTACACATACCCCGTACAACTTCTCTAGACATCACTTTTTCGGCCGCCACACAAAGGATCACAGATTTCTTCAAAGTACTCCCAGCATCGAGGGGCACCAAGAGAACTACCGATCAATCCATAGATCACGGTTCCAGATCAATGCAGACCCGGGGGTCTCGCCCCACTAGACCTCATCAGCGATCGAAGACCAGACCCCCCTCCAGGAGACGACCCAAACCCCCCAGATGACAACGGCAGCAGTCCAGTCCCTCCTCAGGGCAACAAACATTGACTAGTTTCCTTCAGTCCTCTTCTATTGGCCTCGGATGCTAGGAGAAGGAGTCTCCCTCCTTCAGGAGGCTCCTCTTTCTCTTTCTCCTCTAGGACTTCTTCTTCACAGCTCATTGTCATGATGATTTAGTCGTCTAGCTTTTACTTTACACCTGCACTCTTTATAGCTTTGTATTTCCTGCTTTTATTAAGGAAGGGATCGTTTGGTCCACCGGCTGGTCATCAACAGTTCCATTGACCTTTTATTGTCACTCATTGGACATTAATAAAATTATCTTATCTTATCTACCTTGCAGGAAATTTTAAAAATAAAAAAACTGACCCCTAAACCTAATCAAATTCCGCGAAATTTTACGAGAGATTTCATATGGAAATATACAATGACTCGTAGACACTAGGACTCACCAAAGGCCTTGTCATCAAGCTGCACTTCAGCTTTGGGGTTATGCTTGGAGGAAAAAACTCAATTAATTATTAAGTGCTAGAATGTATCAATAATTAACCAAGTAAAAAAAAGCCTCCTAGAGTAAGATCACTTGATGACAATGTTCCAAGTTACCTAGTCTTGTTACATGATTCAATTTATCGCACTAGCATCACTTTAGAACATCCTTGTGGGGCTTGCAGAATCTAAGTACAATACAAAATAAGACGAGAAGAAGAAGATAGAGCTTAAAAACTCTGATGATATATGAACTCTGATGGTACATGAAGCCTCTGACATATCCTCGAGCATGGAGCCTTAAAGTGATCTTTAATGGTCAACATCGCTCAATGCAAAGAAATCCCATACAAAACAAATCCTCAAACAACATTTGAACCTTCAATGTCCCTCTTCAATAGGGTTTTAAAGAAAACACAGAGAATCAATTTGGCATTAATTCACAACTCAATTCTCTTAATAGCTTCCAATGTTATCGTTCTGATATAAAATTGCTTGACACCTTCCGAAGTGAGCTCATCTCTTGGCATATTATAACTGGGCAACAATTCGAACTGGGTTTTCCCCCAAAGGGTTATTATTCTAAATATCATCATTGTGAACCTCTCCAACCCCTATTGAAGGTGTTTTGACTTACTTGAGGGGTTCCCTTTCAAACACAATTTGCATCCAAAAGACAAGATGGTATAATGCTTGATTACAATGTTCACCTTTAGTCCAAAATGATCAAACACTGGCTTCTTTCCAGCATGCAACTCAATACACAGGCCATTTTGATCATAATGCTTTCTCACAACGTTTACCCCAAACTGACTTCAGATTCGATTTTCTCAACTTCCTGTAGCTAATAATTACCGAAAATTCTTGCGCCAGTAATAAACTTCCTATAATCAAAACTTCATCAAACAGAATCACTCATATTGTCCAATTTGCACTATTGTAATTCCTCCTTTCAGTCCAGTATCTCCTGCTGAATTTCTTCTGTCATGCAAAGCACTTACTTCAAAACCAAATTGCTACTCTCACTGCAAAGGCAACCTTCTTATTCTAATCTCTGATTTCTAACGAGCAAAACCCATGCTTTGATACCATTCGGTGCAAAGTTGCAAACAATATGCAGATATTCTATTAATTCCACTAACACAACCTCACTACCCCAAGACTTCTTAAACTGAGTTATAGGAAATAAATTCTTGTAACTATGAACTCAAATCATTCAGATGGGATTATCAAGTCCTTTTTGTGTGTGTTAAAACACTTTACTATATTTCCAGTTATGCTCAAAACAATACACTCACAAGCTCATCGTCCTTCTTAGTTCAAGAATCCAATAGTAGTTGCCAAAACCGCACAATTTTACTGGATTTGGGTTTCACAATAAAACGCATCATCATTCTGTTCTTGCAGTTCAGAACGTCTTTCTATGCCATTAATTATTTGGATCTGCACTCAGGTCTGCAACCTTTCCATTAATTCACTTATACAATCCGTATAAAACCCTAAGTGTACAATTAGTTGTTCTAACCATGAAGTAGGCACAATTTGTACATTTCAGATTCACCATACATTACTGAATTACTCATGCATTCAAGATTGCATGATTCATAAACAACCACAAATTGTGTGAATTTGGAAAGCATCCCATATTGACACAAACAACGTGTTTCAGTTTTCTCCAGAGCATCTTCCATTAAACCATAACCCAAATACTATGCCATCATAGAGTGGTTTCTTCACATTACAACTCATCTTTGAAAATGGAAATTGGTTCCTTGAGGAGATGAATCTCTTTTCATCACTTAGACTTTGCATAATTTGTAAAATAAATCACCATGCTTAATCCCTCTTACCTTAGATGTAACCTTACGTTCAACAACAGGATTTGTGATAGCGATTCTCTTTCTTCATACTCTTTGGACCAATCTTCCTTTGGCAATGCTTGTAATCTACAAGCACGTTTCTCCCTACCACGCATTTATAGTTTGAGTGTTCTTAACTCAACTGGGCACATCTTTTTCAATGCATTTTCATCGAACTCAACACCAGAACTTGTCGTATTGTATTTACACTTCAACTAAGAATTTGACCACGTTTTTCTAACAAACTCGTACTCTTCTCAATGCACCATCAATGCCGACTGCCCTTTATCACTTTGATCACTTCTAGAACAACGCTTGTTGCTAGAGTTAAACCTGCTAACAAACAACCTAGAAATCCAATTCAATGTTGAATTTGTTCAATACAGACTAACAATCCATAATTTCATAAATGATATTAGGTTCCACAACTTAATCGTCTATTTCTCAATAAGGACCCATTCCTTAGTCTCGACAAAATATTCGTTTTCACATCTAAATTGTCACAGACATCAATATGAACTCCAAAGGCGATTCAACACTTCTATAGAAATCGCATATTCCTACTAGAAACCATCCAACCATCACATTTTATGGATACAACATCATAACATGAATCGTATACGAGTTTCTAATCAACATTATATTCACATACTTGACTAATTGATTATCCACAGATAGCTCACAGAAATACGTCACCATTTTTAGATTACAGGCTAGAATGCTTCAATTAAATCTTACACAGAAAACTAACCAGTATATGAAACTCTATTTCGCTAGTAATTCTGTGCATATACATCTTCTCTCAGATTCTCTCGTTCCTCCTTGACCAGATTTACCTTTAATTGGCCATCCTTTGCCCAAAGGTTTACATTGCTTAAATATAGTTTAACTCTAATACCATAATTGGTTCAGTTTCTAACTAATTTTTGAACAAACTCCTAGAATCTTTAAGAACCGAAAACCACTCTAATGAGTCGTATTTGAATTTTGCTGACAGATGGAAGATTCGTTACATATTATCAACTAATTCTACTTTACTGTATCATTTCGAATCTATGATTTATCCCTTCTTAGAACTTGTAAAATATTTCAATTTGGAAAATACAATTTATTTACATTGAAAAAAATGAATTCTTCTTCAAATGTCAAAACTCCTATTTTGGAACTTTGCCCTCCAACGCTTGATGACTTGGAAGTTGAAATGTTCCTGCATCATAGATCCATCTCTAAGCCTTGGAGACCCTGCATATATTGTCACATATTCAACTTCTTCTTAAAATTATGACCAAATTCTGAAAATTTGAAAAATTGCCGGTCTCTTCTGTAAATGAAAGATTGTGCAAATCTTTTCCTAAGTTTTTTTTTATCTTGTAGGTGGAAAATTCAGGAGCCAATTCAATTGCATTGTATAAAAATATATAAGTGTTTGTTAATTCTATGAAAAGCTAAGAAAACTATGGGAATTATTTAACATTTCAAGTAGCCTACAGGCAGTTTCTCCACATTTCCAGTCTTCTTTTAATGGTTGTTCTCAATTCCTTATTTTCAAATGTCCCGTCGTGCAAGGCCAGGATACCCTTTTTGCTTTTTTGGGGTAAAACAAGGGACACATTGCACTAGAAGACATATATGGATTTCACATAGGATTATGTTAAGGATATCTGTTAAGGTTAAAGGCAAATAACAGGTACTTTTTATCAGAATTGGACTGAACAGGCCTGAGACGGTTGGTCTAAACTATTTTGAGGCAAAATCCAGTTCGAACTGGTGACTTGAACCATTTTTTGCTGGACCGAACCGGTTCTGTAATGAAACCGGACTGTTCGGTACCAAACTGGCCATTTTCACTGAACCAACGGGTTCAGTAAAGCTGCGTAGAATGACGCAACAAGTAGGGTGTGTTTTGCTTTTTTTTTTTTTTTAATTTTTTTTAATTTTTTCTTGTTTGGGAACTATTCCACAATTCATGGTAATGTTAAATTCTTAAAGTAAAAGTTCATCCTTTTACTTAAATTTTTAACATTACCATGAAATGACTCAGGATGTTTGAGACTGGTTCCGACCTCATTGGATTTCATATGGAGAAAGTAGAATTTTAGATCTCACCCAAAATCCAGCTGACTTAACAGTTTTTCAGGATTTTAGGATTTGTGGGATTGCAATGTTTCCATTGGATTCATGTATTAGGGTATCGAACTAGCATTTAATCAAGAGCACCAATCCCTCTATGTAACTTGATGTTAGTGGCATTGTTTGTTGAACTCGTCTATCATGATCCTACTAAAAATGTACCCATCACTCAAACAAAATCTTGAATTAAGCATTTCTTCTCTTATTTTAATGCTTAGAGGATGATACTGAAGACAAAAATCCCAATACAAGAAAATATTTTGATGATATGTAGGTATTTGTTGTAGCATGATTTTTTTTGGATGCTAGAGATCATCTAGATCTTGTTTTTTGATTTATTTTCGGTTCAAATATGGATTGCACTCGGTGTTATTTTGGTTATGTGCACCCTTACATGCTCTATAAATGAGAACTTTTGCTTATTTGTGTATAAATGGTTTGGATTCATATGGATGCGCATGAATGTACATGGTTTTCTTTAAAATTTGAATATTTTACATGTTTTTGGTTGACCGGTTTTTGGTTCGATTTTTTTTACCAGTTTCTGTCCAGCTCTGACCGGTTCCGAGTCCGAGGGGTCTACCAGTTCAATGACCGGTCCGGTTTTGATAAAATATATATATATATATATATATATATATATATATATATATATATATTTTAAATTTCATGACTTGGTTGTACTAAACAGTGTAAAAATGACCCAGCTTAAGTTAATACTGTGATGGTTTGACTAAGTTTGATAGAGCTTAAAATAGGCCATGAACTACTAAGATTTGGCAGAGCTTTATGAATTTTTAGTTGAATTTAATTCGAAAGCTTAGCAGATTGTTGTGCAGTGACATAGTTTCAAAGAGAAAATGCCATCTGAAATGAAGTCTGTTTATTTACTTGTGGAAAATAACGCTTATATGATCCACAATTTGAGAGGGAAATGCCAGTATGCAGCCTGCTTTTTACAAACTTGAAGAAGTTAACACTTGGTATCAGTTTTTTATGTTACAAACCTACACATTTATTCTTGCAGAAGCTTTATGCCATGGAGCTCGACATGTAAATTGTGACTTGGAACATAGTACAAAATGGGAAGGTGCAGTCCATACATTGCTTTTTCATTTTGTTCTTCTTTATTTATTCTAAATATTCTGCATGTTCTTGTCAGTTTTGTGAGCTTTTGATGGTAGAGTCGCCCTTGCACGAGGCTTAAACAGATTTGTAAGAGATTAGTGTTCAAGCAATGAAATGGCAGTTGGTGAAGAAGTTGAATATGTGACAATATATGCAGGGTCTCCAGGGCTTAGAGATGGATATGGTAAATACTGTGATCAATGGAGAGATGCAGAGCTGGGAAGGGGGTTCATAAATTCGTGTAATGTGTCTAAGAAGGCAACTACATCAAGAGCAACAAAGGACAAGGAGTTTGATTATGTCAGGGATGTTTCTACTGCTACAGGTACATTCCTTGGCAAGGAAGGATCCTCTCAAGCTTCTGCCAGATGGTCATCTAAAGGCAGTGAAGTGGAAAAATTTGCACAGACTCAAAATATAGTTGGCTGTGACAGGCCTTTGAAGGAAAAAGTGGTTCTCAATGATGGGGTTGAACTCTGTGACATTTGGAAGTCTGGACTGTTGGATCCACGCAGAGAAGCCCCTTCTTATGCAACACAGCTTAGGCGGCTACAACTGCCTGCTTGGGCTTATAGCTGGAAAAAAGAGAGAAGTGATCCCATACATAGGATGGATAACTCTCTCGATGTCCACATGCAGGCAGTTCAGGCATCAAATGCAACAACAAAAGCACATGCCTCTACACCAAAGTCACAGGTTTCTATTCCAAGTACTCAAATTTCACCACCAGGGGGATCTGCTGCCACTATTTGTGACTGTGATGGGTTGAAAGAAACAAAACCAAACGAGGGGGATTTGAGTAAGAGTATGAAAGGAAACAAATCAAATTCACAGAAATTTCAGTTTGAAATGAAGTCTGTACTGAAGAACAATTCAGAAGTTTTTAAAGAATTTGGCCCTTCAGCTTGGGAGCTATGCACTAGCAGCCACTATACGAGACACAGTATTGTGAAGTTTGAACAGGTTGCAGATCAGCCATTACATCAACATGAAATTGGCAATATATGTGATCATAGTGTGGAGGAAATTAATGTGTCACCTTCTAAGGTTCATAAACCAGGCATGCCTCCTATGCCTGAAGCTGAAGCAGCTGAGTCAAATCAAGGAATTTCTTCAGGACATCTGAGAACTGTGAAAGATCTCGAACTACATATGGGAGAATGGTATTATCGCAATGGTGCTGGCCATGAAAAGGGTCCATTAACATTCACAGAGCTTCAGATGCTCGTTTCTGAAGGCATCCTACATAAAGGTAGCAGTGTATACAGGAAGACTGATAATACTTGGGTTCCAGTTTCACATGACATATTTGCAACTCTATATTCACAGGAAATTTTACCTGTTGATTCCTTGTTCCAACCTCCCAGCACTGCTAATACTGTTTGTAGGATTTCAGAGCAGTCTAAGCTTGAGGATTGTTCAACAAGCCAGGCTGATAATTGTTTTCATACACTGCATCCTCAGTATGTGGCATATGCAAGAGGGAAGTTACATGAACATGTTATGAAATTTTATAAGAGTAGGGATTTTTCAGCAGCTATAGGGGAGGTGTTGGAAACTTGGATGGCCCCAAAACAATCAAAGAACTCCATAGACACACGAATTTCGAGCCTTTTACTGTCACTGGCTCCTTCTACAGCAGATAATGCTGTCATGTCAAATCACATGGATAAACCTGTTGACCTACAGACCTCAGAAGTGAAGCTGGGTGAAATTCCCAGTAACACAATTACAGGTCAACCTGGCATCAGTCACACCATTTTACGTTCAGGTACACTTTCTGAAACATTTCTCATACATCTTGCTTTCTGTTCCTTTTTTTCAGATTTTTTAATGTTCTTCCTCTTAATTGCAGGTTTATCCATGTCATGCAGTGGGGATCCAAATGAAGAGACACACTGCAAAGTTAAAAGCCTTAAACAAATAAATGACAAAGTTTATATAACAAGTAAGTCTTCTAGGATTCTGGATATTCATATGTCAGATGATTCAGCAGGAAGAGATATATTTATGCCTCCTCCACATGACACTGATCAAAGAGAACCCATGGATGTGGATGATTTTCAAGTAGACAGTAAATCCACTGTAAGTGCTATCCACCAGCATTCCCATTATCCTAAACGCATCAAACTATCTAGTAGTGGGAGATCTGCTAAATGCCATCTTGAGGATGGTAGTTTGAAGGGAGAGGCTTCTATGAAGTCTTCTGCTGGATATCATGGGGGATTGGATAAGAGCATTAAGAAGCATCTCGCTACTACCCTGAAGGAAATAATGGGTGTCAATAGTGTCAACACAAAGAATTTCTTTTTGCATGAGGTATATTCCTTTCAACTTTACCTCTATTAGTTTGGAACAGTCTTCTTTGAGTAGCTCTTTTGTTGAGTTTTACATTTTTGAGTCTGCAGGCAGCAGAGATTGAGGAAAAAATCAAAGGTGGGAGTTATTCTGGAGATATTCGGGCGGGTTTAAAGTCCTTTCAGGATGATGTTTTCCTCTTCTGCAGAAAAGCATTCCAGTATGAATAAATTTCATTTGTTTTATATCTGATTAGTTATTTTTTGTAGGACATTTGTTTTATTACTGTGGTGGAAGGTGAAATGCTCTCTGTGTTTGGTTTGTTTCCATTTGGAGCATTGGAATTAAATATTGATTATTATCAATTCTATTGTTTATTGTGTTTTCGTTGGCTGTGAACAGGGAACACAAGAGAGATAGTCCAGCACATCTTGCAGCAGAGGAAATATTCAAAACAGCTCATCGTTGCATCTTCAGCCTAGAAAAGAAGTTTGAAAAGTTAAATTCTGTGGACACACACCATCAGAAGTCAGCACATGCAAAAGAGATCTTGAGATCAGGAAAGGATAAATCTAAGGGTGTCTTATATTCTTCGAGTTTAAATGTAAAGAAGAGATTTACGAGGGCCATAGGCACAAGTATGAAGAGAACCAAGAGGAGGAGAGGCATGTCTTACAGTGATTGTAGTGTTCCAATTGAGGGGGATGTGTCAGACCGTGAAAGCAGGAGAATGTCAAAACAAAAGAAAAGGTGCTGGTCGGATTCAGAGACTGAAACATCAGAGAGTTCAAGCTTCCCGGAGGAGGAATTTCAAGAGAAAGAAGATGATAACCATGATATGGAAGACTTTGAACTGGATATGAAATTTGGATTTGAAGGTGAAGATGGATATTTAGGTGAACAAAAATATGCAACGGAAGGTGATGGGCTCCAGCTGGATATTCAGACTGGTGTTCGTGAGTGGGGGGCCAGAATGACAAGGGAAAGTCTGGTTCCTCTAGTTACCCGAAAATATGAGGTGATTGAAGAGTATGTTGTAGTGACAGATGAAGATGAAGTAAACCGAAAAATGAGGGTTTGTTTACCTAAGGATTATAAGAAAAAGCTTACTGCAGCAAAAGATAGGAGAGAAATTGTGTCTGCACATCTTGAACCTCCAGAATTAAAAGAGTACAGGCCTAGAAAACGACTTGGAGATGAAGTTCTGGAGCAGGAAGTTTATGGCATTGATCCATATACACATAATCTTCTATTAGACACCATGCCAAAAGGGTCAGACTTCTCCCTTCAAGAGCAGCATGCCTTAATTGAAGAGGTATGTGAAATTGGTATGCTTTTTGTTTAATGACGTTGCCTCTATACTAATTTTTATCATCATTGGAACTAATGGCCATGGGAGAAACTTTGCAGGTACTTCTTCGGGTTCTAAATGAAAACGTTAGGGATTTTACAGGCACTGAAAATACTCCCATGGAGTATCCTCTGCAAAATGTTGTTGAAAGGATGATAGAAGATGCTGAAAAAGCTTGTGATAGCCGCATGCACACATTTTTTCAAGGACTTTTAAAGGCCTTGCAGAGCCGTCAGCCCACTGATAAATATGTTGCTTATAGGAAGGTATGAAATAAGTCCTTGAAGCTTTATATAAAAGTATCCACCTCAGTTTCATTCAATATAAAGTAGTGATTGATGATTATTTCCTTTGTCAGGGGCTGGGAGTTGTTTGCAACAAGGAGTGTGGCTTTGAGAAAGGTGACTTTATAGTTGATTTCTTGGGTGAGGTATGTCTTATAGTGATCATGGGAGTGTGTTTTGTGGTTGTGGTGATATTTATTTTTAATGTTTGAAAATGCTGAAGTAAATATAGCAAGAGAGACTGAATGTTGCTTATTTTCTGCATGCCAATATCTTTCTTTTTAATACTCCTTTCTTGCTTTTCTTTTAAGCTCCCTAAAGCCAAGTTTTCATTACAAAATCCATGCTTTTAAAACCTGGGGCCAGTATCATACAAATGACAATGGATGTTATGTCAGTGTTTCATATTAGTTATTCATAAAAGCTTTCCTTCAACTATAAACTTAGCAGCCAGGTTCGAATTCTCAAAGTGAAAATTTAACCATTTGCTGGAAGTCTTATTCTTTTTTTGTTTATTTGTTTAATATTTTTTAATTTTCCTAATCCATTTAAAAAAAATGGCAGATACTGTTTAGGGATTTGTTGAAAGGTTGGTTGACTGAGAAATTTGGGAATGTTTTTGGCTTATGTTGTTATTTTGAAGAATATCTAAATTTCACTTGAAAATTGGTGAAGTGCTGGCAATAGAGCCTATACTTATGGTTGTGTAATTTTCTAACTTCTTGGCACAATAATTGATTTTAAAATGGCTTACAATCAAGAGAATTTTTTCTATATTCTATGAAGATGTGAAGGTTTGCTATTACATAGTGCTTTGTTCTACACTATAGAGTGGATGATACAAGTTCCGGGAGAATATGGAAAAGATAAGGATTTATCTAGCCTCATGGTCAACGTGCAGAAGAGATTAATCAATGGTCCACTTTTCTGATAATGTTGATTTGCTGAGCGGTGCAGCATGCTAAGGAGCCTGGATTATAGCTAGCCAATATTCACTTGCACAAGTTACACCAGCCAACAGTCATTTCCACAAATCACAATAAGTAATACTTGTACCAGTAGCACAATATTCTCATTTAAGGATTTTTCTGGTTGTGACTTTTTTGTGAAGATTCTATCAACATGATGCCCTGTATTAAGACAGACAATGCATGAACAGCCTCCTATGGTACACAGTTTCAATAAATGGTATGTTAGAGTGAAATAGGTACTACGAAAGAGCAATAGAACAGGGTAACCGACAAAAGTAAAATGGTGTTTTCAATGCCGAGGGTCCATAATCAAAAGAGTCAAAGATGATCAAAAGCATCAAAACAAAGAGCCAAAGATTGATAAGATCATTATATTAGCTAATTTGAGTATTAATATGTTCATACCTTGTCTTAATTTTTTGTCTACTATCTTTTGAAAAATATGCTTTTATAATATATATGCTAACACCAGGAAGTGGATTGGAGCTTGAATATGGGAGTGTGCATGATATATGTTTCAATTTCATGCAAACCATTATCTAATACAAAAGTGAAATGTCAATGTCTAATTTCCAACTGTGTTACTAGATTCGCCACCCTACGGTGGTGAATCCATTTGCAATCTGCACCAGAAACCTTAGTCATCATGTTCAGCAAATTTCCAGCTTAAAATTTGAAAATTTTCTGAACTTGAAGCTGAAATTTAATTTTTAAGCCAAACTCTAAGTTGAATTTCAGGCTGAATTGGACTTCAAGCTGAACTTCAAGGTGGAATTATTTGAATTTTATTGAATATATTCAAATTCAATTTTTAAAAGGAAAAAAAAAATCCTAATTTATAAAACCTATCCTAAACCTCTAAAATTTTAAAACAATAGTGTTTTTGAAAGATATATTTAATGTTGGGATGCAATTTCATTTTTATCATATATGTTTGATGAACACAAGGAATTTTATCTCTTACACACACAGATATGTATGGAAAAAATTGAATTATAAAGTTTCCTGAACTTAATCATGAATTTTATCACATAGTTTTCCCCTTCCGAATATTTACCAAACATAATGGCTGCCAAACTTGAACCAGGTGACTAAACTGGAAACTTAGAATTGTTGATCCACACTGGAAACCTCAGGAAACTGTATTGCTTTCTCTGGTTTGAGATAATCCTTGAAACTATTTATCTTTTTTTTTTAATTGTGAATATTTGACATTTTTTTATCATGTTCCCTCTATGTGTTTTTCTTGCAAATGTTTTTCTATTCTTTGAACTATTTCCCATGTTTTTTAGCAGATTAGGGTCATTTGCATGAATTTGTTGTTCAACAACAGGTTTTGGTTGAAAATTTGGAATGGCATTTCTTTGAACTATTATAACATCAAGTGGGATTGAATCTTAAATCATGTTTGTCACTGTTCTGGAAGGTTTATAGAAGTAGAGGCTTATTCTTGAAATGAATATGAATGTTTTGTGGAGTAGCTTTTAGTGATACTTGTAAGTTTCCTAGCAAAATATTATATGCCGAGTTGTCAATAGCAAGTGTGCTAGAACAAATAAATAATTTCTCGCTAAGCTGTCATAATAATATTCAAAGATTTAACAAAAGTGTACAAGGACGTGTAAGCTTTTCGTTCAAATTGATTTAATTGTTACGTTCATATTGTTTAATGTTATTTGAGAACTCATTTCATACATGAGCGTCGTATTTCAGAAACATTTCCTTTATGGCTGTCGGGAAACACATTTTATAAATTTATAAGAAACAAAAAAAAATTATTATACCTAAGGCTTGTTTCTGTTACTACTAATTTTTCTGGAAAGAAATATCCCCCATCCCGTATGTCTTAACCTTGTAAAATATTTACTGCATGCCATAGTTATCACCATTTTTGTTTGGTTCAAATAATGCTCTATTTTCTATTTGAATTTAATTATACATTCCTGAGAGGTTTTAGGAATAAACTGTTGATTTGTGTAGCTTGGGAGGTTCTCCAAGCCCTAGGGTTCAGGGTTTGGAGGGCAAAGCACCACAAGGGCAGCTTGTGGACTTGGAACTCAAGTGTGGGGTTTTTCACCCATCGATCTTTGGGCCAAAACCATGATGGATTTTCCTCATGTGATGGATGAGGATGATAGTGCTCGGCGAGACGATTCTAACACAACGAGAATCATCTAATTCCGAGTTGTCGTTAGAGAGAAATGAATTTTTGAAGTTGAAAATTAATTATTGGTTTTCAAGTCATGTGGCTTGATGTAAATTACTCCAATAGGTGTGTCTCTTCATGATTTGTTGAAGCCTCTCTTTAGGCTAGAAAAGGAGGGTGTTGTAGGGTTGTTTTAGGCATCCATTTTGTGTGCAACATTCTTCCAAGAAGATAGCTCTGAAATTGAAGGAGGCCGCAGCAAGGGAAGGGTCAAGGAACAACGTGGGGAATTCTGCCTCAAGTCAGCGTGGGACAAGTCTGCAGTGGAGGCCGAGGTATTGGGCATGATTTTGGATTATCTAAAGGGTTGTTTGAGGGCTGGTTCAAGGGCCGAGTTGCTGGGCAGTAAGGCCGAGGAGCTAATGCACATTACAGTGCTGTGAGGAGGTTGTTTGGGTTAGTTTTTGAGGGAGGCCGCAGCTACAACTAGATTCTTTGCTAGGCCGCAGGCCATAGCAAGCAGTTGGAGTTGTTTAAGGGCAGTGTCTAGGTGGACAGGGACTCTTTGGGACAGCGTGGCATAAGGAGTGCCTCTCGAAGGTGAACTGCAGCCCTAGAAGGGCTTATTTTCTGACTGTGTGAAGTGTTATTTGCAGAGTTGTGTGCCCTAACCAGGATTGCAGTGACAGCAAGTGAAAACAGTGCAGAAGCAGCAGTGTTTTGTGGAGGAGTGTTGGGTCAAAATGTTGACCAGAATTGGATCGTGATTGCAGCAGTCCGTTGGTGCCATGTGGAGGACATTCCATGGTGGAGAAGAGTCTTCCTAGGAGCGGAATCAACAGTGTAGTATTGGGAGCCATTGATCTGGTGGAGGGCAGTGTGTTGGCTACCCAAAGTAGCCCTAGACAAGCTATTTTGAAGCGACAAAGAGCAGTTGAAGGTTGGGTGAAGGTTGGTGCCAAAATGCAGCACTTTGATGGATGAAAGTTGTTGCTAGCCTGGCAGTTGGAGCTTGGTAATTAGGCCTACCTAGAGAGCAGATTGGATCAGCTCATTTACACTCTACAAAAGGACGTCCAACAGTGTTAGGTGGCAGCCCTCCTGGAGTCTCGATGTGTAGTGGCCTTCATGGACTAATGCACTACTAGTGAGCAGTACGGAAGTGAAGGACCGGCAGGACGAGATATGACATCGAGTTTGTCATTGTATCTTGTATATCATAGACTGTTGTATTATTCAGATTTTGGTTTAATATAACGAAGATTGGTGATTGTTCATTATTGTACAATTTGTTTAAAAACTATGTATAATTGTGCATGTGTGATTTACTGCTTTATATTTCCGCTATGCAAAGTAGTTCATGGTTGAGATTCTTGGTTTGGTCGTGTCAGTGATTTAAGACTCTAACCTAGACCCAAGGTCATGGAAATTCAACATGGTATCAGAGCATTTCTGAGCTACTTTCGAAGTAAGTAAATCAGAGTAGTGCGCAACGAAGTACAGCGTGAGAGGGAGTTGGTCACATTGTAAGTGAAGGGCTCACTACAATGTCGAAGTTGCAGGTAGGTCTCCGATATGAGGATAGGTTGGAAGGGTTGTCCAACTATACTGGGAAGGAAAGGATCAAGTTAGTCTTGCAGGTCAACAGGATCTGGGAGTTTGCCGAGAAAGAGATCAAGAAGCCAACCGACCCTAAGGAGCTGGATATATGGGAAGATTTGGATACGAAGGTGAGGTTGATCATCCTTGATGGTGTGAAGGATTCCTTAAATACCTCATTTGTCCGAAAAGAACAATGCACATGAGATGTGGATGGCTCTTCAGAATTTGTTCCAGAATAAGAACGAGAATCGGGTATTGGTATTGGAGGATAAGTTGAGGTCCACCAAGATGATAAGGGGTGAAGGAGTGACTTCGTATCTGATGAGGTTGTCTCAGGTGAAAGATGAGCTTGTTGTTGTTGGTGTCAAAATTTCGAATGGAGATATGGTAAGGATTTCCTTGAAAGGGTTCACCGAGGAGTGGAAGCCCTTCATCAAAGGAATCGTTGCCAGGGAGAAATTGCCAGACTGGAATAGACTATGGGATGACTTCATTCAGGAAGAGTTGCGAGACGAGGATCTTCATCCATCGAAGAAAGCAAATGAGGACGTGGCACTTGCAGTGCGAATGAAGGGTAATCCAAAGAAGGACTTGAGTAAAGTCAAGTGTTTCAACTGTGGCGAGATGATGAAAAGAGGAAAGGAAGGCAGGTCGTCGGTGTTGCCACTTCAGCTGAGATGGATGATCTCTCCAGGAGATTGGAAGAGGATGACTTTCCTATGATTTCTCATTTCTTGCAGGGTACTATCAAGGAGGATGGATGGTGCATGGCCAGTGGTGTGACGAAGCATATGACAGGGTCACAAGAGGTTTTTGAGACTCTAGCTGAATGGGACTCGAACTTGCACATGGTGTTGGGTGACAAGAGTCAGTTGGAGATCCGAGGATCGGGAGTTGTGCCATTCATGATGGTGATAGGAGTCTAGGACGTATGATGCATGTCCAAGATGTACTATTTGTACCAAGACTCAGATATAGTGTGATTCACATCTCAATGATGGAGAGAAAGGGGTTTGAGGTCTTGTTCCAGGATGGGAAGGCAAGACTCGGGCCTAGAGGCTCTAAGTCTGATGGGATTGTACTTGGAGTTAGAGAGCATGGTCTCTACAAGTTGATGGGCAAGCCTGTGGATCATGGAAAGAAGCAGGTGGAGAAGGTACAGGTTCCCGAGAAGAAAGTACACTATCTGGAGAAGAAGGTCCAGGTTCCAGAGACTCACAGGGAGTCAATTTCTAGAGGGATCTTGCAGAATCAGAGTGAGACTTTGCAGCCCAAGAAGAGCGCGTGGTCAGTGGGAAGCAAGGGTGCTTCCACATCTACCCAGAATGAATCATGGAGGGACTGAAAAGTCGATATCTCTTAACTTTGATAATTTCATTCAAGTAGGATGTTACCTAGTACCTTTATAGAAATCAGAGTTTGCAATTTGCACAGCATTTAAAGTGGAACAGAGGAGTCTTATAAAACAGTTCTTATTCTGTCATATATTATTATTAATGTGTCATGCCTATTTATTCTTAGTATTGGGTTGTTTCCAATGTTTTTACCTTTTTTGATATATTTGATAAAATTAACTGACTAATAATTTCATGATTCATCTTTGTTGTAGGTTTATCCTGCTTGGAGGTGGTTTGAGAAGCAGGATGGAATCAGGTCTTTGCAGAAGAACAGTAAAGACCCTGCGCCCGAGTTCTATAATATCAATTTGGAGAGACCAAAGGCAAGGTTTTGGACTGCTCATTTTCATAGTGTGGTCTGGAGTTACAAAGGGTGTTCAAAATTGAAATGTTCATGATTTCAAGTGCTTTTACATCTACACTAAATTATTCTGTTATGGTGTCTGTTTGCAGGGTGATGGCGAGGGATATGATTTGGTTGTAGTTGATGCCATGCACAAGGCTAATTATGCCAGCCGTATTTGCCATTCTTGTCGACCTAATTGTGAAGCCAAGTAAGCGTTCTGCCACTTCTATGCTTAGCATGTTAGTATCTGTGGTGCAAATATATGCCATTGCATTTTTGGGATAGTTGCTAAGAACATAATAACGTTGAAGCTTCTGGGATACTTTGCCTAATGCATTTAAAGGATTACACAGATGTCGCATGCAACATGATTTCAAGAGTGAAATGCATATCTCTCTGTATTGGACTTTCAAGCATGTTAAGAACATTATAGCGGTTGTTTAAAAATATTGCATCCTGATTTATCACAAGTCTTGCAGTATCTAGTAATATGGCCTGGAAAATATGAGCTTGAAATTTACAATGCCATAGAGTTAATCAGTAAGTTAAAGTGGAAATTTCTTCCTATAGACTTCGAGCAACTACTGCTTAGTTGCCTGGACTTCCATTTACTAATAATAATCACATGCTAGGACTAAGAAATGAAAGCATTTTTGTTAGATTATTGTTTTTATGCAGTCATGCAACAGTGCATGTTATTTCTCTGTTGCAATATTTGTTTTGTGTTTATTATTATTCAATTCATCTTATCTAGGTTTTGCAGCACTGAATATCACCACAAAGTTCTACTTTTACTAGTACCCTTGTGTAACCCTCAAAGATAATATGCAGTTGAGTGGTGTTTTGTTATGTTTGAATATGTATTCAATGCTGATGGTGTTACTCTAACTTTTCCAAACTCTTGTTCATTCATCTTCTTTTTTTTCCAAAAGTTGAATTCACTATTAACCAAAAATGTCCAAGCTTAGATGCATAAAACCGCATTTTTATGTTTTGGTTGAAAGCTGAACTTCCAAAATGTTGAAATTTACAATCAGGAAAAATATTCAAGCTTTGATGCAACAATATTCATTTTCAAGCATTTGGTTAAAATGGTCAGCTTTATATTTTATGGATATCACTAGTAATAGTGTCACCACAAGCGTGGATACAGAAATGGGATCAGAACATCAAATTCTCATGATTTTTGCATCTGTGTCTCATTAGGAATTTATTAGGCATTTTCAAAAATATATAGATATGAACGATACAAAACCATGTGATAACTTCAGAAGTGCAGAAGCAGACGATAAAGTGCACATGGTATAATTGCATTGGTGACGGAATCTGTTTTGCGATGAGTCCTAGATTTCTCTCATAGACTATTCAATCAGGAAATAGGTCCTGGGCAAATCCTGTGAAGATACAAGGATTACAAAAGGACGATTTTCTGATTTCTCATAGGGTCTTGTATAAACACAGCATAGAAAAACTGATCTGGATAATTTTAAAGTCTTGGTGCTAAACAGAATAGGATGTCAACTATCTTTTCCTTTTTGCTAGCTGCAGCTCATATTAATCAGTTGAAAGTGGAGAGAAAAAAGGGGGAACCCCCTTCATGGGGGTATTAGGTAAGACAAGATTGATATGTTCCTGGTGTTAATTCATAATGCTTGGAAGTGGCTTTCATGTATGTCACGAATTTAGTTTTAACTTTTTAGTATTGCATATGGATTTCTGTTTATGTTATCTTGGAGCCTTTTGTTTGATGTGTGCACATCCAGCACTAGGGTTTGGTTCACCGTTCAATAATCCATGCAAGAAAATAGTTGCATGATTCATAAGTTGCAAACAATATTCTTTAACTGCTATGATGCCTATCACTTGTTTCTTTCTTTTCAGCCTCAGATGTCAGGAGAGCTTTTTCTGACTGCTCCTGGGGTCTGGGCCATCCTAGGATCATCCAGTCAGGCCCTCTGAGTGGTGGACATTCATTGGAAGACATTATCAGGCTTTGCACTGGTACTTTCCTGGTGATAGATGAGGACAGGGATAGCTCCACTCCTGTACATCCACCTTTACTTTTGATGCCAAGTAGTGCCTCTTTTCTAGGGTTTACCCTTTTCTACTCACTACTATTTTCACTTGTATCTCATATTCTTTTGTCATTCAGGGGTAGCTTTGGCACTTTCACATCAGGATTGTGATTTGATGTATCGACCTATTCTTTTGGTCACCTGTGGACATCAATAAAATTATCTGACATTATCTTATGATAGTGATGTAATATTGATATCTTCACATTGGAACACACACTTCCACATATGTTACTTTTAGAGTTTTAGTATATATCAAATTTAATATTGAAAGGTTTGCTTATGATGAGAAATGGCCAGTAAATTTACACTCATTTTTTATGGATTTATATGTTATTTGATTAATTAAATTTGCTTGGCAAATTCTATATGTAATTCATGAATAGACTCCTGTAGATACATTTATGCTTCCTTCATATTGGAATGATTGTTTCGATGTGTATTTGATCAATGGATTAAGCATAGAAATATTCGTGAATTCATTAATTGCAAATATTTTTTGCACTTCTTTTAAATATCATGAAGAACTTTCAATAACACCATTACATATTCAATGCGCTCCTGGGCAAAAATGTTGTGGGTCAAGCTAATAGCATACTTGAATTTTACAGTGGCAGTTGATGTATGGATATTCTATTAGTGAAGCTAAGACTTTATGAAATTCACATGTGACAATACCAATATGAGAAAAGAACAAATATTTCTTCTACCATTGATCTTCCTGCCTTTGATTGATTGGTTTTATGATATTCTCTGAAACAGAGTTACAGCCGTTGATGGACAATACCAGATAGGCATATATACTTTAAGGCCTATACAGTATGGAGAAGAAATCACATTTGATTATAATTCTCTGACAGAGGTAAGTGATTCATACTTTTTATTTATTTATCTAGGTTTTTCTATACTGATCTGCAGGAAATCAATAATATATTGAACTTTTCACAGAGCAAGGAAGAGTACGAAGTGTCTGTGTGTCTCTGCGGAAGTCATGGTTGCAGGGGTAGCTATTTTAATCTTGCAGTTGCAGGACCTTTACAAAAGGTGATATCAGAATTCTGGAAAAAATTTGCTCATCCCTTTGTGAATTCAATCATGCTCATGGAAATACACAAACATTTGTTTTTACAATTCAGTTGATTTATCGTTCTGTTTTTCACTCTTGGAATTGGACATGATATAATATTGATTATGGTGGGCGTAGTATACTAATATGATTGTGTTGGACATGATATACTAACATTTTTTTGTCATCTGGTGCTTTTCAGGTCTTAAAGGAATTCCATGGCTTACTACACAGGCATCAATTACTTCTTGAAGCTTGCACGATGAATTCTGTCACCAATGAAGATATTAGTGATTTGCGCTGTGCAGGTCTTGGCACTTGCCTGCTGTCTGGGTTGCCTAATTGGGCTGTGGCATTTTCAGCTCGTGTGGTGCGTTTTGCATTGTATTGCTCTACATTATAAGCTTTGTTTTTAATATACGGTTATTGTAGACTTATTTGGTGCATGCTATTTTAAACCAGGTAAGGTTTATAAATTTTGAAAGAAGCAGGCTTCCTGAGCAAATATTAAAGCATGCTATAAAGCAAAAAAAGAAAGCTGGTGTTGAGATTCTCTTAGAGTATGAAAAGAAAGATGCGGAAATTCAGGTACAAGATGAAGGAGCACCAATGTTCGGTAGCTAGTTTATCTGCAGGAATTTTTAACTTATTTATTGATGATTTGACTAATGTTTATCTGTAAGACAGGCAGACGGAGTCTACAATCAAAGACTTCAGAGTCTTGCGATCACTCTTGATAAGGTGAGTGAAATGTGTTCATTTAAAATACTATCCTCTGAATCTAACATGCTATGTAATCAATATATGCTTTGATCTGAGAATGGATACCTAAAATGGCTTAATTGAAGGTAAGGTATATAATAAGAAAGCTTCATCAATACCCAAAAAAAGCTCCTCCACCTCTGAGAAAGCTCAAGGCTGCAGAGTTAGTTTCATTACTGTGGAAGGGAGAGCAGTCATTGGTTGAGGAGTTACTGCGATGTATGGGACCTTATGTTGATGCAGAACGGCTGAACCACTTGAAGCAACAAATTCATGCGCATGACCCTAGTGGCTCTAAGAATGTAGAAAAGGGCTTACGGGAATCTTTATTGTGGTAAGATTTAATAGTCCCTGTCAGTGTCTTCAGTGAAAGTACCTTTGCCTAAGCTACAAACATAAAATTCCACAGGTTTTATTTCAACTAACTGGAATGTATTTTGCCAACCTTCATTGCTTTTATTTTGGCATATAGGCTAAGAGATGAGCTGCGAGGCCTCCCATCATCATGTAGAAGCCGACATGATGCAGCTGCTGATCTGATTCACTTGTATGCACATACAAAGTACTTCTTTACTCGTCTTGTAAGTAATACATGTCTACATTTTTTGAATATTAAAAAACCAATATTGGTCCATTTAAGGCATTAACTCTGTTGATAAACAATAGCGGTTCTTATAAACTGTAGAGGGTATTGATTCATCGAATATTGTTTCTTAGGACATTTAAGGGTGCTTGGGCTCATGATCAATATAGTTGGATTCTTCTTGGGTACAGGATTATGGTCCTCTAGAGTCTCCTCCTCTCTATATCAGTCCTCTTGATCTGGGTCCTAAGTATGCAGACAAATTGGGATCAGGATTCCAGGAATGGAAGAAGATTTATAGCAAGGATTATGCATTAGGTCAACTGATGTATTGGTATGTTCATACATCCCCAGACCCAGGTTACAGCCTAACCAAGGCATGCAGAGGTTGCCTAGTCCTTCCAGAGATTTCTTCATGCTATGCCAAGAACCCCAAACAAGAGTTTTCACGTGGCTATGGCTCCAAAGAGCATGTGGAGATCATAAGAAGAATGGTGTGTAGAGTGTTCGTGTTGATTCATAACTTCATAGTTCAGGTTATATTTCCTGTCTAGATGCTTTTTCTGACTGATTTGGCATTCTTTACAGGAGCAACAGCCTCAAAAGCAATGGCCAAAGGGTGAGCTTTGGGAATTCAAGAATAATCGTGGATTGTTTGGGAGTCCTATGTTCGATGCTGTTATGAATAACTCACCTTTAGATAAAGAACTCATGCGGTGGCTGAAAAACAGGCCTGCTGTATTTGACGGTCCATGGGATCACTGACGAGAGGCACCTATTGTTTTGGAATGGTTATTTCATTAATTTAGAGCTTCCTTTGGGCATATGCTTTGGGAAGTGGTAATCATCTCAAAACAATGGTGTGTCTCTTCATAAGAGGTTTTCTGTACAGTTTTGTAATTGTATTCCTTTGTAGCAATTCTACCTTGCCTTCAGGCAGCTGCTTTTTCTTGATTGATTGTATTGAGGACTTCTGAATATTCAAGTGGGTTGCAGCTGCCTCCACGAGGCTTTGTGTATGATTCTTTACAACCAAGAAGAGAAAGACTTCTCGCTTTTTAGAGAATGCTCCTTTCCTTGTTTATTACACAGCATTTTGCAACTTGGAATAGTTCAGACGTCTGAAGTGTCTATTAAGTAGACAAATTCACATCTTTTAATTCAGGTGTCATCTATTTTTTGTCATGATGTATTTATAAATTGAAGTGCCTTTCACATGTATACAGTGAACTGACCATGATAGCCTGTTGTATTTTGCATTTTCGAATAACTTACATGGTTATTTCTTTTGCAATGTCCGTATCCATCTCCATCGAAGAGAAGCCATGACATTCATTTCCTTTCAACATCAAGGGCCTGGAGTTTTACACCCTTCAAAGGATGGAGAATTATTTCCTATAGGCGACCTATCCAGTAAAGACTGACCAACCTGGTATTCTCATACGGTGAATTCTTACAAGTGAAAGCAAAAATTGAATTCATCGGTAGTTCTTAAAATCAGTTAAGTTACAAATTTTTTGATCTATTTTTGCAACTGTATTTTCCCATTCTTTAGATATTTTGTCATCTTATGTTGATGTAGTTAAGATGTTCATATAAACATTGCTTAAAATGTATAAACGGTTAAAATTTTCGGAATCCATGCTGGACCGTTAAATTCTGTGCCAGTGCTGTAAAAATAAATTTCCTAGTGTGGAGGACATCCATTTTATAACTGAGTGCACATCTGATAATGGATCGCTTCCTAGTTTCTTTGAAGCAGTTCACATTGTGATATACTTTTAACATGTCATGCCTTCATGTTTTTCACTCAAATATTCAAGGGGCTCTGATAGTGATGCTTATCCGATGGAAATGTTGCATGCATCATTGTTGTCTGTTGCCTTCCTACAAAACTAGCCTATAAGATAGTTAATTTGAATGATATAACAAACTAATACAATTTCTGGTTAATGAACGACTGATTATCAAATATTATTGTGTATAGTAGCAAATAATGGTTCCAAACTGGCAGACAACTAAGTTTGTTTATCATGCAAAGCAATAAACTGGCAAGAGCGAAACGAGTTTAAACCATGTATTCTCAGTGCCAACGATTCAAATTAAAACAGTCTATTAACTAACTTACTGATCCATAATTAGCCACAAAAATTGGGACAGAAAATGACAATATTTTTTAAGTCAATAATTTGAAGTCTGGAAAACTTGTTTTGCCTTGACATTGGCATTCAATGTTTACATATTCTGTTTTTAATAATGCTTACACTGCTGCTGCTTAGTTCCACAGGTTTCTCAAAAATTTTGCTGCAAAAGGGTTTTGCTATCTAACATTTGAATGTAATAACAGTGAAGTATGCTTTTACCAGAAGAGTGAAGTAAATTGGAGCTAGAGCCTTTAGGATGGTAAATGTAAAGCCAGAGAGGTTTATTATGCTTAATTGATCTACAGATTCTTGGTAAGTTTGGAGAGTTTTCACTACCCAGATCTGTTTACTGCAATGTGGATAAGGTGGTTCTCTGTGTAACCGCAACACAACTTACAATCTTTTTTTTCAACGCGAGAAAAAACGCTGTTTTTGATTAAATATCATAAAAAAACAGTCCATCGATCGTTACATGTGAAGCTGAAGGGGAGAGCCTTCATTGATGATTCAGGAAAACCAGCAAGGATCCAAACATAGCCTGTACCCAATGATGGATCCCAAGGCCCCGTAGTGTGTGTGTGCAATACAACTTACAATCGGCACATGTTAAGATGTTGAACATGTTTGAGATTGTGCCTAAGCTGTATTCTTTTCTTTTAACCTTCACGTGCCAGGTTGTTGATAGATGGAAAACATTTTCGACAGTGGATGTCTTAAAGAGGCCGTCTAAGTTTAAAAAATAGATGTATTATTTCTACAGTACGTTTGGAGGCATTGTTGAAGACTTGCGAGTGCTTCCATATATTTAAGTTTATATATAAAAAATACTTATCTTTAACAGGCGTGCAAGTGAAAAACAACCACCTTTTCTTAAGCGTGGAGAGGGAGAGAATGCTCTTTAGGATGATGTTCAGACTCTGTCTGAACATAAACATGTCTACTGTTAATTTTCTAACCCAGTTTATGGCATATTATTTCCTAATGATTTTTTTTGCACAATATAAATTTAGATCTGCTCATTGATTAAAGAACACTGGAATTTTTACTGGTAAATATTTTTTTTTTCAATGAAGCAAATTTAAATCAATCTCACAAACAAAGAAAATTAACCTAATAGCTTCTGAGAATAGAAGTGCTGGGTTTTCTATATAGTACCTGTATGGCTGGTATGACTCAGAATCTCCCAGAATCAGCTCCTTGAGTTGCTGCATGTCCTTTGTACTGTGTTTACAACCCTTACTTTATTTGTAAGGGTTGTACTGTCGTCGAGTTGCTGCATGTCCTTTGTACTGTGTGTACAACCCTTAGCGCTCCCATTATGGTTATTGACTAAATCCATCACTCTAAAATATAAATAAATATGGTTATTAACTAGATCTATAATCTTAATCTCTAAAATGATTGACTTTATATCAATTTCACTGAAATTCATCCAATTCATTAATATAAATATTTTTTTGCATTTTATTAGATTAATTTTATTTTATTTTTTTATATTTTTTTATGAAATTGTTTGAATAATTACGTCGTAAGGCGGTTCTTTTCTTGGATGAATTCACCTCTCGCTCCACTTTGCTTCATTCGATATGTGTTAGAAAAATAAATTATCATTTGTTGTTGGATCATCGCAAGCGGTGGAGAATAATGTTACATTAGATGGTGGTTGGAAGGTGGTTACAAGTTGGGTGGAGAAAAGCTTGGTCATTTCTTAAGATGGTTAAAGCGGAAGTATTCGAGATTTTAGCAGTTGTTTCTCGCATTTATACGGTTAGAACTTGTTGCATTTGGATAATTGGAAACTGGATTTGTTAAAAGGATTTATGGTTCAGAGTATTACCTATTATGAATGTCCTCTACTCTATTTTAATTTGTTTTCTGTCCAATTTTAAGCCTTTGAAAGTCTCAGGTGTTTCTCAAGCTTTTCATTCGTGCCTTTCTTGTGTGTTATTTGGAGGATTGTGCTATTTTTGACATCGAATTTGACAAATTTATGTAAATAAGTCGTCCTAGAGATCAATTTTACTTAATTCAGACATTCTGTTGGTTATTCGAGGGGGGTTTCATCTGATTGACCCGAAAAATGTGTATAGTCAAATTAAGAAGGGTTATGTTTGTAGGAACAAATTTTCTTGTTTGGTTTTCTTGTGTTTTTGAAACGATGTTACTAGTCCTGTTCTGTAATGTTCAATGATAATATATAGCTGGGTTTTTGTTGATGTTCCTTGACGCTTAAAATTGAGCTCTGAGATAGTGCTTGTAATACCCCATAATAATAAATCAATTATTAATATTAATATAGAAATAAATAAAACAATAAATAATTAAAACATAATAATAATAGGAAATAAATAATAAATAAGGAATACAAGATAATAATACTAAATAATAATAATAATAAATAATAAAATGAAGTTCTAAATATATATATATATATATAGTGAGAATAAGTAAAGTAAAAAAAAGTAAAAAGAATTAAATAAGAAAGAATTAAAATTAAGAAAAAACTTGAAGAAATAAAATTTGGCATGTTGATACATGGATTGTGTGCATGCGGATTCCTTTCCATTTTTTGAATTGTTTGTTCTATTTAATGGACGAAATGGGAGCTAAAAAGCATTCATTCATTCTTTTCAAAGAAAAGTGATGTGAGACAAAATATTTCATAGTAGTAGTAGTTGATTGAGGGCTTAGGGGTGCCCAGTTGTAGAAAGATTTTGTGTAGTTGAGCCTACGGTTGGGTGGAGAGTCATCCCCAAAACTTTGTTGTGGTCAACAAGATCCGAGTAACATTACAATTCTGAAATCACTAAGAATGCATTTTGTTGAATTGGCTACACGGCCACTAACTAATACTAGATATTTAGCTTAGCCTTTGAATTGTTAATTCTAAAAGCACTGGATTTATTATTTTCAAAATGGGAGGTGGATTTCCATTGTGAAGTTGAGATTGATGTTCGTTGTTGTCATTTTGAAACCAAAGAGTATCATGTTATAAACCCTGGTCTTCGGAGTGGCTTTGGTTAAAAGAAAGGAAATGTTAGTGAGTATAAAGTTTTTTTTTTCAATATTTGATTTTATTAGGTATTAGATTTATTTTAAGATTTTGATATATTTTAATATCAGAAAGATTGACTTTTATTAAAAATAGAATATAAGAAGTTAATTGGTTAAAGAAAAAAGAGAGATTAAATTTTATATATTTATTTGAAAATAAAAATATAGAAATAAGAAATCATTTTGGTGAGTTTGGATAAGGTATTAATATATATTTTATAAATATCTTATTGATTAATAAAATGACTTGAAAGACATTTTGTAATATAAAGTTAACTTTACATAGTGATATTTTTTATTGAAAATTTGATGTAAGGATTGAGATCATGATTATTAGAAGAGGTAGTTAATGAAATAACAACATAATAATATTGTTGTGAATCTAGTTATGGTTAGGCTAATGTGTTAATTCGTAAAGGTCAGTAACTTTCCATGATTTTCTAAGCTAAGATGGATTGAAGAAGATTATATAGTCCATTCAAGATGAGCTCTTAGGTTAGCAAATTTATATGTTAGTTGTGTTTTTTGATCTTAATTTAGGTTTCATACGTTAGGAAAGAAAGACAATAGGTGAGGAGGAATATGTAGAAATTGACAAAAGAATTGAGAATCAACTAATAAAGCATGAAATTTATTAATTTGCATTCAATGTTCATGATTGGATTGATGGTTTATTGAGACTTCATAAAGTATGAAATTGTGTCATTAGTATTAAGATAAATTATTGCCAAACAAACGAATCATATACAATCTTTATACAGATGATAATGATAAGAGGGGTTCAAAATGATTCAAGTTATAAACCAAGATAATATCAATGAGATAGCCTAGATCTGAAATGGATGTTGAATAATCTTATCATTGGTATTAATTTCTATATAAACAATTGAAATTGATTTTTTTTTAAAATCATGATAAGAAAGTTATAGTGTATTATTGCTCTATTTTTTATATGTATAATTCTCATATTTATGATGTTGTGATATGAGGTTGTATTATAACATGCGGTTCCAATTATTATGTGATGGCATGATATATCTTTGATACATACAAGTTGATGTTGTAACTTATGATGGTATATTAGGATGTGAAGCATGTGGTTATTACATGTAGATTTTATGATATGAATGAGCATGCAGTTTTTACTATTCAAAATTTTGTGATAACGATGATGTTATGTTCTCATGATGACATGCAAGTTATTTTATTGTGACGTTATAACTAATGCATTTGTTGCATGTTGAGATTTGATTGACAGGAACTCCACAAATGAGTCGATGGATAATTTATTTGATGATCTTGTGGGAGCCCATACCTATGAGGGAGAATATGTAACACCATATGGGCAAGGGACAAACTCAATCAACATTGCATATTTCAATGGTTCATTTGTCTCGTATAACTCTTAAGGGGATATGGGGCCATATTGAGGAGGTCGAGTGCTTGATATTAGATTGGGATGTCGAAATTCATAGGGGGTGTGAGGAATTTGATACTTGGAGTTATGCACCTTAGTGAGTGTGGAGGGAGTTGGGCCAGGCTTTCCAGATGTCTAGAGTACTACTACTCGAGTACTGAGTCGGGTGTCTGCCTTGGAGCATATGAGGTTTGAAACTTGGGGCTATGGTACATATCAATGAGGATTTATGCTTGGTTTTAAAAGTTGGGAAAAAGGACTTGAGGTTTCTTGGAATTTCCCTGGTGTTGTGTAACTTTCAATGCCTGCTAGTATACTAGTTCAACATAGGGTGTAGGGAAAAAATGAAGTAATAAATAAATAAGTGAAATGATAAGAGGTTAAAATATTAAACTTAACTTCAAGATGAAGTTTCTTGAAGAGGGAGAGTATGTAATGTATCATAATAAATCGATTAATAATATTAATATATAAATAAATAAAATAATAAAAAATAAAGAAAATATAATAATAGCAAATAAATAATAAATAAAGAACACATTTTTTTTGGAGTCGGTCAGAGGCTATTGCGCACAATAGAACAACGCACGACCTAGCCGCTTCTACCAGCTGCCATGGCCTCTAGAGGGGGATCTAAACCTCTCCCTCTACTACCAGAGGTGAGTGCCTTAAAGAACCTGGTGGCCTCGTGCAGCAAACAAACTCCAATAGCAATGCAACAGAAGTTTGTGAAAAAAAATGGACAGTATCCCCTCGATGGCTCTCCCAGAAGAAGAAACCTGTAGATTTGCGCTGAATCTCGCAGAAAGAGGCCTCATAGGGCAGTTCACGGGCCTCTGGCTGTCACCCAAAGCAGTAGAAGACTGGGTTCAGAGGAACTGGATCCCATTAACCAAAGAAGGTATCAAAAGTTATTTTGTTGGCAAAGGCTTCTTTGTGTTTTTGTTTGAAAGTGCAGAGGATAAAAGTCTCATATTTAGGAATGGTCCATACTTCATGGGGCCGCAAGGCTTATACCTAAACAAGTGGTTTCTTGATTTTGATCCCACCCAAGATGTGCCCTTTGTTGTTCCAGTATGGGTGCGTCTCCCTCACCTCCCACTCCATTTCCGGAACCAGAAGTCCCTTCAGATTATTGGCAATACCCTCGGAAAATATATTGATCAAGTTGTTAGAAATGACCAGTACTCTTGTGCCCACATCTGCGTCGAGGTAGACTTGGAAGAAGGGTTGTCGAAAGCCATCAAACTAACAGTTGCCGGTTGGTCCCATGTTCAAGAGCTGGACTATGAATAGCTCCCTTTCAAATGCAGACATTGCCACGGTCATGGACACTACGCAAGACACTACAAGAAAAAGGCTGAGGAGCAGAGTGAGAAATCAAAGGGTGAGCAATGGACCTTAGTCCAGAAAGCAGCCCTGTCAAAAGCAAGTGGAAAAGGCATGATAAAAGGGAAAACCACAACAAATAAGGTGAACAAAGAGAGGAGCTCCATCCCCATCTCAGATGAGGCCACAATCCCTAATGATAAGGAAAGCACTCCTGCAGACCCTCCAGAATCAGCCACGGGCAACATGGAACAAAATGCGCCTCCCTCCTCTAATGAAAATGACGAAGAAACAGTCATACTTGGAGCATCCCAAGGCAACCCCTCTAACCCTTCATATGCATAAATCACAAATAAAAAGTTGGCAGAAAACCCCTGCTCCTCAGAGAATGAGACCTTTGAGAGGCCCTCGAAAATAGCCAGAAGGAAATCTCAGAAAGAAGTCAGGGAAGAGGAGGCAGAAAGGCTAAAAACACAAGGAAGCCAACCCATAATAGAGATGTATATTGGAAGAAACACCAGAACAAGGCCTCCTAAGGGAGGATTCACTAACCCCTCCTCCGGTACGTAATTGATCTAGTCTCTTGGAACTACAGAGGTTTGGGGAACCCATCGAAAATCGAAACCGTCAAAGATCTCTTGAAAATAGACCCCCCAAGACATCCTCATGCTCCAAGAGACTAAAATAGAAGGGCTTCCCCTTCTCGACATCAGCAAGTCCAAGTGGAATAAAAACACAAGCAAAGAAGTAAGCTCAAGGGGCTCCTCAAGTGGATTAGCCACTCTATGGTATGATGATCACTTCCACCTACTCAACTCCCATGAGATCCAACATTGGATCTTCACTGAGCTAAAGCACCACAAAAGTAAGTTGACCTTTGCCTTATTCAATATTTATGTCCCTGTACTTCACGCTGAAAAAAGAGAGTATTGGAACTCTCTCTCTGCCTTTCTAGATCTTCACTCCCCCAATAATATCATTCTGGCCCAAGACCTAAAAAATTGTCCTAAAACCAAGAGAAAAGAGGGGAGGTAACATCAACAGAGATCAAATTCTACCCTTGGTGGAAGATATTTTACAACAGTGGGATCTCCTTGATTTCAGCCCTGTGGGAGGCCTTTACACCAGGACCAACAACAGAACCGGGGATGATCACATTTCTGCTCGTCCGGACAGATTCTTAGTCCAACGCACATTGCTGATGGAAAAAATGATAATCTCAACAAAAGTCCTCCCAAAAATTAACTCGGACCACAAGACCATTCTACTACTTGTGGAAGTTGAAGAAGACTTGGGCCCAATCCTGTTCTGGTTCAACCCCCTTTGGATTGAAAGAGAAGGATTCTTCGAAACTGTTCGAGTAGCCTGGGCCAAATCAATCATCGGGTCCCCAAGCTATGTGTGGGAGAAAAAAGTAAAGGCCGCAAAGCAAGCCCTGAAAGAGTGGATAAGAAAACCCACCAAAACCCCAACTAGTCCGAGAATAGAAGCAGTTCAATCATTGGAGACCCTGCAACTGGAAATGGAAGGCAAAAATATCACTTTTGAGGTGCTTGACAAAGAGGTGCAAGCCTAAAGCTCCTCCTACCGCTCCTTCTGCATGGAAGAAGAATAATGGAGAATCAAATCTCGCACCCTGTGGCTCAAGGCAGGGGATCATAACACCTCCTTCTTCCACCATCAATACAGAGCTCGCCTTTCATGCAATCACATCACAGAAATCACAACAGCTGAGGGACAGATTTGCAAAGGGTGTGATCAAATCAAATTAGCAGCAGAGAGTCATTTCAAAAATCTCTATGGCCCAGGGATAGATGGTAGCGATGAGGACACAACAGATCTTCTTTCAAACGTACCCCACCTTGTTAGCTTAGAAGACAACTACGCCCTCATGAAACACTTCTTAGAAGAAGAAATTATCAAAGTCATACGGTCTATGGAACCCGACAAGGCCCCTCTCCCTGATGGATTCATGATCAACTTCTACAAAATCTGTCGGGACATAATCACAAATGACTTGCTGAAAATGATAAAAGGATTTCTGAGCAAAGCAAAGGTGGGGGGAGGCATCAACTCAACCTTCCTGGCCTTAATCCTGAAAGAAGTAAATCATGAAACCTTTGGCAAATTCAGACCCATCTCCCTATGTAACGCCTCCTACAAAATCCTTGCCAAACTCTTAGAAAATAGAATCAAACCTCTGCTAGGGAGACTAATCTCCAACTCCCAAGGGGGGTTTGTCAAAGGCAGGCACATCTTGGACAATGTAATTCAAGTGCAAGAAGTCATTCACTCCAGTAAGCAGTGAAAAGAGAAGGGGATGTTGACCAAACTAGATATGGATAATGCCTTTAATAGGGTCAACCTCTCCTTCCTCCTCAAAGTCCTCCTCTCCTTTGGATTCTCCCCTCAGTTTATCAACCTAATAAAATCTTGCATTGAAAATCCTTGGATTGCACTATTTTTCAATGGGCGCCCTACATCATATTTTCAAGCACAGAGAGGATTGAGGCAAGGCTCCCCTCTCTCCCCATTCCTGTACATTCTGATGGCAGACACTCTCAGCAGAAAGCTAACAGTGGAAATGAACGTTGGGGTTCTCCCTGGCATAAGAATATCGAATGGCTTGGACCCCATAAACCACACCCTATTTGTTGATGATTCTCTTCTACTTGGAGGTGCCTTAACAATAATTGGAAAAGCCTTCGACTCCGTTCTTAAAAGCTACTACAGAGTCTCTGGAGCTCTAATTAATGACAGAAAAAGCGCAGTGTATGGATGGAATGTTGAGCAGCATGAACTCATCCGCATTGTGTAGCATCTTGGCTTTGTTGGATTTTCTCAATGGGAAAAAGTCAAGTACCTGGGACCACCTCTAACAATTGGTGTTAACAAAAGATCTTTGTGTGTTGAAATTATCAGCAAAATCAAAACCAAAATAGCCTCCTGGGGAGGACACTAGCTCACCAAAGGGGGGGAATTGATCCTCATCAAAACTGTGTTGCCTGCACTCCCCAAATATCAAGCATCCTTCCTCCTGGCTCCAAAAAACATCATGGAACAGATCTCCAAGCTCTTGCGTGAATTACTTTGGCAGGGAGGAAAAGGAAACCACCGAAAATTCCATCTGGCAAATTGGGAGCTTGTGAAACGACCAATTGATGATGGAGGCTTACAGATCTGTGATCCCTCCCTTTCTAATATTTCTTTGGGCTGCAAAATCCTATGGAAAATGTACGGCGAACCGAAACATCCAGTCAGCAAAATCCTCAGTATGCGCATGGCGCCCCTCTAAGACTATTGCTAGCAGAAAACACAGCGACCGACACACAGGTATGGAACCTCTGCCGCAAAATTTTTTTTTTTAAAGATAAATTATACTATATCCCAGGAAATGGTAAGAAAACCAAACTCTGGGAAGACAGTATAATCGGCCACGCTCCCCTCGGCAACAACGAAGAAATAAAAGACTTGCGCGAATGGTTAATCTAAGCTGGCACCTACAAAGTTGATGAAATTTCTACGTGGGACAGAAACGGGAGTTAGCAATCTTGGGATCTCCCTGGAGTGCCAGAGCATTTGCGCCATCAGCAGCTAACGCTAAAAAATATGTTGATAGATTCCGTGCTAGTGCATAAGGAAATTGCAGATAGTTGGGGCCGGGGAAAATCCGGCATTTACACCATAACATCAGGATACAGTGCACTTCAATCACGAAAATAAAGAAATCAACCTCCCAAGATATGGAAGAAGGTTTAGGATCCATTCGGACTCCCCAAAGTGAACTTCTTCTTTTGGACTCTAATGCATAATAAGGCTCTGACAGGGGATAATCTGGTCAAAAGGAACATTGCTGGCCCTCACAGGTGTGTGCTATGCATAAATGCCAGTGAAACTTCAACCCATATTTTCATTGACTGCTCATTCGCAAAAGAGGTATGGGGAATCATCCTTCATGGTCTACAGGTATCTATTCCATAACATATCTCAGTGTTTGAGCTTTTTTCTACAAAGTTGATGAAATATCTACCTGGGACAGAAACAGGAGCTCCGTTCTACTAGTCATCCCTGTCATAATATATTGATTTTGCTCTATGCTACATAAGATGTCCTAGGCACTGGTCTTCCACAACTCAAGACTGTCTCTAGGATCGACAACATATTTTTGGCGCCGTTGCCGGGGACGAAATTGAGAATAATTGAAATCCCTGGGCCTCGACAAACCCTATTCACTCTTCAATTAGGTGAGCATGGAGAGTTGAGAGTTGTATATCCCTCACCTTGGCGACTCCACGTCCATTTTTCAGATAAATCTAATTGCAGTCCTGGCTCCTCGGAAGCCACACCTCAGGTCAGATACATCCCAGCCAAAGACTCCCTCTGTGTCTGACCCAGAAAAAATTTTACATAGAAGAAATTGGAGGGAGAGACAATTTATCCATACCGAGATTCCACAATTCTCTCTGGAAGACTTTCCTTCTTCCTCTTCTCAAGTGGCCCAGGTACAAGATTCTGACTCGGTTGTGGGAGAAACCGGTTACTACTCAGACAGTTTACATCCTGGAAACATTCAAGTTAAAGACGAGGTAGAATCCATAGACACCACCCGTTATACATTTCACCCCACTCCAGAGGCTGAGGAAATCAAAGAAGTCACTGAGGTATCTGTTGTTAATACTTTGCCTTTGTCTCCATCATCCCAAGCGGTTGTTCACTATATTCCCATCATCATCCACACCTCACTTCCACCTCCTCCTCCACTTACACATCAAGTCCTTCTGTTACCTCCACCTCCTCCTCAAATGGAAAATGTGCCGGGCTTCCTGCTGAATAAATATGCCCCCCTTGCTTTACCTCCAGTGCTGAACGACCTGCCACAGGATTATCTAAAGATCCTGCCTTGTTTCAATGGAGAGAACAAGATTTAAGCCCAAAAGCTCCTTGAGGTCTTCTGCTCCTTCGCAGAAAACTTCAATGTAGAACATCTTGACGTAGTCCTAAGACTATTTGTCCAATCCCTTGACGGTGAAGCCAGAAAGTGGTTCAAGACGTTGGGAGACCGTTCCATAAACACATGGGAAGCAATGGAAGACACTTTTCTCAAGAAATGGGGAGAGAAGAAAGACCACGGGCATTGTCTGACTGAGTTTAATACACTCAAGAAGAGACACAATGAAGGGGTGGCCGAGTTTATTAGGAGATTTAACAAGTTGTACCTGAGCCTTCCCATTGAAATGAAACCACACCAGACTGCTACCAAGGTGGTGTTTGTGGTAGCCTTTGACTTTGAATTCGGCTTCTCTTTGAGAGAATGAAAGCCAGCCACTCTGGATGATACTCAGACAGATGCACTGGAGCTTGAGGCAAACTTTGCCTCCACTGGTAAATCCAAGGGAAAATCTGAGCAAGATACAAGAAGAAGGGGAAAGGAAGAGGTATCCACCTCAAGCCAAGATAGAGATTCAACTAATGAAAGGATTGAGGAAATGAACAAGATGATCAAGAATCTCTCAAGCAAGCTTGTGAAGCTTGAAATGGAGGCAAAGAATTCATCCTCCAAGAATTTCCAAAATGCTCCTAACAGAGGCTTTAACCATCAATACAGAAAGCCACCCTTGTAGATACTACAAAGGGGACAAAAGGAGCAGCAAGATCAGGTACCACACCCTCTATACTTGGAAGGGCAAGTAGAGGGTTCTACCGAAGACACTGCTTATGAGCAAGAAGAAGCATACCTTGCTTTCTCAAACAGTGATGAAGTTGAATTCCCTTTACATGAAAGTGATGAAATGGAGGTGCAGGCACACACAGAAGAAAAATCCTTCGGGGATACTGAAGACCCTGAGATTGATGACTACTGCAAACAGTTCGTCGATTTCATGCAAGCTCAATTCAATAGAAGATATGACCTCAGATCTTCTAGGAAGAGAACTCGCACTCAGGACCAGGAGGAGGACATACTCCAAGAAGAGGCTCTGGCTCTGAAGGAGGAAACATCTCAAAAGACCCCAGACAAAGGTAAGAGGCCCCTTAACCAATCTTTACAGTCTGCTGATAAAATTCCTTCATCTTCACAAGTGGTTACACCCCCCAGTGTCAAACCAGTCTTAAAAGAAGTCAAACCTCCCCCTCAGAACAAAGACCCCAAAGATAAAGAACCAAAAGAAGTGTCAGTAGATAAGCCTTCCTCTGCTTTCAGCTTGCAAAAGGAGCTTGAGAAAGTGAAAATCCCAGTCCCCTTGACCGAGTTGTTAAAACAACTTGCATATCAGTCCCAGGTCACGTCCTTTATGCTCCCTCCAGAAGTAATAAACATTCCAGACAGTCTGAACCTTCAGGAAGAAAGACCTATGGTTGTTTTTGGCCCACATGTCGAAGAATTGGATGCTGCCACTCCCCCTTTTTATGTGTCTTTAGTAATACATGACCTGCTGCTGCATAACTACATGTTAGATTCGTGAGCCTCCCATAAACTTTTACCCCTCTCAGTCATGGAGCAACTAGGAATACAGATCACCCGCCCATACAAAGAACTATACTCATTTGACTCCAAAAGAGTTAAGTGCCTGGGCATGATAAAGGACTTAGTGATTAACCTGGCTCAAATCCCAGCAAAAATTGTAGTGATGGACATAGTCGTAGCTGACATCCCAGCTCGCTTTGGCATGCTACTGTCAAGGTCTTGGGGAACCAAAATTGGGGGATCAATCAAATTGGACCTGACCTATGCCACTATCCTTGTATTTCGTGGTCAAGAGAGGAGGCTGTACTGGGAAACCAGATTTGTCAAGACAGTTACCAAGGCAGATGATTCAATTAATTCTCCGGTTTATAATAGAGAGGGGGATTTCTCATGTTTAATGCTGGAGGAAGATCAAGAGTACACACATGAACCATCATTTTTCCAGATCAAGACAGAACAGTCCATAGAAAGCCCTGAATCAGAAATCTGGACACTTCATTTTGATGTGGCTAACTCCAGGGAAGGTAATGGGGCTGGAGTGTTATTGATTTCCCCTACAGGCCAATGGGTCCCTTTATCCTTCAAGCTGGAGTATGAAACCACAAATAATGTGGCCGAGTATGAAGCACTTCTACTGGGGCTACAGACAGCCAGGAGTATGAACGTAAGAAGTCTAAAGGTTTTGGGAGATTCTGAACTGATAGTCAGACAAGTGAGAAATCAGTGCCAAGCCAAACATCCTAGGCTAAGGGCTTATAGGAATGAAGTTTGGGATTTGGTGGATAATTTCTTCTTGGCATTTAATATCCAGTTCATGCCCCGGGAGCAGAACAGAATGGTAGACTCCCTTGCAGTGGCTGCCAGTACGTTTCGTCCACCTCAAAATCCTCTCTTGAGATATGAAATTGAGGTACGATATCGGCCATCAATCCCAGACAATATCAAACACTGACAAGTATTTGAATATGAAGAGAAAGTGAAGAGATTTTTGGAAACAGTTGGGGAATTCTCCAACATGGAGATTGATAGTTGTGAAGAGGAAGAGACAGAGGGTACCCCAAGAGTTAAGTGGGAAGAAAGGGTAGCTGGCCACAAATTTCTGCAGTTGAAGGGGAATGTCATTCCTCGAGGATTAGTGCCCTTAGAAAGGCTGTTTAACAAGAATGATGTTCCCTTACAGCCGAACAAAGTTGTGGAGGAGAATCATGTAGAAGATCTGAATCTTGGCACCGAGGTTGACCCCAAGATTGTGAAGCTGTCCAAGAAGGTCCCGGACGAATATAAACAGCTTTACCAAAAGTTATTTCAGTCCTATAAAGACGTGTTTGCCTGGTTTTACCAAGACTTAAAAACCTTTGATGTTAGCATTATGCAGCATAAAATTCCACTGAAGGGAGATGCCAAACCTCACAAATAGAAGCTAAGACAGATTAACCCATTGTTGCTACCCTCGATTGAGAAAGAAATTAAGAAACTGCTGAAGGCTAAAATAATTGTACCCTTGAGATATTCTGAGTGGGTAGCAAATTTGGTCCCTGTGCGAAAGAAAAATGGAGAAATAAGGGTGTGTGTTGATTTTAGGAATCTTAACAGAGCATCTTTGAAGGATAATTATCCACTGCCGAAGATGGATCATATCCTGCAGAAAGTAGTAGGAGCATCTCGAATGTCGATGATGGATGGATTCTCTGGGTACAATCAGGTGGCTGTACTGCCAGAAGATCAAAAGAAGACTGCCTTTACCACTCCATGGGGGACGTTTATGTATGCCAGGATGCCTTTTGGGCTGATCAACGCGGGGGCCACTTTCCAGAGGGCCATGGATATTGCTTTTATCGAGGAGTAGGATAAGTTCGTGGTGGTATACCTGGATGACATTACTGTGTTTTCAAAAGATGATGCAGAACACATTGAACACTTGCGAAGAACTTTTGAGAAGTGCATAAAGTATGGCCTCTCTCTTAATCCACAAAAGTCTTTGTTTGCACTGGAGGAGGGCAAGCTCTTGGGACACATCGTCACTAGAGACGGAGTAAAGATAGATCCTAAGAGAGTGGAAGTCATAAACGGTATTTCCCTCCCCAGAAATAAGAAGGAAGTCCAGGTATTCCTAGGTCGTATAAATTTCCTGAGAAGATTCATTCCTAACTATGCTGAGATAGTTAGGGATATTACTGACATGTTAAAGAAGAACAACAAGGTTAAGTGGTCACAAGAATCAAGAGAAGCTTTTGCCAGGATTAAGAATGCGTTTACTGAAGCCCCTGTGTTGGTCGGGCCAGATTATACCAAACCATTTATGATCTTTTCCTTTGCATCACCTCATATAGTAGCAGGGGTTCTGTTGCAGAAAAATGAAGATGGGTATGAGCAGCCTATTGCCTTTTTCAGTCAGGTGCTTCGTGATGCTGAGCTGAAATATGACATATTGGAAAATCAGGCATATGCGTTGGTGAAATGCCTCAAAGCTTTTCGTATGTATGTCCTCCAGTCCCACATCACTGCATTTGTGCCCACAGCAGCCGTCAAATATATCCTTGTTTAGGGATATAGTGAAGGTAAAAGAGGGAAATGGATAGCCAAAATACAGGAGTATGAGCTAGACATCCGCCCTACTAAATTAATCAAGGGGTAGGGGTTAGCCAAAATCTTTTCTGAGTCAAATTTCCAGGCTTTGGGTATAAATCTGTCCATGGTGTCAAATGAGGCATCTGAAGGGAAAGAAGAACCACAGGGAGTAGAGATAGCTTCTCAGAAGACACATATGAAGTACCTCACCAGTGAGTGGTACAAGGAAATAGTGGAATATCTGCTAACATTAAGTTGCCCACCTAGCTGTGAAAAAGCTAAATACAGAGCACTGAGGTTGAAGTCACAGAAGTACATGGTTGCAAATGGCCGGCTGTATTGGAGAGATCCCTCAGGCATCCTGCTCCTATGCCTGACAGAGGAAGAAGTAGAAGGTATAATGGCTGAGTTCTCGAAGGAATCTGTGGGGGCCATTACAGTTGGAGAGCTACCGCTCACAAGATCCTGAAGGTTGGTTTCTTCTGGCCTAAACTATTTGGGGATGTGTTTACCCGAGTATGAGGCTGTGAGAAGTGCCAAAAGTTTGCCGAGAGACAGAAGCTAACACCTCTCCCCATGATACCTGTCCACGTAGATGATCCATTCCAGCAGTGGGGAATTGAATTCATCGGAGAAATACACCCCCCATCTAGCGGTCAGCATAAGTGGATACTAACCGCCACAGATTATTTCACAAAGTGGGTGGAAGCTTTATCCGCTAGGAACGCAACAGACACCGTGGTGATGAAATTCTTAGAAGAAAACATTATATCCAGATTTGGTTGCCCTGCCAAAAATATAACTGATAATGCACAGGCTTTTAAGTCTGCAAAGTTCGTCAACTTTTGTCAATAGTACAACATCGCACTAGACCACTCAACAGCCTATTACCCACAGGGAAACGACCTAGCAGAGTCATCAAATAAAACGCTAGTGAGGGCACTAAAGAAGGCCATTAATGAAAATCAGAAAAATTGGGATTCCCAATTAAAATTTTCTCTATGGGCTAACAGGATCACCAGCAAGAGAGCAACTTGGAAGTCCCCATACGAACTAGTCTATGGGAGGGCAGCCATCTTCCCTGTGCAACTAGCATTACCAGTGGCTCGATTCATGCAAGAAAGTCAGGAGGAACCGGATGGTGTAACCAGGAGAATCAACCAGCTGGTGGAGCTAGAAGAAACGCGGAACGAAGTGAATCAAAGACTAGTTGAATACCAGGAGAAAATGAAAGATCTCTTTGACCAATGTGCCAAGGACAGAAAATTACAGATTGGAGATCTAGTGCTCAGGTGGGACGTTAGAAGGGCTGATAAAGGTAAGCATGGTAAATTTGATCCCCTCTGGTTCGGCCCCTTTAAAATTGCAGAACAAGGAGGCAACAATACCTTCAGATTGGAAAATTTACAGGGAGATCTGCTCGACGCCCCTGTAAACGGTTAGTTTCTCAAGCCTTATTTCCAGTTCTGAGTTAGGCCAAGAGGGCCTGATGTATCATATTGTATATTATTGTTTGTTTTCATCTTTTCTTAAATAATTTGTGTGGTTACGAGTCATGAAGAGGAATGGCGTTCACAGAAGATAAACAGATGGTCTGCAAAGTTCTCGACACGCTCGAGGAGGAGCGTGCCATCCCTAGGTGGAGCCAATGTTGGTCATGAATTACCATTAGTTATTCTTGGGATTTAACTCTTGGATAGACATGTATCGAATGATATGGCAGATGGTGAAACATTTAAAAAAAAAAAAGGTCGATTGATGAGAAACGATGATGAGGCAAGTGTCATGCCCAAAACAAAACATGTGTACGAGAAAGGTCAAAACACAAGGCAAAAAGGGGGAACGGTATTTCAAATGGCACAAAGATACGGTGCAAAGGATGCAAAGCGTAATAATTTAAACGATGGCCGCGTCTCAAATGGGCACGTGAGGGAATTCCCCATATGGGAATTTCTGCGGGGGGTAAGAGGCAGAAGGAAGGATAGACCCATACCCCCGCGGAAGTATATTGAAGCATGACGGGGTGGGCCCGAGGTAAAGAGCGACGTGGCAGGTCAAAGCCATTGGGATTTCGGTGACGTGGCAAATCGGAAAGTGGGTCCTAAAGACTGGTACGCAGTATATTTAACCTGGCTCACGAATAAGAGGTTTCGAGAATCGTATGGTTCATTGCAGCAAAAAGGTAAGGTATGTCTCTAGGCTAACTGGTACAGAGGCCCGTACCAGTATTAAACCCAGCACGCGGTGTTCACCTGTCCCCAGCTGACGCCCAATCCCTACGCACCGCGTGCTCCACTGTCAGTGTCATTACGACACTTTCCCCCTGTTTATTTTGCCTATCCGTCTTTTTTACCTCAGAACGCTAAGTCGTAAAATAACAGTCTGCCCGTAGTTTACTCTAGTAAAAGTCGCAGGTCTCCCAGCTACAGAATAAACTAAGTGAGAATCGGTGCCAAAGTCTACCCAGTCGCTATCAACACCCCCGCGTCATTTTCCTGAGTATATTTCCTTGTTGCACAGGTATTCTGTCCCTCATTTGCTCTTTGCTTTCCTTTCGTCTTTTAAAAGTTTTATATGTCAATCATGGGAAGGGGCACACCCAAGAAAGCCAAACCAGAAAACCCTCAGGTTCGAGAAACCAGACATCCTCCAGGGTTCGAGCCTTTCATCGACCTGCAAGCCGAAATTCGTGACCCCCAATACACTTTTCCCATCAGCAGCATTAAACCCGAGCTTTTTAGAAGACATATCAGGAATAAATACCGATACCGGGTGGTTGTGTCTGGTTTATACCATCAAATTACCCCCCCAGTCTATTCTATGGTTGATTTTATTTGCTGGCTCAGAGATGCTTTCGATGAGTAGCGAGGCACGTTTACCTCTCCTCAAGGGAATAAGATTTTTTCTCTTTCCCACGACATTATCAGGCAAGCCCTCCGCTTTCCCACAAGCGACACATATATCAATTTCAGTGAAGTGGATTTAACCTCCCAGTTCACCAAACTGCCTTCGGAGCGCCAAAACGACTTCATTTCCTCCATCACCAGCAACCAAGCTACTTTTCTTCCCGCTGCAGCCCCTTTCCCGCTGAGTCTGTTCCAAGAGGAAGTGCAGCCAATCCTTGCTCTCATCGCGGGTCTTTTAGGTGTAGGTGCTTTGGGGGAAATCACCAGGATATGCGTCTATTTCTTCTGGTTAATGTCTCAAAAGGGGGTAGTGTTAGATATACCTGGTTTCCTTGCTGCTAACATTCGGACCTAGTTCCAAGAGCTTTTAGAAGCCAGTCACTTCCGATTATGTTCGATGGTATTCTATTTTTTCTTACATCAGCAGGCTGATAAGTTTCATGGTTTGGGTTTAGAAAGGGTATATGAGGAGAATTCCCAACCCCTACCAGTTTTTGACCGGAATTATTCTTTACGCCAATTACCTAAGGGGGAGGGTTATTCCAATTTTGTAAATAATTTCATGTCCATTGCTTATACTATTATTCATGATTCACCCTCACCTAGAGTTTTTCCTGAGATGAAGAGCTGGCTACAAGCTGGAAAATCCCAAAGCACTGGGGACTGGTATCTATTTGACAATTACACTGAAATTCGGGTCTACAGAGCCGAGGTTTCCCCTTACCAGCGGCCCGTGTTCCCTGTTCGACGAGTATATGTGCTGGAGTACATTCGGCAGACCCTCAAGGCTGACCAACTCCATTTTGTCCCTGCAAAGAAGGGTTTCATCCTGAGACTCCCCATCACAATCGGCCCTTTTGTTGTGAATTCGAGACATGCCCTTCCCATTGTCGAGAAAATGTTGCAAGGCCTAGACCTAAGGCTAGGAAAGGGTTGGGCCTATGATCCTCGGGAAATTATCTCAAACAGAAGAAAGAGGAACAAGTCCCCACCTTATATACATGAATCAAGGCCGTTCATGGAGTGGAGGGCTAACCTTGAAACTTGGCCTTTGGTTTCGCAGATAGAGACAGATTCATCTGCCACAAGGGAAGAAGAAGAGGACGTCAATAAAGGCCAAGGCGGAGAAGAAGCAGGTACCTCAGGAGCAGGTTCTCCCCTCCGCAAAAAGCAGAAAACAACTTCCAGTGAGGCAGAAGTCATAGGGGAAGAGCAACTGCTAGAACCATTTACACCGTATGGTCAGCTGGACAAGAGTAAAGCCGGGATAAAAGTGCTGAGAGACAGTACCACCTCTTTTGACTTCTCGGAAGTCTCACAGGCCATCAGAGATCATACCTCATCGAGGGCAGTTGCAAGGAATCAGGCCAATAGGACGATCAGGGATAAGTACAAAGCTGAGCTGGAAGGGTATATAGAGAAATATCACACTAGGGTGTCCGCCACCATGAATGTGGACACTGAGCACCTAGTATTATCTATGGTTGAGGCCATCTTGGACCCCAATACATGTACCACTAGTTACTGGGTGCTCGAACATGCAATTGACATGGCAAAGGTGCCAGCAACCGATATGTGTAACCTGTTTCAGGCCGTGGGTGATATGTTGAAGGACGAGGTGATGCGGGTCACCATTGCACTGAGAAAGATAGAGAAAAAGCATAAATAGGTGAGGGCGACCCTGAAGAATGAATAGGCAAACTCTCGCACCCAGGAAAATCAAGTACGCGGCCTCCAGGAGTTAATCAAGGGAAAGGATACGAGAGAAATAGACCCGCTGCACGCTCTGATAGAACAATTGCAGAAGGAGGTCGTGTCATTGAAAGGTAAGGTCAATATACCGGCCTCCCACCATGTGTAGATGGCCGAATTAGCGCAAGCAGAGAAGGAAAAAGCTGAACTGGCTAATATACTGTTAAAAGAGAGGGAGGACAAAGAAAAAATGACTGAAGCAATTGCCACTCTGCAGAGTAGGTTGACGGAGTTGCAGAACACATGAGACACGCACAGCTGCGAACCTGCTACAACCCCACCAGAGACAAGCCCGCTGTCAGAGCAACTGAATGCAGCGAAAGCTGCAAATGATATATTAGAGAAGCAAGCATCCACCGCTAGGCAGAGGATCACTGATTTGGAAAAAATCCTGGCTGAAAATAGCGGAAGAATAGAGACACTGCAAAAAGAGATCGAGCAGGAAAATAAGACAAGAGCCTACCAGCAGAAAACCATCACTGTCCTCAAAAGCCGCATGAAGGGCAATATCACCCTCAGTGAAGCGAGAGGTATAATCTGGTTGGACATAATCTCAGCGGTGATGGAACAATGGGGTTTCCTAAGAACGATGGGAGAAAATAAATCTGCTATACCCTATCTCAACAGGGAATTGCAGGAGGAAGACCTCAACTTGTCCGTCAGAGCCCTGCACGCCAGAAACTATATTTCATTCTTGAAGGAGCTGGAATTTGACGAGGTCGAGAAGCATGGCATACCAAGTCGATTCATGGAAGTCTTTGAATGTTAGAAAATCATTGACAAGGAGGCGGCCAGAGTTACAGCTTCGAGAGCCCTGCAGCAGGTGGTAGCGAAAGTGGATCGTTTCAATGCAGTATGGGGGGAGATTACCACAGCTGGATCTTGTTGGGACCCAACCACTCCTTCCGTGCTACGACCGTTGACAGAGTATAAGACACGCCTACAGGAAGAAAAAGACCAGACGGACATCCCGTCGGATAAAACCGCTCGGTTAAAGGCTGAAACAATTGTTTCATCCCTCCGCCAAGAGTTCACCCTTCTTCATCTTATAAAGCACAAGCTCCCCACCGAGGCAAGTTTCAATGACCTCACAGAGGCCTATGTCACAGTGGAAAAATTCGCAGCGATGCCCAAACCATCAGTAGACAACCAGCAAAGATGCACTTAGTTCACAAGTTTGTCCGCCAATGTTCCACCACCAGCGTCTGCAACTGCCTCAACCCCTTCACATCTGTGAAACACTGTCAACTCATGATTTGGCCTCAGTGGCCTTTTTACTTTTTACTTAGTTAGCTACTTTTCAAGTTTCAAGTGGGCTTCATGTTCCACTTCAGCATTTTACTTTTTACCAGACTGTTGTTTAATATTTTGTTTTAAAAACGGCCGAGTGCCTGACTGTCCATGATGGGAGGTCTTTATTCCTCATCATAAATTTTGTTATTTTGACAAGGACCTTTAAAAAATTTTGGTCATGCGAAGAAGATATTTTTCCCAAAAATATCTTCTCGCTCAGTTATGAAGATGTCTATATAAGGAAGATCCAAAGAGAAGAACAGGTTCCAAATTTTCTGAAGAAATTGATTGTAAAAGAATGTCTTGTATGCTTTTTGTGAAAGTTTTAATACAAATGTGAAGAGCCCATTGGGTTTTCAATGAGAAAGAGTTTTGATCTTTAAGGAGGATTCTGATCTTGGTGCTTTACAGTGTGTACTTATTTCTTATGTGCTGTAGCTTAGCCATTAATTTTGTTTATATCCATTTATCTTGTGTCACATTCTGGAATGCGAGTAGCCCACTGTTTCTAATATAAATTTATCCTTGTCGATACTTATGTCATAAGCTTTTCGGCACTTTAAATATGGCTCAGGTGTGACATGTTGTTTCATTTCCAGTTCATCCGCATTTCTGCTATATTGACTGCTAATGAGATGTTATTTACAAATGTGGGTCTTCATGTGTGGATTCTTATTTTACCAAGCCCACTACATGCTGGTATATGTTTCTGGATGTTGTCTCAACAACAGTTAGTATCCTCTTTATTCTGCGAATGCAATAGATACTCTGTGATTACCAATCTCTATTAAGTGCTTAGAATCCAGCCCTCTTTGAAGTTAAGCTTCTTTTGAATTGTCTGCTACATTTCGTGTTAAAATTCCACATCTTGCCTCTGCATATTGCTTTCTATGTTATTAACTTCTGGAAGTTTTGGTCCCATTTAAGTTAAATTTCCTATTTACAAAGAAATAGCATGAGAGCTCCGTTCTACTAGTCATCCCTGTCATAATATATTTCTTTTGCTCTATGCTACATAAGATGTCCTAGACACTGGTCTTCCACAACTCAAGACTGTCTCTAGGATCGACAAAATCTTTTTGGCGCCGTTGCCGAGGACGAAATTGAGAATAACTGAAATCCCTGGGCCTCGACAAACCCTATTCACTCTTCAATTAGGTGAGCATGGAGAGTTGAGAGTTGTATATCCCTCACCTTGGCTACTCCAGGTCTGTTTTTCAGATAAATCTAATTGCAGTCCTGGCTCCTTAGAAGCCACACCTCAGCTCAGATACATCCCAGCCAAAGACTCCCTCTGTGTCTGACCCATAAAGAATTTTACATAGAAGAAATTGGAGGGAGAGACAATTTATCCATACTGAGATTTCACAATTCTCTCTGGAAAACTTTCCTTCTTCCTCTTCTCAAGTAGCCTAGGTACAAGATTCTGACTCCGCTGTGGGAGAAACCGGTTACTACTCAGACAGTTTACCTTCTGGAAACAATATCCAAGTTAAAGACAAGGCGAAATCCATAGACACCACCTGTTATACATTTCACCCCACTCCAGAGGCTGAGGAAATCAAAGAAGTCACTAAGGTATCTGCTGTTAATACTCCGCCTTTGTCTCCATCATCCCAAGCGGTTGTTCACTATATTCCCATCATCATCCACACCTCACTTCCACCTCCTCCTCCACTTACACATCAAGTCCTTCTGTTACCTCCACCTCCTCCTCAAATGGAAAATGTGTCGGACTTCCTGCTGAATAAATATGCCCCCCTTGCTTTACCTCCAGTGCTGAACGACCTGCCACGGGATTATCTAAAGATCCTGCCTCGTTTCAATGGAGAGAACGAGATTGAAGCCCAAAAGCACCTTGAGGTATTATGCTCCTTCGCAGAAAACTTCAACGTAGAACATCTTGACGTAGTCCTAAGACTATTTGTCCAATCCCTTGACGGTGAAGCCAGAAAGTGGTTCAAGACGTTGGGATACCGTTCCATAAACACATGGGAAGCAATGGAAGACACTTTTCTCAAGAAATGGGGAGAGAAGAAAGACCACGGGCATTGTCTGACTGAGTTTAATACACTCAAGAAGAGACACAATGAAGGGGTGGCCGAGTTTATTAATAGATTTAACAAGTTGTACCTGAGCCTTCCCACCGAAATGAAACCACACTAGACTGCTGCCAAGGTGGTGTTTGTGGCAGCCTTTGACTCTGAATTCGGCTTCTCTCTGACAGAAAGAAAGCCAGCCACTCTGGATGATGCTCAGACAGATGCATTGGAGCTTGAGGCAAACTTTGCCTCCACTGGTAAATCCAAGGGAAAATCTGAGCAAGATACAAGAAGAAGGGGAAAGGAAGGGGTATGCACCTCAAGCCAAGATAGAGATTCAGCTAATGATAGGATTGAGGAAATGAACAGGATGATCAGGAATCTCTCAAGAAAGCTGGTGAAGCTTGAAATGGAGGCAAAGAATTCATCCTCCAAGAATTTCCAAAATGCTCCTAACAGAGGCTTTAACCCTCAATACAGAAAGCCACCCTTGCAGATACTGAAAAGGGGACAAAAGGAGCAGCAAGATCAGGTACCACACCCTCTATACTTGGAAGGGCAAGTAGAGGGTTCTACCGAAGACACTGCTTATGAGCAAGAAGAAGCATACCTTGCTTTCTCAAACAGTGATGAAGTTGAATGCCCTTTACATGAAAGTGATGAAATGGAGGTGCAGGCACACACAGAAGAAAAAGCTGTCGGGGATAATGAAGACCCTGAGATTGATGACTACTGCAAACAGTTCGCCGATTTCATGCAAGCTCAATTCAATAGAATATATGACCTCAGATCTTCCAGGAAGAGAACTCGCACTCAAGACCAAGAGGAGGACACACTCCAAGAAGAGGCTTTGGCTCTGAAGGAGGAAACATCTCAAAAGATCCCGGAAAAAGGTAAGAGGCCCCTTAACCAATCTTTACAGTCTGCTGATAAAATTCCTTCATCTTCACAAGTGGTTACACCCCCCAGTGTCCAACCAGTCTTAAAAGAAGTCAAACCTCCCCCTCAAAACAAAGACCCCAAAGATAAAGAACCAAAAGAAGTGTCAGTAGATAAGCCTTCCTCTACTTTCAGCTTGCAAAAGGAGCTTGAGAAAGTGAAAATCCCAGTCCCCTTGACCGAGTTGTTAAAACAACCTGCATATCAGTCCCAGGTCACGTCCTTTATGCTCCCTCCAGAAGTAATAAACATTCCAGACAGTCTGAACCTTCACGAAGAAAGACCTATGGTTGTTTTTGGCCCACATGTCGAAGAATTGGATGCTGCCACTCCCCCTTTTTATGTGTCTTTAGTAATACATGACCTGCTGCTGCATAACTGCATGTTAGATTCGGGAGCCTCCCATAATATTTTACCCCTCTCGGTCATGGAGCAACTAGGACTACAGATCACCCGCCCATACAAAGACCTATACTTATTTGACTCCAAAAGAGTTAAGTGCTTGGGCATGATAAATGACTTAGTGGTTAACCTGGCTCAGATCCCAACAAAAGGTGTAGTGATGGACATAGTCGTAGCTGACATTCTAGCTCGCTTTGGCATGCTACTGTCAAGGTCTTGGGGAACCAAAATTGGGGGATCAATCAAATTGGACCTGACCTATGCTAGTATCCCTGTATTTGGTGGTCAAGAGAGGAGGCTGTACCGGGAAACCAGATTTGTCAAGACAATTACCAAGGCAGATGATTCAGTTAATTCTCCGGTTTATAGCAGAGAGGGGGATTTCTCATGTTTAATGCTGGAGGAAGATCAGGAGTACGCACATGAACCATCATTTTTCCAGATCAAGACAGAACAGTCCATAGAAAGCCCTAAATCAGAAATCTGGACACTTCATTTTTATGGGGCTAACTCCAGGGAAGGTAATGGGGCTGGAGTGTTATTGATTTCCCCTACAGGCCAATGGGTCCCTTTATCCTTCAAGCTGGAGTATGAAACCACAAATAATGTGGCCGAGTATGAAGCACTTCTACTGGGGCTACAGACAGCCAAGAATATGAACATAAGAAGTCTAAAGGTTTTGGGAGATTCTGAACTGATAGTCAGACAGGTGAGAAATCAGTGCCAAGCCAAACATCCTAGGCTAAGGGCTTATAGGAATGAAGTTTGGGATCTGGTGGATAATTTCTTCTTGGCATTTAATATCCAGTTCATGCCCCGGGAGTAGAACAGAATGGCAGACTCCCTTGCAGTGGCTGCCAGTACGTTTCGTCCACCTCAGAATCCTTTCTTGAGATATGAAATTGAGGTACGATATCGGCCATCAATCCCAGACAATATCAAACACTAACAAGTATTTGAATATGAAGAGCAAGTGAAGAGATTTTTGGAAATAGTTGGGGAATTCTCCAACATGGAGATTGATAGTTGTGAAGAGGAAGAGACAGAGGGTACCCCAGGAGATAAGTGGGAAGAAAGGGTAGCTGGCCACAAATTTCTGCAGTTGAAGGGGAATGTCATTCCTCGAGGATTAGTGCCCTTAGAAAGGTTGTTTACAAAGAATGATGTTCCCTTACAGCCGAACAAAGTTGTGGAGGAGAATCATGTAGAAGATCTGAATCTTGGCACCGAGGTTGACCCCAAGATTGTGAAGCTGTCCAAGAAGGTCCCGGATGAATATAAACAACTTTACCAAAAGTTATTTCAGTCCTATAAAGACGTGTTTGCCTGGTCTTACCAAGACTTAAAAACCTTTGATGTTAGCATTATGCAGCATAAAATTCCATTGAAGGGAGATACCAAACCTCATAAACAGAAGCTAAGATAGATTAACCCACTGTTGCTACCCTCGATTGAGAAAGAAATTAAGAAACTGCTGAAGGCTAAAATCATTGTACCCTTGAGATATTCTGAGTGGGTAGAAAATTTGGTCCCTGTGTGAAAGAAAAATGGAGAAATAAGGGTGTGTGTTGATTTTAGGAATCTTAACAGAGCATCTTTGAAGGATAATTATCCATTGCCGAAGATGGATCATATCCTGCAGAAAGTAGTAGGAGCATCTCGAATGTCGATGATGGATGGATTCTCTGGGTACAATCAGGTGGCTGTACTGCCAGAAGATCAAAAGAAGACTGCCTTTACCACTCCATGGGGGACGTTTATGTATGCCAGGATGCTTTTTGGGCTGATCAACGCGGGGGCCACTTTCCAGAGGGCTATGGATATTGCTTTTATCGAGGAGCAGGATAAGTTCGTGGTGGTATACCTGGATGACATTACTGTGTTTTTAAAAGATGATGCAGAACACATTGAACACTTGCGCAGAACTTTTGAGAAGTGCAGAAAGTATGGCCTCTCCCTTAATCCACAAAAATCTTTGTTTGCACTGGAGGAGGGCAAGCTCTTGGGACACATTGTCACCAGAGACGGAGTAAAGATAGATCCTAAGAGAGTGGAAGTGATAAACGGTATTTCCCTCCCCAGAAATAAGAAGGAAGTCCAGGTATTCCTAGGTCGTATAAATTTCCTGAGAAGATTCATTCCTAACTATGCTGAGATAGTTAGGCATATTACTGACATGTTAAGAAAAGAACAATGAGGTTAAGTGGTCACGAGAATCAAGAGAAGCTTTTTGCCGGAAGTTAAGAATGCGTTTCTTCGAAGCCCATTTGTGTTGGCCGAACTTGATTCTTAAAACTTTTGTGATCTCCTTTGCATCACCTCATATAGTAGCGAGGGTTCTTTTGCAAAAAAATGAAGATGGGTATGGTAGCCCTAGTCCCTTTTTCGATCGAGGTGCTTCGTGATGCGAGCTAAATATGACATATTGGAAAAGCGAACTGTATGCGGTAGTGAAATCACTCAAAGCTTTTCGTATGTATGTCATATCGATTGTCTATTTTGTTGTGCCCACATTGTCAAGATGTCCTTGTTCGAGAAGTGAAGGTAAAAAAAGAAATGGATAGCCAAAATACAGGAGTATGAGCTAGACATCCGCCCTACTAAATTAATCAAGGGGCAGGGGTTAGCCAAAATCTTATCTGAGTCAAATTGCCAGGCTTTGGGTATAAATCTGTCCATGGTGTCAAATGAGGCATCTGAAGAGAAAGAAGAACCACAGGGAGTAGAGATAGCTTCTCAGAAGACACATATGAAGTACCTCACCAGCGAGTGGTACAAGGAAATAGTGGAATATCTGCTAACATTAAGTTGCCCACCTAGCTGTGAAAAAGCTAAATACAGAGCACTGAGGTTGAAGTCACAGAAGTACATGGTTGCAAACGGCCGGCTGTATTGGAGAGATCCCTCAGGCATCCTGCTCCTATGCCTGACAGAGGAAGAAGTAGAAGGTATAATGGCTGAGTTCTCGAAGGAATCTGTGGGGGCCATTACAGTTGGAGAGCTACTGCTCACAAGATCCTGAAGGCTGGTTTCTTCTGGCCTAAACTATTTGGGGATGTGTTTACCCAAGTATGAGGCTGTGAGAAGTGCCAAAAGTTTGCCGAGAGACAGAAGCTAGCACCTCTCCCCATGATACCTGTCCACGTAGATGAGCCATTCCAGCAGTGGGGAATTGACTTCATCGGAGAAATACACCCCCCATCCAGCGGTCAGCATAAGTGGATACTAACCGCCATAGATTATTTGACAAAGTGGGTGGAAGCTTTACCCGCTAGGAACGCAACAGACACCGTGGTGATGAAATTCTTAGAAGAAAACATTATATCCAGATTTGGTTGCCCTGCCAAAAATATAACTGATAATGCACAGGCTTTTAAGTCTGCAAAGTTCGTCAACTTTTGTCAACAGTACAACATCGCACTAGGCCACTCAACAGCCTATTACCCACAGGGAAACGACCTAGCAGAGTCATCAAATAAAACGCTGGTGAGGGCACTAAAGAAGGCCATTAATGAAAATCAGAAAAATTGGGATTCCCAATTAAAATTTTCTCTATGGGCTAACAGGATCACCAGCAAGAGAGCAACTGGGAAGTCCCCATATGAACTAGTCTATGGGAGGGCAGATGTCTTCCCTGTGCCGCTAGCATTACCAGTGGCTCGATTCATGCAAGAAAGTCAGGAGGAACCGGATGGTGTAACCAGGAGAATCAACCAGCTGGTGGAGCTAGAAGAAACGCGGAACCAGGTGAATCAGAGACTAGTTGAATACCAGGAGAAAATGAAAGATCTCTTTGACCAACGTGCCAAGGAAAAAAAATTACAGATTGGAGATCTAGTGCTTAGGTGGGACATTAGAAGGGCTGATAAAGGTAAGCATGTTAAATTTGATCCCCTCTGGTTCGGCCCCTTTAAAATTGCAGAACAAGGAGGCAAAAATACCTTCAGATTGGAAAATTTACAGGGAGATCTGCTCGACGCCCCTGTAAACGGTGAGTTTCTCAAGCCTTATTTCCAGTTCTGAGTCAGGCCAAGAGGGCTTGATGTATCATATTGTATATTATTGTCTGTTTTCGTCTTTGCTTAAATAATGTGTGTGGTTACGAGTCATGAAGAGGAATGGCGTTCACAGAAGATAAACAAGTGGTCTGCAAAGTTCTCGACACGCTCGAGGACGAGCATGCCATCCCCAGGTGGAGCCAATGTTGGTCATGAATTACCATTATTTATTCTTGGGAGTTAACTCTTGGATAGACATGTATCGAATGATATGGCAGATGGTGAAACATTTAAAAAAAAAAAAAGGTTGATTGATGAGAAACAATGATGAGGCAAGTGTCATGCCCAAAACAAAACATGTGTATGAGAAAGGTCAAAACACAAGGAAAAAAGGGGGAATGGTATTTCAAATGGCGCAAAGATACGGTGCAAAGGATGCAAAGCGTAATAATTTAAATGATGGTCGCGTCTCAAATGGGCACGTGAGGGAATTCCCCATATGGGAATTTCCGCGGGGGGTAAGAGGCGGAAGGAAGGATAGACCCATACCCTCGCGGAAGTATATTGAAGCATCATAGGGTGGGCCCGAGGTAAAGAGCGACATGGAAGGTCAAAGCCATTGGGATTTCGGTGACGTGGTAGATCGGAACGTGGGTCCTAAAGATTGGTACACAGTATATTTAACCCGGCTCACGAATAAGAGGTTTCGAGAATTGTGTGGTTCATTGCAGCAAAAAGGTAAGGTATGTCTCTAGGCTAACTGGTACAGAGGCCCGTACCAGTATTAAACCCGGCACGCGATTTTCACCTGTCCCCAGCTGACGCCAAATCCCTACGTGCCGCATGCTCCACTATCAGTGTCCTTACGACACTTTCCCCCCGTTTATTTTACCTATCCGTCTTTTTTACCTCAGAACGCTAAGTCGTAAAATAAGAGTCTGCCCGTAGTTTACTCCAGTAAAAGTCGCAGGTCTCCCAGCTACGGAATAAACTAAGTGGGAATCGGTGCCAAAGTCTACCCAGTCGCTATCAACACCCCCGCATTGTTTTCCTGAGTATATTTCCCTGTTGCACAGGTATTCCGTCCCTCATTTTCTCTTTGCTTTCCTTTCGTCTTTTAAAAGTTTTATATGTCAATCATGGGAAGGGGCACACCCAAGAAAGCCGAACCAGAAACCCCTCAGGTCCAAGAAACCAGACATCCTCCAGGGTTCGAGCCTTTCATCGACCTGCAAGCCTAAATCCGTGACCCCCAATACCCTTTTCCCATCAGCAACATTAAACCCGAGCTTTTTAGAAGACATATCAGGAATAGAGACCGATATCGGGTGGTTGTGTGTGGTTTATACCATCAAATTACCCCCCAGTCTATTCTGTGGTTGATTTTATTTGCTGGCTCAGAGATGCTTTCGATGAGCAGCGAGGCACGTTTACCTCTCCTCAAGGGAATAAGATTTTTTTCTTTCCCACGACATTATCAGGCAAGCCCTTCGCTTTCCCACCAGTGACACATATATCAATTTCAGTGAAGTGGCTTTAACCTCCTAGTTCACCAAACTGCCTTCGGAGCGCCAAAACGACTTCATTTCCTCCATCACCAGCAACCAAGCTACTTTTCTTCCCGCTGCAAACCCTTTCCCGCTGAGTTTGTTCCAAGAGGAAGTGCAGCCAATCCTTGCTCTCATCGCGGGTCTTTTAGGTGTAGGCGCTTTGGGGGAAATCACCAAGATATGCGTCTATTTCTTCTGGTTAATGTCTCAAAATGGGGTAGTGTTAGATATCCCTAGTTTCCTTGCTGCTAACATTCAGACCCAGTTCCAAGAGCTTTTAGAAGCCAGTCACTTCCGTTTCTGTTCGATGGTCTTCTATCTTTTCTTACATCAGCACGCTAATAAGTTTCAGGGTTTGGGTTTAGAAAGGGTATATGAAGAGAATTCCCAACCCCGACCAGTTTTTGACTGGAATTATTCTGTACGCCAATTACCTAAGGGGGAGGGTTATTCCAGTTTTGTAAATAATTTCATGTCCATTGCCTATACTATTATTCATGATTCACCCTCACCTAGAGTTTTTCCTAAGATGAAGAGCTGGCTACAAGCTGGAAAATCCTAGAGCCTTGGGGACTGGTATCTATTTGACAATTGCACTAAAATTCGGGTCTACGGAGCCGAGGTTTCCCCTTACCAGCTGCCCATGTTCCCTGTTCAACGAGTATATGCGCTGGAGTACATTCGGCAGACCCTCAAGGCTGACCAAATCCATTTTGTCCCTGCAAAGAAGGGTTTCATCCTGAGACTCCCCATCACAATCGACCATTTTGTTATGAATTCGAGACATGCCCTTCCCATTGTCGAGAAAATGTTGCAAGGCCTGGACCTAAGGCTGGGAAAGTGTTGGGCCTATGATCCTTGGGAAATTATCTCAAACAGAGGAAAGAGGAACAAGTCGGCACCTTATATACATGAATCAAGGCCATTTATGGAGTGGAGGGCTAACCTTGAAACTTGGCCTTTGGTTTCGCATATGGAGACGGATTCATCTGCCACAGGGGAAGAAGAAGAGGACGTCAATAAAGGCTGAGGCGGAGAAGAAGCAGGTACCTCAGGAGCAGGTTATCCCCTCCGCAAAAAGCAGAAAACAACCTCTAGTGAGGCAGAAGTCATAGGGAAAGAGCAACTGCTAGAAGCATTTACACCATATGGTCAGCTGGACAAGAGTAAAGCTGGGATAAAAGTGCTAAGAGACAGTACCACCTCTTCCGACTTCTCGGAAGTCTCACAGGCCATCAGAGATCATACCTCATCAAGGGAAATTGCAAGGAATCAGGCCAATAGTACGATCAGGGATAAGTACAAAGCTGAGCTGGAAGGGTATATAGAGAAATATCACACCAGGGTGTCTGCCACCATGAATGTGGACACAGAGCACCTGGTATTATCTATGGCTGAGGCCATCTTGGACCCCAATACAGGTACCACTAGTTACTGGGTGCTCGAACATGCAATTGACATGGCAAAGGTGCCAGCAACCGATATGTGTAACCTGTTTCAGGTCGTGGGTGATATTTTGAAGGAAGAGGTGATGCAGGTCACCATTGCACTGATAAAGCTAGAGAAAAAGCATGAACAGGTGAGGGCGACCCTGAAGAATGAACAGGAAAACTCTCGCGCCCAGGCAAATCAAGTACACGGCCTCCAAGAGTTAATCAAGGGAAATGATACGGGAGAAACAGACCCGGAGCGCGCTTTGATAGAACAATTGCAGAAGGAGGTCGCGTCATTGAAAGGTAAGGTCAATATACCGGCCTCCCACCATGTGCAGACGGCCGAATTAGCGCAAGCAGAGAAGGAAAAAGTTGAACTGGCTAACATACTGTCAAAAGAGAGGGAAGACAAAGAAAAAATGACTGAAACAATTGCCACTCTGCAGAGTAGGTTGACGGAGTTGCAGAACACATGGGACACGCACAATTGCGTGCCTGCTACAACTCCACCAGAGACAAGCCCGCTGTCAGAGCAACTGAATGCACGAAAGCTGCAAATGATATATTAGAGAAGCATGCATCCACCGCTAGGCAGAGGATAACTGATTTGGAAAAACTCCTGGCAGAAAATAGCGGAAGAATAGAGACACTGCAGAAAGAGATCGAGCAGGAAAAGAAGACAAGAGCCGACCAGTAGAAAACCATCACTGACCTCAAAATCTGCATGAAGGGCAATACCACCCTCAGTGAAGCGAGAGGTATAATCTGGTCGGACATAATCTCAGCCATGATGGAACAGTGGGGTTTCCTAAGAACGATGGGAGAAAATAAATTTGCTATACCCTATCTCAACAGGAAATTGCAGGAGGCAGACCTCAACTTGTCTGTCAGAACCCTGCACGCCAGAAGCTATATTTCATTCTTGAAGGAGTTGGAATCTAACGAGGTCGAGAAGCATGGCATACCAAGTCGATTCATGGAAGTCTTTGAATGTCAAAAAATCATTGACAAGGAGGCGGCAAGAGTTACAGCTTCGAGAGCCCTGCAGCAGGTGGTAGCAAACGTGGATCGTTTCGATGCAGTATGGGGGGAGATTACCACAGCTGGACTGCCATCTTGTTGGGACCCAACCACTCCTTCCGTGCTACGACCGTTGACAGAGTATAAGACACGCCTACAGGAAAAAAAGACCGGACGGACATCCTGTCGGATAAAACCGCTCGGTTAAAGGCCGAAACAATTGTTTCATCCCTCCGCCAAGAGTTCGCCCTTCTTCATCATATAAAGCACAAGCTCCCCACCGAGGCAAGTTTCAACGACCTCATAGAGGCCTATGTCACGGTGGAAAAATTTGCAGTGATGCCCGAACCATCAGCAGACAACCAACAAAGATGCACTCAGTTCGCCAGTCAGATCTCCAGTTCGTCTGCCAATGTTCCACCACCAGCGTCTGCAACTGCCTCAACCCCTTCACATTTGTGAAACACTGTCAACTCATGATTTGGCCTCAGTGGCATTTTTTAATTTTTACTTAGTTAGCTACTTTTCAAGTTTCAAGTGGGCTTCATGTTCCACTTCAGCATTTTACTTTTTACCAGACTGTTGTTTAATATTTTTTTTAAAAACGGCCGAGTGCCTGACTGCCCATGATGGGAGGTCTTTATTCCTCATCATAAATTTTGTTATTTTGACAAGGACCTTTAACAAATTTTGGTCATGCGAAGAAGATATTTTTCCCAAAAATATCTTCTCGCTCAGTTATGAGGATGTCTATATAAGGAAGATCCAAAGAGAAGAACAGGTTCCAAATTTTCTGAAGAAATTGACTGTAAAAGAATGTCTTGTATGCTTTTTGTGTAAGTTTTAATACATATGTGAAGAGCCTGTTGGGTTTTCAATGAGAAAGAGTTTTGATCTTTAAGGAGGATTCTGATCTTGGTGCTTTATAGTGTGTACTTCTTTCTTATGTGTTGTAGCTTAGCCATTAATTTCGTTTATATCCATTTATCTTGTGTCACATCCTGGAATGTGAGTAGCCCACTGTTTATGATATAAATTTATCCTTGTTGATACTTATGTCATAAGCTTTTCGACACTTTAAATATGGCTCAGGTGTTGTTAGCCACCTATAATATTTTGTTATACCAAAAGGTGGCTAAGATCTTTTTTGAGCCTCCAAGGAACAAATTTTATCACTAAAAAATTGTTGGCTCTTGAAGTCTCTTTAAGGCCTCATGCCTCTGTCCAAAATCCTCATTTTTTGTCCTATTTTTTATACTCAGGAATTTCTGCTGACTCCAACTGAAAGACTGCTGAAAGATCGCCATTTCTCCTCTTCTCAAAACCTTTCATCTTCTCCCCTTTTTCTCCATCAAAACTACCTTGTTTTCATAAGTCCTCTTCTTTCCATTTATGAAAATTTCCCCTTTCATAGTTAAAAACTCACTTTTTAACTATTTCGGAACCCCCAAATCCATTAAAATCCTTGAAAATTTCTCATAAAAATCAAAGTTTTATTACTATGGACCTAGGCCCCTTGGGCTAAGTCCTAAACCACTTCCCCCCACATGCCCATGTGTTAAAACCAAACGCCAAAGCTTTCGGCGCTAATCGCATCGCAAATATCCAAAGGGTGCATGACTTTGAACCATTACAAAGCTCATTTTCCTTTGTAAACCCAAAAACCCACTTCCCGAAAGTTCTAAGTTAAAACTTAAAACCATGTGCTGAATATAAATGGGTTGATTGAAAAGAGCCGATCGCGCAATCGCAATCGGAAACAATACAAATGGGTTGATCGGAAAGACCAGGCTCAATGGCCCGATTGCGATTAGCCCTTGTCTTTATAACTCCCGGGCATATTACATTCCGTGAAAACCCCCGGCCCTGCAATCGGGCGCCTTTTTCCTTTACCTATATATTTTCCGCCCAATCCGTTAAACTTGTTTTATTCGCAAAAAACTTTGGTTTTCATGTGTTTAAGGGTTTTTTCCGCCGGTGCGTAGGTCGTAGCAATCCTGACCGTTGATCTAGTCCTTTGATCCAACGGCCTACGCTCAATCGCATCGCAAACTCTCAATCGCAATGCTTCAAGTGTGCCCTCCGATCAATCGCAGTCCATACCTCCGATCTTCCGATCCTGCTCTCCCTCCGATTTATTCTTGACCGTTGATCTAATCCTTGATCCAACGGTCCGCGCAAAATCGCATCGCAATGTTTCACCCACACGGTCTCCCGATTCATTCCCCGTCGTCCGGTCCTCGAGGATCAACGACCGACGCTTTCAATCGCATGTTGTTTTGTGACCTCCCCGATTGCGATCCTCCGATTAAATCTGGGCCGTCCATTTCCCGCCTATCCAACGGTCCTTATTCCCTCCGATCGCAAGTCTTACCACCATTTCAAAACCCGCTGATTCGTTTTCCGCCATCGATCTGATCTGCAGATCAACGGCCAGCGCTTAATCGCATTGGAATTTTCAATCGCATCCCCTTTTCTGCCACCCCCGATTGAGACCCTCCGATTAGATCTGGACCGTCCACGTGTCCAGATCGGACGGTCCAAAACTGCTCCTCCTTATTCTTCTCCCGCTATCCTTTTTGCCTTTCTATGCAGATCTCCACCGTTGGTTGCCTTCATCCGACGGCTACGCTCCTCTCCTGCCTTCTGAAGCAGTCTAACCCATTTCGCAGGATTTCTTAATTGTTTTTTGTTTTATGCAGATGTTTTCAATGGTTTTCCGTTGTATCACAAAGAAAGCCGAGGGTTGGGAAAGAAGTTTCCTGCGCCTTCGAAGCTACTAAAAGGAACCATTCACACGGTTGGATTCAATGATTTGTCAATGTTTCATGAGCATTGATGTCGAAAAGCCCAACGCGGCCCTGCACATCGACAAGACACTGTTTTATTCGAAAGAACAGTTAAAGAGTATCAGTTTTGAGAATAAAGCACAGCAGAAGAAGATTGAAGACAGTATTACGGGGATTACGGCTAAGACAGTTATCAAAAGCCTAATCCCCGACTCAAAACACAGTTTAAAGAAAACCTAAAGTGTTTTATCAGACAGAAAGCCTCCACCGCCACAACTTGGGGCAAATTGATTCCTCAGCTACCAAAGAGCCACCTGTCGCCTCAAACCATTCAGAACAGAGGCCGAAGTTATTGCTCGAAGAAATATCTGCCTCCAGCATCGCCAAGAAGTTATTTCTGCAAGGAAACCAATGAATAAATATCTGCAGAGTTACTCCAAAACATACACAGAGCCTCAAAGTCAAACAAAGCTTCCATCGAGCTTTGATATTTATTGTGAAACAGTTAATGTAGTGATCCACCTGTAAATTTTTCCCTCGAGCCTCTCAAAGGGTCGAGAAGTCTTCACTCTGCATTAACTGTCCTTGAGATATTTTGTTAAAATCTCACCTCCTCATCTTCCTATAAGTACTTCTACGGAAGATGAGAAATTGTTGGTTGCAGAACTTTGAAATACACTTGAGCTCGAGACTTCTATTTGTACATAGTGTTCACTGGCCCTTGAAGCTCTGTTTGCTCTAGAGTAGTTAGGTTGAATAGTGAAGATGATTGCTGAACTGAAACATTGGACTTGAAGATTGTAACTGGTTTGACATCAATATAAAAGCTGTTTCTTGGGATCCTGGTCTTTATCACTGGTGAAGTGCTTCTTTCTTTGTTAATCGCTTTCCTTCTATGTATGCCATATTGTTCATTTTCCCTCTGTAAAGAACAGTTTAAACAGGGTTAGGATTTTCTGTATAGCAGTAACCTTCTCTGGCTGAGAAATCTTTATCTTAATGTTTTCTTCAGATTTGTTTATTTAAGAATGATTCAATACAGTTTAAACAGTTAGGAATGTTGGCGTTCCCTCGTCCTTTTGTTTGCTCAAACATTGTTCTCGAATGTTATTTCCATTATTTGCTATTAAAGTTAGACTAGAGAAGATATGGTTTGCCCTGATTCTTAGATTCTTTTCTCCAAAGGCAGATTCTGAAAGTTTCCCTTGGTGTTGACTGAAAGCAGACTAGGTTTAAAAGTACTTTATCTGATCTTAAGTTACACTTTGTTTTTCTTATGTGTTTTCATACTTTCTGAAGGTAATTATGTGGATTACTAGATTGTTTGTCAATTAAGCTGCTTTAATAAGAACTTGCCCAAGAAGTCTATGGTTAGCCCTGTCCTTGGTTGGTTTTAAAACAGTTACTTAAGAGGCTTTTATTGTTTGGACTGACTATAAATCCTCTGAGAAATTATTATCAGTTTCCATCCCTCCAACATTTTAATGTTTCCATTTCATCATTTTAATCTCAATAATCTTGTGGTATAGATGACTTGCCCCTTGGATCACACTTGATGTTGTTGTTCAATTAAAGCCGAGATATGACTCCATAGCCCAATGGACTAAAAACCAGCGTTATATCTATCTATCTGCCAAAACTGTTCTATTTGCTTGCAACTTCTCACTTTTGAAACTTTTGCACTTAGGACTTTCCCCTCAAGTAACATTTCATGCTCAACCATCCAAAACAAAACAAAACCCGTGGCCTTCATAACTAGCCTAATATCATTACCCTAAACTTCAAAGACAATATCCATCTTTGTACATATTGGAGAGATCCCTCTCCGGATTCAGGAGGGCTAGATCCTAGAATCCCAAAGTTGGTTGAAATGATGTTAACTCTGTGATTGGACTCTCCCAATCTTGCTAATAAATTACAGAGACCTAACAGTGTGACATGCTGTTTCATTTCTAGTTCATCCGCATTTCTGCTATATTGATTGCTAATGAGATGTTATTTACAAATGTGGTCTTCATGTGTGGATTCTTATTTTACCAAGCCCACTACATGCTGGTATATGTTTCTGGATGTTGTCTCAATAGCAGTTAGTATCCTCTTTATTCTACGAATGCAATAGATACTCTGTGAAGTGCTTAGAATCCAACCCTATTTGTAGTTAAGCTGCTTTTAAATTTTCTGCTACATTTCGTGTTAAAATTCCACATCTTGCCTCTGCAATATTGCTTTCTCTGTTATTAACTTCTGGAATTTTTGGTCCCATTCAAGTTAAATTTCCTATTTACAAAGAAATAGCATGAGAGCTCCGTTCTGCTAGTCATCCCTGTCATAATATATTGCTTTTGATCTATGCTACATAAGATGTCCTAGGCACTGGTCTTCCACAACTCAAGACTGTCTCTAGGATCGACAACAATTCTCATCCTCCCTTAAGGAATCTTTAGCTGGTAATTTCTTCCACTTGATGAGATACTTTGAAATTGATCGATTTTTTTGTTGTCAAGTTTTTGTTTTCATGATTTCTTTAGGTTCGAATATGATTTTTCCTTCTTCATCAAGTTTTGGCAATAATTTTTGAGCTGGGATCTTGTCACCTATAACCTTATTTAAGCATGAAACATGGAAAATTGGGTGCAATCAGGAAGATTCCGGAAGCTCAATTTGTATCCCATAGTACCAATCTTTTGCAACACCTTGTAAGGACCATAATACTTAGGTGATAATTTATTATCCTTCTTAGCTTGCTTGATTAACATTTGCTTTTATGGTTGTAGCCATAAAAATACCGAGTCTCCTATATCAAAACTTCTTTCACTGCGATGTTTATTTTCTTGTTGTTTCATTTGATTCTACACTAAAGTGAGGTTATCCTTTAAGAGTTGGAGAACTTGTTGTTGATCATAATTACACTGCTTGAACCTATAGTGATCATAATTTTGCAATTACGCCTCGTTGTTCTTTCTTTAGAATCTTTGTCATGACATTATAACTGATTATATTTCTTGGTTTCCCTGCAATACCATGTAATTCAAATTCCTTACCTTCTCAAAAAAATTTCAAGAAAAGTTCTTGAAAATTAAAACCTATAATCCCTAAGGATTCTAACCATTGGACTCCTAGTACAACAGCAGCACCACCCATTGGAATATAAAGCATTGGACTATTCAATACATATTCCCCCATGTTTAGCTTGATATTATGGCACTTTCCAGAGAAATTTATAATTCCTCCATTTGCAACCATCACTTGACACTCTGGTGCTGGATATAGGAAGCAATTCAATTCCTTGTTTTACACCATTTTTTGGTCATCTAACCTCTTATCATTAGATGGACCCAAGTACACCATGTAAGACCAATTTTACCCTGAGTAAAATTGCTTTCACTATGTAAAATAACTTAATAAACCACATTTATTAGGTTGTTTATGGTCTAAACAGGAAACCCCAAAAGGAAATATTAAACAAACCTATTTTGTTTGATTTTTCTCATGGAATAATTAATTAAACCATAATTTAAATATTATTCCTAGTCATGTTTAACCCAAAACAAAGAAATTAATTAGATAAACCTTTATTTATCTTATTATTTTCTAGGAATAATTATTTAAATCTTATTTAGATAACATTCCTTGTTAAATATGACCAAATCATCCACAAATAATTAAATAAATCATTATTTATTTGATTATCCTTCAACCACTTCCTTAAAAAGATAAATAAATCATTTATTTATTTATTATTGACAAATAAAAGGATTTGACCCAAGTCAAATACTTTTTCCCTCCAACAAATATAATAAAATATTCCATAAAAGGTGGATCTAGATTTGGTTAACATTATTTTAATCATGCACCAAGATCTAGAATGACCCAATATTTTGTTATAAATAGGAGGGTTTTTCCTACCATTCTTCACCTTTTGTTGCCTATTAGATCACTCTAGATCTAAACTCTTGGTCTGACTTTGAGCCATTTTCATTGTCATATTTTCCATTATTTGCTGTGTGAGCTCCCTTTGAGTTATATCTTTGTCTGGGTTTTCTACACCAACAGGAGAGAGAAATGCTAGATTTGAAGTGCTGAGGACTTCCAAGAACCCATCCCATTGAGGAGAATTGGAAACATCTTCTTGTTTTCCTCCCAGGTGCCCTTAATACAAAAATTATTTCAAGAAAAAAATTGTTCTTGTCTTTTCTATTGGATATATGGATCAAACCCTTCTTTTTACTGCTTAATGTCTTTCTATGCATAGATCTGGTTTTTTGCAGCTCTTGTCTTGACCAACTAACTGCAGATCTGAAGATATTGGCAACCACTTTTGATGTTAGGGCTATTAGTTATGCGTAGCTAAAGTGGTCTTTTTTCGTACACATCGACAAAGGATTCATACTAACAATTGGCGACTCCACATGGGTTTTCAATTACGACCGCTGTCATTTTTCATATTCCTGCATATCTAGCTACTTCAGACCCTAGGGTTTCTTTTCAGCTTTTTTTTTCCTATTTTCATGGTTTTTTTCCCCTATAAAACCCTAAAACATTAAAATTTCTAACTTCCGCGTGTTTCTGGCCCTATTGTGCAGGTGACAGACATAAGCCGCAACTGAGACAACAAATTTTCTGGAAATCTGCCGCCGGGACACCCGGAGCTTCAGGTCGCACTTTTCAGCCCATAAACTGCGACCTGGACCTCCAGGTCGCAATTTTCAGCCCATTTTCTGCGACCTGCACTGAAAACAAGTCAGAACCTGCGACCTGCCAATTTTTCTGCTGTTTTTCTGCAATTTTTCTGGGTTTTTCTGAAGCTTCTGTCAGGGTTTTCCAGCCTCTGTCTCAGCCTGTTTCGACGTGTTTCTGATATTTTTGCTCATCTAAGTGGGAACATAGCCCCCTAGGGCTTCAGTACCCTCCACTTTTGGTGGAAGAGTTTTTATCTGTTTCAGGTCTGTTTTTTCAGAGTTTCAGCCCCCCTTTTTCTAGATCTGATACCTCCTTTTCAGACCTCTTCTAATCAGCTCTTCTCCCTTTCAAATCACCTCCTGAATATTTGTTTGGATCTACTTTTAGGGCCTCCTCCTTGCCCCTTCTGCTTTTTGCTGATTTCCTCCTTTTTTCCAGCCACCTTGCCTCTGCCTCTTGGCTGTGATCTGCACCTCTTTTCAGCAGCTTTTCCCTTTAGATCCCTGTCCCTTTTTGACCCTAGATCTATTGGCCTCTTTTTAGTGTGTTTTGACTAGATTTTTTCCCTCTTTTAGAATCGTTTTGAGAGACCCGCCTTTTTGGGTCGAATCAATGCAATAGTAGCTGTTAATTTTATGTTATTTCAGCATTATATACTGTTCTTGCAGCATTATTTTCAGTTACGCAGCACACTTTTTCTCTTGCTCTCAAAACGAAAAGGTTTTAAAAATTAAAATTAACGCACGCCACACACTCACCCTAAGCGAGGAAGAGCCTGGTTTACACCGCCAGGCAAAGACTTTAAAATCAATTGACACTGCACCTTTTTGCCCTTGTTTCGACATTGTAATCACTTGATTCTGCACCTCCCTGCCTCTGTCTGTCGTTCTTCTTCCCCTCGTGCTGTGTTTGTGTTGTCACCATTGCGCCCCCAAGGCGCACCTCCCAGAGACTTCTTGGCCTTCACCCTCAGTTTCTGGTCGACCGACCTGCTTCGTCCCGCCGCCGTCGAGCCAGTCCTCCTCCGAGTCCGCACTTCGACTCCTCTTCTGATTCATTGGGTTCTCCTTTTCCCTCTGGTTCTCCCCCTATCACCTTCACTATGTCTGGTCCAGGGCCTAATGCTAGCAGTAATCCCGGCCCTAATTTCGGGACTACTACTAGCGGAACCACCACAGGAACTACCTCGGCTGCACCTTTGCTCCCGTACATCGCAGGCCTCAGCCTCCCCGATTTCAATCAGTTGATCAATGACCCTATCCGCCACGATGTTGGTTGGCCTGCTATGCCAACCAAGCTCCCCTCCGACATCCCTAAGTTCGAAGGCCTTGCTGGAGAAGATCCAACCAACCATGTCCGGTGTTTCCACATGTGGTGTTCTTCCAATTCCATTACCGATGACTCCATCCGTCTTCGGTTGTTCCAACGCACGCTTACCGGCGAAGCTTCTAAATGGTATGTTGACCAAGCCACCTCTTCCCATACCACCTTTGCTACCATTGCCCAGGCCTTTTTATCTTATTTCCAGCTCCCTCTCCGATACGATACTGGTACAGAGCTTTTGACTTCTTTCAAGCAAACCTCTTCAACCCGCCTTTCCACTCATGTCCAGGAATGGCAAAGAAGATGAAGCTTATGTCGAGCTCCCCCCTTCGAAGATCGGGTTTATATGGATTGGTTCCTTCACACTCTCTTAGCTCCCATTGGCAAAGATGTCGCCTCCCATTTCCCTGAAACCGAAGAAGCCACCCTCCAAATAGCCTTGAAATATGACCTGATCTATGCTCAGTCTAGTTATGTTTATACCGTCCTTCCTGACCTCCCCAGGCCCGGAGGCGCTAACGCTCCAGGGGCATCTCATTCCGCCGACGGTATCATTGGAGCCCTTTCCCATCCGTATGCTCAACCTCCTATGAGCTATGGTCTTCCTCAGGGAGGGGCCAACACCTCTAGCACTTTTCCCCCTCCAGGTAGCATGTATCCAGGATACGGCACGCCTCATCCTTTTGCCCAACCTCCTACTTACCTCAATGTTTCCCAACCTAACCATTACCCTTATCCGCAACCTGGTGCGCCAGCTCCTCCAGCATATGCGCTTCCACCTCCCTTGCCTCCTCAACCCCAGCAACAACACCTACAGCCCCCTCCAGGACAAGTATTTGCACAGTAGGGCACGACTAATCCCCCTTCTCAAAGAAGGCGGAGAGGCAATCCAAATCAATTTGTCCCTGGTACTCGTGGACCCAATCCTCAAGGTATTGACCCTAACACTGCTAACCAGCAACAGGGCACTCAACCCAAGTCGGACAGGCCTCTTCGCACTAATAAGCCTTGTTCGTGTTGCGGTGTTTACGGTCATTACACCCACGATTGTCCCCTCTTACCACAGATGCGGAAGATGTGGGAGTCTCAAGCCACATTGTGAGGACAACATGCCTCCCCTCATGCTCCCCCTAATGTGGCCACTACTCAACCAGCTGTGTTTACTGATCCTTTCCCTAAGCAAGGATTCGTGGCTACCTAACCTCCTGATGGACAGGTCGCCACTCCACCTTCCATTTCTGTTTCCTCCGATTACCAGATCCTCATGATGAACTTTGATCCATCCCCAACCGTCGACCTTCACCTTCAAACTCGGTCTCACCAGTACCCCAAGCCTCCCGCTCAGTCTGCCCCCGAGTCCCCTTCTTCCGGTTCTACAGAGCCTCTTTCGACATCCAATGGTCCCTTACATATCCCTCAACCCAAAGTTGAGGTCCATACCAAGATTCCTAAAGGACCGTTACGTCGAAATGCTGCTTCTGGTCGAGCTGCTCATTCGTATAACATAGTAGATGATTTGGCACAATCTCCTGCTGCCATTTCCACACTGGAACTCCTCCAGTCGTGCCCTTCCCAAAAGAAGGCTCTACTATCTGCCGTGGGCGCTGTAGATCCTGTTGATGACCAAATGATTGTGTTCGACGCCCATCAATCATACCATCCTCCCCTTCCTGCTTCCGTCGCCTTCCAAATCCCAGTCAAAATCCGGAACGCCAACGTTTCTCGGTGTATAATTGATGAGGGGGCATCCACTTGTGTGATGTCCGCTTCGGTTTGGAAGCAACTCGGATCTCCTGAGTTGGCCCCTTCCACGATCACCCTTCGAGCGTGGAACGACCACGCCTCCCAGCCCATTGGCCTCTTCCGTAATTGTCCTATCACCCTCGCCGGTAAGACTGTTTGCGTTGACGTCGAAGTCATCGACGCCCCTCTAGACTACAACATTCTATTGGGGCGAAGCTACACCTATGCCATGTCTGCTGTCCCATCCACGGTTTTTCGCAAGATGTCTTTTCCTCACAATGGAAAGATAGTCACCATCGACCAGTTGACTTATCATGAGCCAAAGTCTCAGACCTCCCCTGAGATGACCATCTCTTCTGTAGCCAATAAACAAACCGTCGATTCCTTGACCAGTGTCTCCCCCGGTGTCTACAAAGATTCCTCCCTGCTTGGAACTTTTCCTGGTCTCCCCCCTCCTCACATCCCTGATCCCAACTTATCGAATGTTTGCATGATGCAATCATGTCGGGCTGCCCTTAAGCGACCTGCTTCGGCTAGCCAGCAACCTCAGACTCAACCTCGCCCACCGCAACCCACTCCTAGCCCTTCATCTCCGCTAGCCGGACCTCCTCCTTTTGGCCCTTCTCCTACAGATGGTATCCCTGAACCCCTTTACCCCCCTGGATCGGTTCCCCCAGGCCTTAACCATCTCGGAGCCGTCCCTCATGGTCATTATCTCGCTGGTCAGATACCGTTCCTAGCTCCCCCTCCCGGAGTCTATTCGGTCCCCGTCATGGCCACCCTCTCTCTCCCTAACCTGACCCTGGGTATACCCGTCTGGTACCTTGACCCTCCAGCCGCTACCCCTCCTGGTCACCCCAAACCCTATCTTGCTTTGACACCGGTTCAACCGGTCCCCCTTGCTTCCTCTGTTGCTACCATGCCCCCTGCACCTCCCCAGGACCATACCCCTGTGGTGACAGCTCCAGGAAAGAAAGGAAAAGCTCGCAAGGGGGCATCCAAAGACAAGGCCACCCCGACTGACCCTGTGCCTCCCCCGCCCGCAAAGCCTTGTGCCTTGTGTGATGTCGTCGGTCACGCCACCCATACTTGTCCTGAGTTGCCCCGCATTCAACCCATGGTTAAAGTTGCGTTCCCTGAGTCTACGGTCTCCGACCCTTCTCTTCCGTCCTCGTCCGTAACCAAGAACCCAAAAACTATTCGCACTAGCAAACCCTGCGCTTTGTGCGGTATCCATGGCCATTACTCCCACCATTGTCCTCACCTGACGCATTACCGCGCCTCTTTAGAAGTAGTCCGAGAGTATGAGGTTGAACAAAATCAATTCGCCTCTCCCATACTCGCGCAGTATGCTTCGGGTCAGCTTGAGGATCCCCCCGCTCCCATCGACATTCCCCCCCGTGATGTCCAGATGACGGAGTCTACTATGACCATTATTTACCTATCATCCTCTGTGAGACCCTTGGAGCACATTCCCCTTGAATCCTCCCCTGTTGTTTCACTTGAACCCCCTTCAGTGATCACCCTGGGCTCCCCATCTTTTAACCATTTGTTTCCCTATTCTTCCGTCACTCCCCGTGACGATCCGTATGCACGCCTTTCTTCCCCTATGGATGGTTTAGATAACTTTGCCGCGTCATGTGGTGACCTTTCCACCCTTGACCCCCTCTTTTGCACCCATACCCGAGATCACTCCACCCGTATCTCTGTTGACCTCCGCAGCCCGAGTCCCCGCCATACCTCCTATAGCCTTCATATACCACCCTCTAGTTTTCATATGAGTCATAGCCATCTTGCTCATCGCACTCCCTCCCGCAGTTGCCGCTCGATGTCTTCTGTCCACTCACGCTGCCGTCATTGTATCTCCTCCCCCCACTTCTTGTCTTGTAACACCATTCCGCAGGACCTCCCGTCCCCACCCTATATCCGTTACACCGATGGTGCAAGTCGTTACTCACAGAATATAGCCTCGGCAGGTTAGGCCATTTTCACCCCCTTGCATGCCCTTGTTCTCTCAAATGGGGTCGTCATTGGTACTGCCACCAACAATCAGGCCGAATATGATGCAGTGCGTGGTCTCTTAGCCGATGCCCTCTTCCATCGCATCCTCCATCTGCATGTTCATTTAGATTCCCTACTTCTTGTCATGCAACTCAATGGTGTCTATCGTGTGCATAACCCTATGCTGTTTAGATGATATTTACGAGTGAAACTCTTGATACGAGAATTTGAAACCATAACTTTCAACCATGTACCTCGAGAACATAATCACTATGTAGATAGTATTGCAAACCATGTTCTAGATTGGCATTTATCACACGCATTTCATACAAGACAATAACATTCATAATCATTAAAAAAGATGCATATCCATAATATGTGTCACAAAACATGTGTTTAGAGTCCATCTACTCTGACATGCCCATAGAATGTTACAAAAAACTCAAAACTGGGGGCACCACCTGCCCCTACATACACACTAGGGGGCACCACATGCCCCACACCTAATCACTATCTGGCGGATCCCGAGCCAATGGCTCTGCTCCTGCAGCCTGTAGATCACGTATCCCCTGATCGGCCATCTCCATGCGCCGCATGACACCTCGCCATTCCGAGGGTAGACCAATGCATGGCTCTATGTACTGGTCGTCTAAGTCTTGCCACCTGCGCTCTGACACTCCGGTCAGCAACCTCTCACATCTACAGTGGATGTCCTCCAGAAGGGCGGCCGCATCCTCATTACGCGCTGCTCTCGACCCACTCGGACCTGCAACTCCAGATGCTGCCGGTCGTCCCATATACCCGGCCGGTTTTACTGGAGCTATATCTGCATACCAAAAGTATAGGAATCAGTACCCTATCTACTATTCACTAACTGTAACATGCCCAAAAAAGAATAGTTACTTATCACTTACCATCAGGTCCCCATACTCGACCAGGCGAAAGTGGTAGGTCTGGATCCCCACAATAACTCATCCCACTATAGGGATAGTAATCTATGTATAACGGCATCTGATCCCAATGGGCAAAGAACTCAGGATGAAACACTCGTCCGACCGCCCCTCCTCCTCCTCTGCACAGTATCCGCCCCCACCGGCGCATCCTGGGCTCTCTCGGGCCCCCATCTAGGAGCTGTATACGAGGTCGTAAGGTCGGGATCTTCTCAAAAAAGAAGGAACACAATAAATTCCCATACGAGCAATCGTGGTTCACTTGCCACTTTCACAGCGACAGCTGTTGTTTTAACGACACCACCATCATTTGGGCCCACCCATAGTAGGTCCCACCCAACACACTCTCTACGATCATCATCTGCCCCCCAGTGATGTGATGGAACGCCTGGCTACCCAGGATCCGCAGCACCGCTGCGGCCACCGCCCAGGTCTCCAGTCTCTCTAGGTCCCCGATCGGTATCCGCGTCCCTTTGACTCGGAGACCCAGTCGACAATGCCACTCCACAAACTCCATGATATTCCGCCCCCGCGGTAACACTGGCTGCGTATTTCCCACCATCCCAAGTGGCGGGAGACCTGTCAAGAAATACACATCTTGGACTGTCAGTTCGATCCTGTGCCCCTGAACTACAAAGACCTCATGCTCTGGATCCCAATAACTGATAATCCGGGCCAAAAAGGGCTCTCCAGCTCTCATCAAAGGGTTCTCCAAAAAATTTAGAACCCCAAACCTGGCCAACACATGATGGACACCCTGATCTGCCTGGATCTTTGCCCGTAATGTACCCAGGTCTCTCTCTCTCCAGTTCACCTGTATATTTGCCATATCTGCACAAAAACATCATCTTTGTCAGAATACAGATAGGGAATACTGTCACCAAACACAAAAAAACCAACTCTCAGCCATCAAACAGCACTAAAACCCCCTCATCTTCCAGGTCGCACTTTTCTGCCAAATCCTGGGACAGGTCGCACTTTTTGGCTCAAAACCTGCGTCCCAGGTCGCAGATTTTGGCCCAAAAAATGCGACCCGGCTGAAAATATGCAAGGGGGGCTGTTCCTAAGATTCTGGGCCCTAATCTGAACTTTCAATCCATCAAAATGAAAGAGTAAGGTTAGGGCTCTTACCTGCAACTGACGGATCTCGATTCCAACGGTCGGTTTGTCCGCTACGCTCGCCGCAAGATTTAGGGCCTTCTCTCCTCTCTACATTCACCACAACAACACTAGCAAATGAGTGTGTTGGGGTTCCCATGTTTTGGCCAGATTTGCAAGACCAAAAGATGAGACAACATCAGAACCACTTTGGGACCTCAGGATCTAGCCCTCCTAGGTATAGAGAGGGATCTCTCTATAATAGTCAAGGCATATGGCTTTGAAGCTCAAGTTTAAGGTATTAGGCTAGTTGTAGGCTCATGGTTGTTGGTTTGATTGTTTAGGTTTGGTTGGAGGGAATCAGGAAAAGAAGGACCAATATAAGACAAGGATGAGCAAAGAGGAAGCTTAGGCAGAGACAAATAACTCAGAGAACATCAAAGCCATTGGGCTATGGAGTCAAGAAAGGATTTATTTGTGTTCAATGTGCAAGCTTTCAGTTGGGCTAGTCGTCTAGAGCATTTGGATCTTAAAGGATGATTGGTGGGATGGGAAATTAAGGATTGAAAATGAGTAAAGGGGAACCATCCAACTCTGTCTATAGATCAGGTCAGAGGTCATTTAACTCCAGACCTGCTTGGACATAGTTAGAGGTAATTACAAGGGATCTTAGAAAGGCTAGCTGGTCGTGCAAATATCCTAGTGGACAGGGCTAACACTAATCCCCAGTGTTCCCAAACCTTCCAGCTAAATCCTACCAAGAACATCTGAACATGGACTTCATCAATTCATACATCAGAGAGCAGGCAATATCATCCACTACACTGGTTAAATCAATTGAAATCAACATTCAGATACACATATAAGCAAAAAACATTGAGGTAGGGAGAGCAGGAAACATAGGGCACCTAACAAGGGTGAATCCTATGTTATACTTCTGTTGCCTACCAGCAGAGATGAAATGAAACGGAACATAACATGAGAGCAAGTCAATCACAAATACAGAGAAAGGAAAACATCACCAGCTGCTTTAGATCAGGATCCAAAGAAACATGCTTGTCATATTAAAAACAACACCAATCAGGTACATCATAGCCCATAGCTTGAACATTCAGTCTGAATACATCTAGCCTTAGTCTATCTTACAATATACACAAAGAACTTGTCTTAAGAGGAAAATACTTGCGTTCCACTGATTTCTCATCAACAACCATTACAATGTTTTCTTCTGTGCTTTATAACAAAGGGTGAGCCTAAGATCGACTGAAGGAGTGGGTGAAAATTAAATGTATCTTTAAACACAACAATGAATGCAGGGCCGGAACCCATTCTACTTGACATGCTGTGTATTTAATCTCTGTCACCTTCCTTGTGAAAGAATGATCTTCTCCAGATCTGATCTCGACATTTTGGTTGAAGTACTCCTGGTGTCTTGAATAAAATAAACTACTGAAAGGCCTGTCACATAAATGCTACGGTGGTTTTGAACTGTTGTCTGGTGGAATTCCTTTCAGGGACAAGGTGTATAAATAAGACAATATGGGTGCCTTGTACCTGATAAAGAAAAACATTTTGCTGATGAAAACCCTGATATTACCCTTTGCCTGCACTCAGGATCCTTTGATCGATCCTCGAGATCTGTGATCTGCTGCTCTTCCTTTGAAAACACTGATTTAAGGCTCTAGATCTTCGTTAGCGTGCCTTAACCTTCCCTTTGCTCTGCTGAATGACTCTACCATTTTCATTTTGCTTCTGATAGGGTAGCTCGGGCTTTTAATAGCGCTGAAAGGTTTTCCACAGAGCTTTGAATCCTGTTCTTTAAAGAAAATCCTGTCATCCGATTTCTTTGACTTTCTCGTGGTAGTACCAGCTCTTGGATTTAATACTGTCTGGACAACTTTTCCATGTAGAATCATGGTGGTCCTTCACCTTTTGGAAACCCTGCAAGAACACAAAAACTGTGAAGAAATCCATGGACGAGGGTGGCAAGTGATGTGGATGGATGAAACGGATGTGCAGGCGGGGACATGGCGAAAAAACGCAGTGAAGCGATGAAATATGGGAGGTGGATGCGCATCGAAGACAGTTTGCATGGGAAAACCACGTAAAAATGACTTTGGAAACAAATATATGCAGTGAGACATGCGGGCGTACGACAAGGACACGTGGAGGTGACGTGGCGAGGCGGGGTGACGAGGAATCGGTCATCGGAAGACAAACGAACCTGGGCCGTCCATCGGGGCGGAGATCGACGGTTGAGAACGGTAGACGATGGGCCAACGGGTACGATGATTGGGCGTTAAGTAGTGCATAGGTTCGATGTATGAGCGCCGTTGGATGAGGGCTCCAGGATCTGACGGCCGAGGTGAATTCCGCTGCCTGGCTTTCGTCCGGGAGATAATGCGCGAAATGGGCGGTTATGAAATAGTACACTCGGACACGCGACAGAAGATGAGTGGAATTGCTGGGTCCCCGGGGAAAACCGCTCGGCGCCCAACGGTGGTGCAGAAAATACCGGCGGGTTTTGAAACGCGAAGGCGGGGTGGGGACCACCGTTTCGGGCGAGCACCGCCTTATTAAAAGAGAACCCTTGTTTCTTCTTTCGCCTGCTGCGACCATACTGTAGCTCCATTCGACAAACTGTCTGCATCGTTGGAAAGCTCTCACCAAGCCCTCAAATGGGTATCTATTAGTTTTTTGTGATTTGATACTTCACCAAGACACATTTTGTCCAAGAAGGGTCACTTCACCTCCCCTTTAAATCGAATTTCCTCACTTACAACACTTGTACTTGGGGCACCACTTTGCCTCCATACTTGTCCATGTTCGTGTCAATTTTCGTCATGAGATACCATCTTGTACTCATGTTTTTCTGGTCCCCCATCAGACCTATACTGTGTGGCAGCACGATCGAGTCGCCCTTGTTTAGAGCATCCAAGTTGAGTCATCATCGCAGTCATGGAGTCTATCCCGAGTCCCTTTGTACCCTGCTATAGTCCTCCATCCTTCATTTCTTGGTCTCTCTCTTGTGTCGCACATTATGGCTCTCAGTCCCACTGTCCCCTATCCCTTATGATATTGTGTCAGTTGCTGCCTTGTCGTTCATGCCCTTTATGCTCTAACAAGGGAAGTCGTCCATTCGCTACTCAGTCCCCTCCATTCCATCTTCATCATTGGTATTAGTCTGTCCGTCGCTCGACTTTTTTCTCTCATGCCTTAGTTGAGGATCTCTCATTACCTCACCTATGGCAGACCTCCTTCTGTCGACATCAGCTCATTCATTCCAGAAGTCAGGTCTAGAGGGCGGTGTACCTTGGTTCCAGCTTCCACTCTTGTTCGGTGCCTCGGATCAGGCAAAGGGATCTCTCATTTCCCTTTGAATTGATTGTTTCTCCACTCCAGCTCCTTTCAGCATGCTCGAGATTCGTATACTTGATGGTTCAGTGATGCAGCAGCAGCTCTTGGTGATTCCTGGGTGTGTGTGAGATGTTTCAGCCCTTATGAGGGGGTGGCCCTGCAGGTAGCCCCCCACATGCCCGGATGACCTCTTCATTTCAGCCTTCGATGCAGCTCCATATATTTGATGATGTTGGCCTTAGCCGCTTGCAGCGCCTCTTTGATTTGCATGTATCAGTCAGATTTTGTGAGCCCTTCCCCGCTTATAGGGGGCATTTGGGTTGTATTTGTATCTCATGTACTCAGATATTATTGTATAAGTCCTGGCTGTTATCCCAGGCACAACATGTATGTGGGATTCCTCATTGTATTTTTATCTGGCTCATGATTATGGCGGCTATACTTTATGGTTCGGTCCCTTTTTTACTGGCCACACTATTCTTTTGTGCTTTGTCTCGGCGGGCATAGGTATGCCTCCCCCGCCGCCTTTAGCACAGGTACCCTCTCATAAAAAGAGACTTGTTGCACCTGTAAGTCTCGTCTCCTCAGGGTCTAGTTCTTCAGCACCTTAGTCTACCTCACATTTCTCTCTCTGACTTCCCTCTTGATGTCTGGTGATTGAGTTCTTACAATGTACTTTGGTCATACGATTTGCTCCTAACACTCGCACGCTGGGGACACCATTTTTTGGTCATCTAACTACTTATCATTAGATGGACCCAAGTACACCATGTAAGACCAACTTTACCCTAAGTGAAATTTCTTTCACTATGTAAAATAACTTAATAAACCACATTTATTAGGTTGTTTATGGTCTAAACAGGAAACCCCAAAAGGAAATATTAAACAAACCTATTTTTTTTTATTTTCCTCATGGAATAATTAATTAAACCATAATTTAATTATTATTCCTAGTCATGTTTAACCCAAAACAAAGAAATTAATTAGATAAACCTTTATTTATCTTATTATTTTCTAGGAATAATTATTTAAATCTTATTTAGATAACATTCCTTGTTAAATATGACCAAATCACCCGCAAATAATTAAATAAATCATTATTTATTTGATTATCCTTCAACCACTTCCTTAAAAAGATAAATAAATCATTTATTTATTTATTATTGACAAATAACGGGATTTGACCCAAGTCAAATACTTTTTCCCTCCAACAAATATAATAAAGTATTCCATAAAAGGTGGATCTAGATTTGGTTAACATTATTTTAATCATGCACCAAGATCTAGAATGACCCAATATTTTGTTATAAATAGGAGGGTTTTTCCTACCATTCTTCACCTTTTGTTGCCTATTAGATCACTCTGGATCTAAACTCTTGGTCTGACTTTGAGCCATTGTCATTGTCATATTTTCCATTATTTGCTGTGTGAGCTCCCTTTGAGTTCTATCTTTGTTTGGGTTTTCTACACCAACAGGAGAGAGAAATGCTAGATCTGAAGTGTTGAGGACTTCCAAGAACCCATCCCATTGAGGAGAATTGGAAACATCTTCTTGTTTTCCTCCCAGGTGCCCTTAATACAAAAATTCTTTCAAAAAAAAATTGTTCTTGTCTTGTCTATTGGATATATGGAGCAAACCCTTCTTTTTACTGCTTAATGTCTTTCTATGCATAGATCTGGTTTTTTGCAGCTCTTGTCTTGACCAACTAACTGCAGATCTGAAAATATTGGCAGCCACTTTTGATGTTAGGGCTATTAGTTATGCGTAGCTAAAGTGGTCTTTTTTCATACACATCGACAAAGGATTCATACTAACACCTTGGCTATCTTATAATGAATAAAATTATGGGTACTACCTAAATCAATCAACACTATTACATTTTTATTCTTGATACATCCTTCTATCTTAACAGTTTTAGGAGTGGTAATTCCTACCAATGCATTACAATATATTGTTAAATTCATTTCTTCTTTCTCTAGGGTTGGTTCATGGTGTATATCCTTTTCTTTTGAATTTTCTTGTTCCTTTTCTTCCTCCTCTTCACAATCTATGTAAATTAATTTCTTCTCAGCACACTTATGACCTTTGGTGTATTTTCTATCACAACTGTAACATAGCCATTTTCCTCTTTTTTCCTCCAATTGTTTTGGTGTCAACCTTATAGGTTGTGGAAGGATAGGAGAAGAAACATTTCCATCTTTATAGTTGTGATTGGTAGACTTCCTTGTTGCCCTACTTTTTCTTTCAACTTTTCTTGCCACCCTGAATTCCTTCTCCAATGAATCAGGTTCCCAAAGGTGAACCTGATGTTGGATGTTATCCTTTAAAGTCCCTATGAAGACATCAATCCTATGCTCCTATGGAATATCTTCTACCTTGATATTAAATTTTTGGAAGTCCTCAATGTGCTCCATCATTGAACCCTTTTGTTTGAGATTTATCAATTGGCTAAAGAAGGTGTTGCTCTTTGTATCCTCACAATGTGTTATCATTTCCTCTATAAAAATTGACCAAGTGACAAGTGGTTTACAAGAACAATGATCTGAATGGGAATATTAATGTTTGTTGTGCTAAGATCCAATTCATAATATAAAAAAAGTGCTTGAGAATTATGAGGTAAATTTCAAGTTTTTCATCAGTGTTTATGTGAATTTCTTGAGAAAATTATCATAAACATAACACTGAACAACAACATATAATAGAAGTGAACATCACCATAAACAGTAACACAACAACACATGATGAAGGAGTTCACCCCACTTGGGTTGCGTCTCCTTGGTCCAGCTTCCAATGGCTTGTCCCTCTAATATTATGCTCAAAAGTATGATTACATATGTTTACATTGCTCAAACAGCTTTGAAACATGTTCCATCAGCTCCAAAATGCCCAAAAATTCCTGTGTAGCCTCTTTCTGCATTGAATTTGGTCAAAATATGACTTAGTTATGACTTCCCTAAGTTTATGCACTATTCGCTCCACATTTTCCACAAAATCCGGCACCGTCCTACAAATTCGTCCATAATTCAGCTAATTGAGCACCAATTTTCCCAAAAAATGGGTGAAATTTTCGTCGCGCTAATTTTCCCAATAAGGCCTTAATGCCGAATTTCTAACCATATCATATGGATAATAATAAAAAAAATTATATAAAAAATAACATCGCGGTTTTTGTGCCAACCATCGGCATGAACCCTTTGTGTGGAAACATGGCGGGTTGGCATTTATTACTAACGGTTAATGGTTAATGACTATTGGGGGGGGGCTAGCCTCTTGCCCATGGTCCTAGTGACTAAGGCTGGGGCTAGACCCTGACCCCCTCCTCCCATTGCGCAGTACACATGACATTAAAAGTGGCATACATTATATAGAAAGGAACAAAGGCATGGTGTAGTGGTAAAGATTTGGTGCTTGGACTTGGAGGTCACATGTTTAATCCCTGCTTGCTCTGCTCGGACTTCAACATAATTTTGGTGACCCTCGCGCTGCCATGTGGCAGCCCTTGGCTGGGCCACATGGTAGCCTGTGGTTGGCCACCAAATAAACCAATTAAAACGCACCATTTCAAACGAATAATAAAGTTCCATTTGGCACAATCCCATTCGTCGATGAAAACCATTGACCAAGTCAACCTGCATAGTCACCCTACCACGTAGGCATGCCCAGTCAGCTGTATGGACTATTGACTGGGTTGCCCTGCATTTTTTTAAAATTTTCTTATTTGACAAAGTGGACAGATTGCATTTTTGGGAGCATACGGTGTCAGTTTTTCGCAAAACGAGTTGCATTAGATTCAGAATGACGCGATCTACATAGTCATTTAGGTTCCACACCATTCCGAAAAATTTCATTTTTTAGCATAATTTTGAGCACCTAATCACTCCTCCCCACTGGAAGCTTTTGGACCCTAAAATATCACTTTCAATTGTTCAACAGATGAGGGTACAATTCCCTCACCTTTCCAATCTTGATCCATTTGGCCTTAGAAGGATTTGTGCCTTTGAGCCCCACACGAAGGTAGTCTACACTCCCTCGTTTTGATGTCCTTGTTCTTCTATCAAGAATGGTGTCTTGCTGAATTTCATCAAGGTATTCAGGTGAAAATTCTTCATAGAAGGAATTTGGACTTGTTCTCCTTGATCTTCAATCAAAGGAGTCTCACACAATATCAAGTGCTCAACATTAATAATAGAGTAAATTTGCATGTATGAAGGAAAATATAACTTGAAGGAATTGTCACCTATCTTTTCCAAAATTATGAAAGGACCATAACAGATTGGTTTCATTTTTTTAACTTCCCCTTGAAGCCTCTATTTTCTAATGTGAAGCCAAACTTCATCACCAACTTGGAACTTGTGATCTATACGATGCTTGTCGTGCCTTGATTTGTACTTGCCTTGGATCTTCTGAAGCTAATCTTGAACTGTTTGATGTATCAATTTGATTTTTTCTATGAACTTCTTGGCTTTGTCTATGTCGTTATGGCCATCAATAGAAACATCCTTCCCAAAAATGAAATCCAATGGCAATCTAGGAAGGTATCCAAGACATGCCTGAAATGACGATTTTTTTGTAGTGGAGTGTTTTGCACAGTTGTAAGCCGAATGTAGTGCAAGTTTTGATCCCACAACTTAGGATGCTCGCTGCAGTATCCTCGAAGAATATGTATGACTGTTCGATTGACCACCTCGGTTTGACCATATGTTTGTGGATGAAATGTTATATTCTTATTTAACTTGGTATCCATCAATTCCCACAAACTTGACCAAAAATTCCCAACAAATTGAGAATCCGATCACTAACAATGGATGTGGGAAATCCAAAATGAACCGAAACATGCTGAAAGTATAAGTGACTTGTTTGTTCAGTTGTTATTTTCTTTTAACATGGAATTAATATACACATTTTTCTAAACCTATCCACAACTACATACAAATAATCATGACCTCTTTTTGATGAAGGAAGACCTCCTACAAAATCCATAGAAACACTCTCTCATGGACGTGAAGGTACAAGAAGTGGTGTGTACAATCCTAACTTCCTATTGGTAGGCTTACTTACTACACATAATGAACATCATTTAATGAAATATGACACACTTTCAAGCATATGAGGCCAATAACAATACCTCTAAAGGTATGCCACTATTTTTGTTACATCGAAATGTCCAACAATAAGAGAAGTGTGTGCTTCCATTATGACATTCACTCTCTCCCCCTATGGAATACAAAGCTTTCCCAAATGATATAACAAGTTATTATGTACATGGTAATCCAATTCCTCTACTTGGATTCCTTGACTTAATTTTACATAAACATCTTAAAAGTCATTATCAAATGCATATTGCTCAACATAACTTTCATGCAAAACAAAAATATGCTTGAGTAAAGTAGTTGCACTAATAATAGGCCTAGAAATCATATCAACAACCTTTTTTTAAATACCTTTCTTATACCTGATGACCAAGTGGAATTGTTGTAGGAAACCCATCTGTCGAAAGTGACTTGATTGTTGCAACTTAGTTTGTGATTGCAAGTATTGCAATGCTTGGTGGTTAGTGTGTATGATTGTTTCCTTTCCCATCAAGTAGTGTTTCCACTTTTTCACACTTTAAACCAATGCATAAATCTCCTTGTCATAAGCAGGATAGTTAATCACTGTACCATTGAAATTTTCTAAATGAAATGAAATGGGCTTACCATGTTGCATAAGGACTGCACCCATGGCATAGTCACTTGCATCAATTTGAATCTCGAAGGGTTGTGTCAAGTATGGTAGTGCAAGTATTGGGGCTGAAATAATTCTCTTTCAAAGCATTGAATGCTTTTTGTTGCTTGCCTCCCCACTGGAAGACATTTTTCACACTTGTCAATGCATGTAAAGGAGCTGCGATAGAAGATAATTTAGCAATAAAATTCCTCCAAGATTGGGTTTCTCCCAAAAAACTTCTTATCTCAGTGACTACCTTGGGCATTGGCCATTTCACAATGACCTCAACCTTATTGGGGTCTATCCTCGACTCACCTCCTCCAACAATATTCCTTAAGTACACCAAAGAAGTTTTAACAAACTCACATTTTAACATCTTCAAAAACAATTGTTCTTTCTTTAAGACATCAAGTACTTTTCTTACATGCATGACATGTTCATCAAGTGATTTACTGAAAATTAAGATATCATCTAAGTAGACGATGGAAAAATCATCAAGAAATGGCCTCAAAACATCATTCATCACACACATAAAGGTAGTAGGAGCATTACATAAACCAAAAGGCATAACAAGCCATCCAAACAAACTTTGATTTGTTTTGAATGTCATCTTCCAAATGTCACCTTCAGCGATTCTAATTTTATGGTAGCCACTTCTTAATTCCAACTTATTAGAATACTTTTTATCTTTCAATTGATCAAGTAAATCATCTATTATGGGAAGTGTATAATAGTTCTTTACCGTAATTTTTTTCAATGCACGAAAATCTACACACATGCGCCATGTTCAATCCTTGTTTGGTACCAACACAATAGGTGACCCGCATGGCGAAGTACTTCATTGGATAATCCCTTTGTCCAAAAACTCTTGAATTTGATTTTATATTCCAGCACTCTCTGTCATCGACATCCTATACATGCCAATGTTAGGAAGAGGACAATATTGTTGCAACTGTATTTCATGTTGGATTCCCCTCTTGGGAGGCAATCCCTTTGGCTCCTAACACATCTCATTATTTCTATTAACCACTTCAATCAAATCAGATTTCAACTTTGGATCACAACCTTGAAATGCTTCATAATTAACATCATTCTTTGGTTTAATCATAAGAAGAAAAAAATTATTGCTTGAATTCACTAGTCTTTCATTTTCCCTGCATTAACTAATGAAAGATTTAGTTTATTGCAATGAGCTCTCACAATATACTCCCCACAATTTTTGAACAAGTGGTACTTGTTTTCATAATGATAGAAGATGGATTTTTTATCATAGAGGTAAGGAATTCCCAAAACAATTCCTGAAATATCAAGCGGTACAACATATAATTCAACTTCGTCAATGAAGTTTGTTGTGATTGCAAACCAAAGAATACACTTTCTTGTAACCTGAAAATTTGTGTTCTTGCATATCCAACCCAATGGATATGGTTTCTGATGATTAATGGTTTCAATATTAATTTTATTAACTAAGTATTCAAATATCAAATTGGCTTGAGACTCACTATCAAATAGTGTGTCGATTTTTGTATGTTTTGAAATAATCCTCACATGAAATAATTCAATCCTTGTTTCTTCATTTAGTGTACTAGTGTAACAATTTGATGAACTAGTGCTAGCAATGGATTCTTTTCCTTTCATACCCATGGATGTAATTTTCGTTTCATCACTCGAGTTAGATCCCAAATCCCATTGAGTGGTTGCAAATTTTTTTTTTGTTTTCCCTTGTTTTTGAATTTCTTGTGCCTCATCTCTAGATGAAGCTTCCAACAATGGTATTCATCGTGACCCTCTGTGGAAAAATGTTTGCATGTCATTTTCTCTCCTTCCTTTTTAACTAATGCATTTTTCTTTCTCTTTCCTTTGAAACCCTTTCCTTTCTCTCCACCCTTAAATGGATTCTTTTTACCCTCTTCTGGGATGTTTTTCCCTCTTGCCTCAAGGTGAGTGGCTTGAACATAAACCTCATCTAGACTAGTGGGATTCAACATAAGGATAGTATGCCTTAGGTGGCTATGTAAACCCCCTATATAAATTAGCAACGTGTCTTGTGAATGCAAATCAACATTAACATAAGAGCTTCTTTTCTAAATTATTGGGTGTAATCTTGCACACTTTGACCTTTAAGTTGTCTAAAGTTATGCCAATTCTTGATGCTTTTTTGCACATATGCTAGAGGGTAAAATTGTCTTTTAATTTCAGTAATGAAATTAGACCAAGAGAGTGAGATATTACCATGTTTTTTAATCTCATCTTGTGTCTTGGCTTCCCACCATACTAGTGCTACACCCTCCAGTCTCAAGGAAGCTAGTTGAATGTTAGTATCATCATCTTGAAGGTTTTAAATTATCCAGTAGACCACCAATTGACGAACCCAATTTTCAAGCTTTTCTGAATTCACTTCACCATTATACATAGGAAACTCAAATTTAATATCAAGTTCTAACAAGGGTTGTTTACCAATTCCTTTTGAGGTAGTTTGATGAGTATGAGTAAGGGTTGTAGTAGTGGAAGAAGATGAAGATGAAGGTGAAGATGGTGGTGAGGATGATGGTGGAGTAGATGGTGTATTGTCACCATTTCCATTACCTCCTCCTCTTGGAGAACCCTATCCTCTTGGAGGCCTTGAGCTTTCACCTTGCAACCTTGTGTTCCTCTCTTCATAGAGGACTTTCACCATCTCCTTCATGTCAAAGAAAGCCTTCTCATCCTCTATCATGTTATCTTTTCCCCCTTCATGAGACATGCTTACTAAAGCCTCAAGTACAATAGGAGGTGAATCTTGTGGTGGAAATGGTAGCAATTGTGCCCTCCTTCTCCTTGCTACAACTAGAGAACCTGCACCCACAAGCTTTCCTTCTCCTCCCTTAAGCTTCAACCTTGTAAGCACTTATACACTTGCAAAACAATTAAATCCTCCTTGCACAAGTAAACCTAGTGCTCTGATACCAACTTGATCTGAATGGAAGTATTAGTGTTTGTTGTGCTAAGATCCAATTCAGAATATAAATAAAGTGCTTGAGAATTATGAGGTAAATTGCAAGTTTTTCATGAGTTTTTATGTGTTTTTTATGTGAATTTCTTGAGCAAATTATCATAAACAAAAAAATAAACAACAACATTTAACATACATGAACATTGTGATAAAGAGTAACACAACAACACATGATGAAGGAGTTCACCCCGCTCGGGCTACGTCTCCTTGGTCCAGTTTCCAATGGCTTGGCCCTCTTCTATTATGCTCAAAAGTGTGATTACATATGTTTACAATGCTAAAAGAAACTCTCAAACCTATTCCATCTGCTCTACAATGCTAAAAAAATCCTTTTTAGCCTCTTTCTACATCAAATTTGGTCAAAATTGACTTAGTTATGACTTCCCCAAGTTTTTTCACTATTCGCTCCACATTTTCCACAAAATCCAACACCGTCCTACAAATCCGCTTGGAATTCAGTTAACTGAGCATCAATTTGTGCAAAAAACAGGCGAAATTTTCGCCGCGCTAATTTTCCCAATAAGGCCTCAATGCCGAATTTCTAACCATATCATATGGTTAATAAAATAATATATATAACAAAGCGGCATACATTATATAGAAAGGAACAAAGGCATGGTGTAGTGGTAAAGACTTGGTGCTCAGACTTGAAGGTTGCGGGTTTGACCCCTGCTCACTCTGCTCGGACTTCAACATAATTTTTTTGTCCCTCGGGCTGCCACGTGGCAGCCCTTGGCTAGGCCACTTGGCAGCCTGTGGTTGGCCACCAAATAAACCAATTAAAACACATAATTTCAAACCAATAACAAAGTACCAATTGGCACGATCCCATTCAACAATGAAAACCATTGACCAAGTCAACATGCACAGTCACCCTGCCACGTAGGCATGCCTAGTCAGTTGTACGAATTTTTGACTGGATTGTCCTATATATTTTTTTTAAATTTGCTTGTTTGACAGAGTGGAAAAAACGCGTTTCTGGGAGCATACGGTGTCGGTTTTCCGAGAAACAAGTTGCGTCAGATTCAAAAGGATGAGATATATGTGGTTGTTCAAGTTCCACACCATTTCGAAAACTTTCATTATTGAGCATAATTTTGTGCACCTGATCAAACAAAGTCATCGATACCATACATATTGATTGGGTTCTAAATATAAAGTTGCAATGCATACCTTTTGTGTGTTTTTCACATTATGGAGATCAAAATATTGCTCCATTTGTAATATTCATGTTACTGGATGCTTGCCATCAGAATTCCTCATATTGATCTTTGGAATATAATGGGTCTTAAATCCAACATTAGAGTCTATGAAATCATTGTAACCATTTCTTTTTTTCTCACAGTGAGTTTCATCTACTACCTTTTCGCTATTAGGAATCATTTCTTGTAGCAACTTTGTCAAACCTTCCTTCAAACCTTCCATGTCTTCTTTTAGATCATTCTTCATGTCTTCCATGTTGCCTTTCATTTTTTCTTCTATACCATCGATCTTAGCTTCCATGCCATTCTTCAGACCATCGATCTTAGCTTCCATGCCATTATTAAAACCATCCATCTTAGTTTCCATGCCTTCCTTCAAACCATCCATCCTAGCTTCCATTTCATTTTTGGTTACTTTTTGCGAGAGTGAAATTTATTGCACTTGCTCTAGTAATTTTGATATATCATGTTGCACATATTCCTCTTCATGCGTCATAGTAGAGATTTCCGAGGGCTTAATGGGTGTGGAATTATTTTTGGGAGGAATAATGGAACCCAATGATGATATCTATGCTTCAATGTGCCCTTGGATTCACTTCAAATTGTTTTTTCAAACAAAAATTATGCAATTAAAAAAAAAAATATACACACCTTTTTCTTGATTTTGAAAATACCGGTATTGAAACTGATGTATCTCTGTGATTTCGTATCCCCAAGATTTGAGTTTTGGTCCTCTAGTAGCACTATGTGTCTTATTTTCAATGCTAGAGGTCAGACCTAATTTAGATTCTTCAAGATAAAGTTAATCCCAATCTCCCACAATGACCTAATTATGGACTGGTTTAGTAGAGTGAACTTGTACAATGTACCACATGTCACTTTTTCAACCTTCGGCTTTGAAATCAATACAAAAGAAACTAAAGTCCGTGATATTTTGGCAACTTTTTACAAAATTTCAATTTGATGCCTGAAACAAAAGTTATGATGATTTTCCCTTGGTCCGCTGTTTGAGATGAAATTATGGAGCCTGCAAAAACCCTAAGTTCCATAGATCATATCTCCGAAAATGTTGTGAACTAAGGTCTGAAATTTTTACATGAATTTCATCAAGATTTTGGTTCCACGTGGTAGTATTTTTAGCTTTTGAAGCCTTGCAGAAAAAAATTATAGAAAAAATTCCAAGTTGACTTGTTTGAAGAAGCGAAACCCTAGAATCCCAAGCTCTGATACCAAATGTTATGAAAATAGCTCCCAAAATAGAAGAAAAGATAGATCAAAGACCTATAAATCAGCCTCTTCGAGGGGGAAACCTCCTTTACATTACATAAATGAACAATTCTTGGATGACACAAATGATAAAACCTACCTTCTATATATAGGAGTCTAAGGTGTCACAATATAAAAAAATGGGGACCACATGGGCACAATAATAATAATAATGGGGCTACACCTATGAGGCAAAATAATAACAATCCGAGGGCTACATGGACACAACAATAACAATAATGGGGATATAGTAATAACAATAAGGGACTACACTAGTATTATAGGGACCTAACATTATTAATCGCACAAAATGATGTAATTAGTTACATATTTAATTATGGGTCATTACAGTACCATGGCTCATTTGGAGAAACAAAACAATGATGGAATCTCTGTCATAGTAGAGTCTGACGGATTTGTGTTGGCTCCATTTCTTATTAATACATATCAACTGGTGGATGATTTGAACGCAGATGATATAATTTAATGGAATGAAGCCAATACAATGTTTATTCTTTGGTGACTTGCAACATATTTAATTATGGTTCATTATGTAGAAATTATACAAACATATGTATATCAATGGATTCAATCCGATCAAGCAATGTACTAAATCTAGATACTGGATCCTTCTACAAATAATTGCGGAAAATAAACACAATCGCCAATCACATTAAGGAAAGAAAGAATCAAATCAAACCGCAACACATATAATTTCCTGGGGAAAGCTTGCTACTCAAAACCCTCTATCTTCTATTGTATATTCACCATGGAATCATGAAACAATTACGATGAACTCTTCTCACAAGAGTCTCATGCACTCTCACAACTGTCTCACACTTTCCCGGACAAAATATACCAACACTTAGCCAATTATTAGCCTCTAGACAGCTTGCTTTCCTTGCGCAATTCATGTGGAATTCAATCCCTATTCTTTAGGAATTTCAGCCTTCCAAAACTGTGCAAGGATCATAGGAAATCCAATGGATGTCTGGTTGCATGCGGGAAACCTACTAATCACACAACTGATAGTTAACATCCCTTTAACCTTTGTCTCAAATGGGTCCCCACTGGAATTGACATGCATGGAGCTATTAATAGTAAATCATCAGTTGCATGTCAGATCATTGATTGTGAATTAAATAATATTTAATTCACTTGATCTCTCACTAGTGCAACAAATAGTTACAACTAGTTCAAATGACTCTAACTCATCTAACTGAGTTAACCGATTGCACCAATTGCAATTAAAACTCCATAACTAATATAATTACTCTGCATGCCTCATAAACCGCCCTCAACTCGAAATACATGAGCTAACTGAGTTTATCACACTCAGTTAACTATTACAAGTGATCATGAGACAAGATTACATTTTATTGTCCAATTTAATTAAGGGAAAGTTAAATTAGGTATCATGCCAATTTAATTAATTAAATTGGCCTTCACACTAATGTATCGTTAGAACATGTTGGTCCCACACTAGTGTGTGTGCTGCAATTTCTTGTTGGACTTCAACAATCCATCTCAACAAGAAAGGGATTATCTGCCACCCTGATCCCGCCTCTATGGTATTCGAATTTTCTCTTGGTGAGCGCCTTCGTCAAAATATTTGCATCTTGATCTTCCATGGGAATGTACTAAAGTAACATAATGTGCCTATGAACACAATCTCTAAGATGGTGGTACCAGATGTCTATGTTCTTGGATCTATCATGGAATATCGGATTAACCAAGAGTTTAATGCAACTCTAGTTATCACAATGTATCACCATTGGATCCATCTGAGAACCAAACAAACCAACCAGGATCTTTCTCATCCAGATGGCCTCATATGCAGCTTGACTTGCTGCCATGTACTCTGCCTTGGCTGAACTAAGTGCAACAGATCACTGCTTCCTGTTGTGCCAAGACACTGCTATCGATCCTATGCTGTATATCCCTCCTGATGTGCTCTTTCTGTTTGATGGATTGCCTGCCCAATCTGCATCCACGAAGCCTTGAAGCTTCACTCCCTCTATCCGTCTATACCATAATCCATACTCTGTAGTTCCCCTAAGATATCTCAATACATGCTTCCACGCCTTCCAAAATATTTTGGTTGGCTTAACCATAACTTGACTCAACTGGTTAACCGCGTAGAAAATGTCTATTCTGGTGTTCACAAAGTACATCAGTGAACCCACTAGCTGTCTGCAGACAATAGCGTCTACTAATTCTCTTGAAGTAGCATCCTCTTTCCTCCAATTTCCTGGAAGAGGAGTATCCATGGGTTTACAGCTCTCCATGTGAAACTTACCCAGAATATCTTTGGCATACTTCCCTTGAGAAACAAAAAGTTCACCATCCCGATACCATATTTCCAAATCGAGGAAATAGTGAAGGAGTCCCATATCCTTCATTTTGAACTCCCTTGCATGATCCTCCTTGAAAGAAGTCATCAGGTGCTCATCACCTGTCAAAATTAGATCATCAACATAAAGTACAATAATCAAGAGCTTACCATCAACCGCAATCTGGTACAGGTTTGCATCTGCTTCACTTTTGATGAAGCCCAACCTGGTGAAATAGCTGTCAATATGAGTGTACAAAGCATGAGGTGGGCTTCAAACCATACAATGATCTCTTGAGTTGGCACACATGCGACTCACTGTCAAAGATATTGAAACCTTCTGGTTGCTCTATGTACACTTCTTCCTCAATAACTCCATTGAGAAACACAATTTTCACATCCATTTGATGAATGCATCGCCCCATCTGTGATGAGAGTGCAAGGATAGATCTAATGGAAGAGTACCTCACGACTGGTGCGAAAATATCCTCATAGTCAATCCCCTCAACTTATGAGAATCCCAGGCCAAAAATTTGGCCTTGTACATCTCCAATTCTTTATTCTTGACGATGGAGTCATACTCCTCTACCATAGCATCAACCCAAATTGGTTCCTGCATTGCTTCCTCAAAGAAATATGGTTCTGTCACAATACACTTGCTCATAAGAGCCATGTATCTAGTAAACCTGTTTGGAGACTATCTCTGTCTGTGCAGTGAAATAGGGGCTCCTACATTCTTTGTCGCATCAAGCCTCAATCTATCAGCTTCCATGGTGCACCTTCTACCATTTCTGGTGGATGGATCTACATGCGTGTTTTCTGCTACTCCATGATCCTCCTCATGTGGTTGCTCCACATATTGAGGTTCATTCTTTGGAGCCAAGAGTTCCTCCTCTACATGCAAATCCAAATCCCTCTCAAGGGAACATGGCTTTCTCCTCATCAAATTTTATATCCCTTATCACAACAATGATCCTACTATATGGAAAATCCACTTGATAGTTGTGAGGAGTTTCAGTGCACCCCAAAAATATGCCAATCTCAACTGTTGGTTCGAGCTTCTTCTTGTCATCTTTGCTCACATGCACATAAACATATGAGCCAAAAATCTTAAAATATGAAGCATCAGGTTTCTTACCAGTAAAAGGCTCCTATGGTGTACTCATGCCAAGTATCCGATGAGGAATATGGTTTTGCACAAATACCGTTGTGTTGCATGCCTCCACCCACAAATGCAATGGTATGCCCTGATCATGCAACATCGCTCATGCTACACCCACAATTGTTCTGTTATTTATTTTTGCAACCCCTTTCTGTTGTGGGTTATGAGGCGTAATCAACTCTCTCTGAATTCCTTCTTTGCTGTGTAAGTTCTTGAATTCATTGGATATTTACTCACCACCATTGTCACTCCTAAGAGCATTCACATGCTTCCCCATGTCTTTCTCCACCAGTGCTTTGAACTCAAGAAATTTTGAGAACATCTGATCTTTCTTATGCATGAAGTAGATCAAGCACTTTCTAGAAAAAATCATCAACAAAGATCACATATTGCTTATGCTTTGTTGTCGAAGCAGTATAGAATGGTCCACACACATCTGAGTAACTCTCTTAAGGATTTCTAAAGCTCGGTTATCCTTCTCGTGAAAAGTATCCTTTGCATACTTCCCCATAGTACATCCCTTGCATGTGTCTAACTCCACAAGAGTACCCTTGGGAAGACCCGTAGAAATGTGTTACATGACCTTCAAGGCTCTGTGGTGTAGATGGCCCAATATCCTATGCCATAACTCACCCTCATCTCAGCTCACCACTTTGTCTGTCTTACCCATTAATGTTGCGCAACCATCTACATCATGTTTGTAGAGATTCTTCATACAAATCCCAATCTTCTTTCCATGTCTCGTTGCTTTGTGTTGTTGCTCCTAGAGACATCCTTGAGTTGCAAAATACCAGTGCCTAGGACATTTTGAAACAGAGGTTAGATGTAGAAAATTTTAACGATGTCACCCACAGAATATGTATTAAGAGGATAATGATTGTGGTCATTCAAGAATGATGAAGACTTTGGATTTTGATTCATGTGAATTACCCTATACTGCGAGAGGGCTTAGGAAGCTGTATGGCTCGACGGCTTTTCAAATGGGCCAAGTATGAAAAAATGAGCAGAGGCTTTCAAAATATGTAGAGGTATTAAGAAGGAACATAGGAGGAACTCGCAAGAGACAGGCTTAAAAGTCTTAAGAATCTGTCTCCCATGAACTCGGAGGAAGAAGATGTAAGTGGAATGTGACCAACAAAAGAGATTCGTGGAGTGTGAATTAAGGGGCACAACAAGTTTAACACATGAGCGTTATTCATACACGACTTCATGAATAAAAATGCATAGAACCAGTAGCTACATTACACGAATCATCAAAGCAACAAAACATTGAAAGATGATTATACATAAACAAGATATTACTGATAAACAAGAGAATACAGATACATACTACTCATTAATCCATCTAGAATCCAAATAAACAATGTTATATATCATATTATTGTTAGGTCCCTATATTACTAGTATAGTCCCTTATTATTGTTAGTGTAACCCCCTTATTGTTATTATTGTACCCTTGTGACCCCCATATTTTTATTATTGTGCCCTTAAATTATTATTGTTAGGTCGGCTAGGATTACATTGTGGCCCCACTAGGATTACATTATGGCCCCATGGACTCCTATATATAGAAAGGAGGTTTTTTAAATTGTATCATCCAAGAATTTTTCATTTATGTAATGTATTGGAGGTTGCCCCCTCAAAATGGCTTATTTCTAAGGTGTTGATATCTCTTTTCTTCTATTTTGGAGTTGGTTACACAACATTTGGTATCAGAGCTTTGGATTCTAGGGTTTTGCTACTCTAAACAGGTAATTGTGGCATTTTCGCTATAACTTTTTTCTACGAAGGTTCAGAATCTGAAATTTTTAGGGTGCGAAGCTGAAAACCCGAGGAAACTCGTCAAAAAATTTCAGAGCTTGGTTCGCAATATTTTCGGAGATATGATCTGTGGAAGGTAGTGCTTTTTCAGGTTCCCGAATTTCATCTCAAAGAGGTGATCGTGGGAAAAGTTTCATAACTCTCTCTTTGAGCATCGGATTGGAGTGCCGTAAAAATTGGTTTCAAGTACACGAACTTTGGTTTCTTGGCCATCAAATTCAGAGCCGAAGGAGAAAATAGTGATACGTGGAAAGTCATACAAGTTCGCTCTACTAAACCAGTCCATAATTAGGTCATTGTGGGAGATTGGAAATAACTTTGTCTTGGAGAATCCAAATTAGGTCAGACCTGTGGCATTCAAAAGAGAATTCAGAGGGCTACTTTAGTTCTGAATTTAAGATATTGAAGATCCACAATACTAGAAATAATCCAATTTCAACATTGAGATTCTCAAAAGCAAGAAAAAAGTGTGTATTTTTTTTTTTCTTTTCCGAATTGCATAAGTCTTGTTTGAAGAATCAATTTGAATTGATTCCAAGGGCATATTGTAGAATATATATTAGTATTGGGTTCTAAAAAATGACCCGTAAAAATAATTCAACACCCATTAAGGCTTTAGAAGGCTCTACTATGACTCATGAAGATGAAGAATTGCAACATGATCTATCAAAATTACAAGAGCAAGTGCACCAAATTTCGCTCTCGCAAAGAGCAGCAAAAAATGAAATGGAAGTTTTTAAGAAAGGCGTGGAAGCGAAGATGGATGGTGTGAAGAATAATATGGATGGTTTGAAGAATAATATGGATGGTTTGAAGAAAGGTGTGGAATCTAAGATAAATGGCATGGAAGTTGGCATGGAATCTAAGATGGATGACATGGAAGCTAAAATGGAAAACATGAAGAATGATCTAAAAGCAGACATGGAAGGTTTGACAAAGTTGATACAAGAAATGTTTCTTAATGGTGAAAAGATGGTAGAGGAAACTCATGATGAAAACAAAATAAATGTTAATCGTGATTTCATAAACTCTAATGTTGGCGGGAAGAACCACCATATTCCAAAAATGGATATGAGGAAGTTTGATGGAAAGGATCCTGTAACATGGATACTACAGATAGAGAAATATTTTGATCTCCATAATGTTCAAAACACACAAAAGGTATGCATTGCAACTTTACATTTAGAACAAAATACATTTGTATGGTATCGATGGCTTTGCTCCCGTAAAAAAATTGTCACTTGGTCAATTTTTACGGAGGAAATGATAGTGCATTATGAGGATACAAAGAGCAACACCTTCTTTAGCCAATTGATAAATCTCAAACAAAAGGGTTTAGTGGGGGAGCACATTGAGGACTTCCAAAAATTGAATATAATGGTAACTGATATTCCAGAAGAACACATGATTGATCTCTTCATAGGCACTTTAAAGGATAACATCCAACATGAAGTTCGCGTTTTGGAACCTAATTCATTGGAGAAGGCATTCAGGTTGGCAAGAAAAATTGAATGTAAAATTATGGCGACAAGGAAGCCTACCACTCACTTCTATAAAGAGGGAAGTGTTGCTACTCCTAGATTTCCACAACCTACAAGGTTGACACCACAACAATTGGAAGAAAAAAGAGCAAAAGGGATTTTCTACAATTGTGATAGCAAATACACTAAAGGTCATAAGTGTGCTGAGAAGAAATTATTTTACATAGATTGTGAAGAGGAAGAAGAAAATGAACAAGAAGAGGATATACACAAGGAACCAACCCTAGAAGAGGAAGAAATGAATCTGACCATATCGTGTAATGCACTGGCAGGAATTACCACTCCTCAAACTCTCAAGATAGAAGGACATATCAAGAAGAAAAAGGTAATAGTGTTGATTGATTCAGGTAGCACCCATAATTTTATTCATTGTAAGGTAGGCAAGGAATTAAATTGTTTCCTATACCCAGCACCAGAATGTCAAGTGATGGTTGCAAATGGAGGAACTATAAATTGCTCTGGAAAATGCAATAACATCAAGCTAACCATGGGGGAATATGTGTTGACTAGTCCAATGCTTTCCAATCCTATGGGAGGTGCTGATGTTGTACTAGGAGTACAATGGTTACAATCTTTGGGGACGGTAGCTTTTAATTTTCAAGAACTTTTCTTGAATTTTTTTTCAAAAGGAAAGGAATTCGAATTACGGGGTATTTCATGGAATCCAGGAAGGATAATAAGCTCTAATGTCATGACAAAGCTTCTAAATAAAGAAAAACAAGGCATAATTACACAATTATGCTCACTAGAAGTTCCAACATCAAAATCATCTATTTCTGTAGATCTCCAACAAGTCTTGGACAATCATTCCAAGGTGTTTGAAACTCCCAAAGGACTCCCACCTATTCATGATCATGATCATGCTATTCATTTTATTCTAGGAAGTGTTCCTCCAAACATCAGGCCTTATAGATATCCTTACGTCCAAAAGAGCGAAATTGAACATATGATTGCAGAAATGTTAGAGGCGGGTATAATTCAACCTAGTCAAAGTTCTTTCTCTGCTCCCGTAGTATTGGTACACAAGAAGGATGGATCATGGCGAATGTGTCTGGATTATAGGGAGCTCAATAAGCTCACCATTAAAGATAAATTTCCCATTCCTGTGATTGATGAGTTATTGGATGAATTACATGGAGCAATTTATTTTACCAAGTTGGATCTTCGTTCAGGATATCATCAAATTAGAATGAAGACTAAAGATATTCCAAAAACAACATTTCGAACTCATGAGGGTCATTATGAATTTTTGGTCATGCCTTTTGGCCTTAACAATGCACCTTCTACATTTCAAGGGTTGATGAATTCCATTTTCAAACCCTTCCTTAGAAAATTTGTGCTAGTATTTTTTGATGATATACTAATCTACAACAGGTCTTAGAAGGATCATGTTGAACATGTTGACAGGGTGCTCAAACTATTGCAGGAGAAACAATTATATGCAAAAACATCGAAATGTTTCTTTGGAGTACAAGAGGTGGAATATCTGGGTCATATTGTATCTCACGAGGGTGTTAAGGTAGACCCTAACAAAATTAAAGCCATTAAGGAATGGAAAGTCCCCACAACCATAAAGCAGTTGCGAGGATTTCTTGGGTTAACAGGGTATTATTGCAAGTTTTTTAAGAATTATGGGAGAATAGCAGCACCTCTAACAACATTATTGAAGAAAGATGCATTTTCATGGACTCCTGAAGCAACTAAGGCCTTTGAACATCTTAAAGAGGCAATGTGCCTAGCACCGGTCTTAGCTACGCCAGACTTCACAAAAACCTTTATCGTGGAATGTGATGCCTCAGGAAATGGAATTGGTGCAGTTTTAATGCAGGAAGGAAGACCCATTGCTTTTGAAAGTCGTCCAATCAAAGGAAAGTATTTACAGAAACCTATTTATGAGAAGGAAATGTTAGCAATACTGCATGCACTAAAGAAACGGCGAACTTACCTAATGGGAAGACACTTCAAGGTAAAAACTGATCATGATAGTCTTAAACACTTTTTGGAACAAAGACTATCTTCGGAAGAGCAGCAAAAATGGGTCACAAAGATGTTGGGTTATGACTTTGAAATAATCTACAAAAAAGGAAAGCTTAATGTTGTTGCAGATGCACTCTCAAGAAAGAATGAAGAGGTGGAAGCATTCCTTTGTGCCATTTCTATTATCCAACCAGATTGGATAACCGAAGCAAGAGATGAATGGAAGAAGGACAAAGATGTATGGACACTCATTCAAAAGTTTCGGCAAGATCCTAGTACATCTGATACATTTAGTTGGAAAAATGATTCCTTATGGTACAAAGATCGCTTATATCTTTGTAAGAATTCCCAACTAAAATAAAATATTCTTTTGGAATTGCACACTTCTCCTTTAGGAGGACACTCAGGATTTTTAAAAACTTACCACAGGGTGAAGAAATAATTTTTTTGGGATGGCCTTAAATCTGATATTCAAAAGTTTGTGGCGGAATTTTTGGTTTTCCAGCAGAATAAAGTTGAGACAATTAAGATCCCGAGACTTCTACAACCTTTATCCATTCCAAGTCAACGTTGGGAGGAGATTTCAATGGATTTTATCACAGGTTTACCTAAGTCCGAAGGAAAGAGTGTCATCATGGTGGTAGTTGATAGACTTACCAAGTATGCACACTTTTGTGCATTATCTCCTCCATTTAAAGCGAGTACAATTGCTACTACATTTATGGACACAATTCAAAATCTACATGGAAAACCAAGGGTTATTGTGAGTGACAAAGATCCCATTTTACTGAAAAATTTTTGACGTAGTTATGTTCTTGTTTGGGTACTCAATTAGCTCATAGCTCATCTTATCACCCTCAATCCGATGGTCAAAATGAGATAGTAAATAAATGTTTGGAAGGATATCTTCGTTGTTTTGTATCTGATAAACAAACACAATGGGTCAAGTGGTTACCTCTCGCTGAATGGTGGTATAACACTTCCTTCCATACTGCAGCAAAAATGACCCCATATATGGCACTTTATGGATATCATCCACCATCGATCACATCATCTTTAAGGGAAAATTCGAAGGTTCAAGCAGTGGAAGATCACATCGAGCATCAGCAAGAAGTTCTCCAACTCTTAAAGGATAACCCGAATTTGGCACAAAATCGAATGAAACAACAGGCAGATCAACATCGCAGCGAGAGAAGTTTTGATGTAGGAGATTGGGTATTTTTACGGCTACAACCATACAAACAAATGTCCCTCAAGCAAGCTAAGAAGGATAATAAATTATCGCCAAAGTACTATGGTCCTTACAAGGTGTTGCAAAAGATTGGTACCATGGCATACAAATTGGAGCTTCCTGCTTCTTCGCGAGTACATCCAGTTTTCCATGTTTCATGCTTAAAGAAGGTTATAGGTGAAAATCTTCCAGTTCAAACAATATTGCCAGAACTTGATGAGGAAGGAAAAATCATATTGGAACCTGAAGCGGGCATGGAAACAAGAACCCGACAACTACGGAATCGATCAATTTCAGAGTATCTCATCAAGTGGAAGAACTTACCCACCGAAGATTCTACATGGGAGGATGAGAATTTTATACAGAAGCACCCAGAGCTACTCAAGCATTAAGGACAACACTTTTTTGAAGGAGAGGGGCATGTTAGGTCCCTATATTACTAGTATAGTCCCTTATTGTTGTTAGTGTAACCCCCTTATCGTTATTATTGTACCCTTGTAACCCCCATTTTGTTATTATTGTGCCCTTAAATTATTATTGTTAGGTCGGCTAGGATTACATTGTGGCCCACTAGGATTACATTATGGCCCCATGGACTCCTATATAGAAAGGAGGTTTTGTAAATTGTATCATCCAAGAATTGTTCATTTATGTAATGTATTGGAGGTTGCCCCCTCGAAGTGGCTTATTTATAAGGCGTTGATATCTCTTTTATTCTATTTTGGAGCTAGTTACACAACAATTATGTTAAAAAAAACTCTCCCAAATATGTGTCTCAGAGCATAAAGAGCACAATCATACAAAACTACAGCAAAAATTCTCCAAAATTCAGAACCCTTCTTTCATCTCTGAACTCTCTACACATAGAGTTCTCCTTGAGGGTTTACGATTGAATAAAATTTCATGATCGACCCACACATGTGAAAATAAAAAATATCATAACCAAATCTCAGAGTGTTCATCGAGAAATCACTCCCGTAATCAGAAAATCAAAATAGAATCAGGTGAAATCTATATTTCAACAGCGAAACATTATAATCAAACAGTAAAAGAAACAACATAGTTGGCCACAGAGGCCAAATCCGGGAATCTTCAAATGGGGCGGTGAGGAGTAGCCGTGAACAGGTGGGCAGTCTAGCTTCCATCACATGATTCCACCTACTGTCAAAATCCTCCACTCCCTTATTCTCATGATTTCCATTAACCATTACGAAACGACCAGTCATGTTGTGCGTGCCTAGCTATTTAGCAGGGAGTTCTTGAACAAACTGAATATACCATAGCTGCGTTTGTCCCGCCAAAAACCCGTGCTGTGTTTCACTTACAAAACCGGAGACCGAGTTTTGGAGGGGGGCCTGTCTAGTGTGTGGTATTGGATGGAAATGGTAGAAGTAATGGTGGAATTAGTGGGAGTAATGGCGGTAGCAACCCCTTTTCCTTTATAATGGTGGAGCTAAGAGTGGGGCTTGCGACATTAACATACAACATGATGGTTAACACTGAAGAGAGTGGGACAAAGGCCGTGGGAGGGATTTGATGACGTGGCAAGGAGGTGGGGTTGCCCTTAAATCACAATCGGGGAATCGAGAGTTTGTTATTATGAGGAACGAGGGGTAAATTTTGTGATTTGCTATTTGCAATATCGCAAATCGTAAAGTCAAATATTATCGCAGGTCAACTCATATCGCAAATTGCAATCGAGAGCTTTTTGTTATGAGAAATGGGGGGTAAATGTTGTGAGTTGCAAAGTGCGATGTGCGGTGAGAGGAGAGGTGACGTAGCATGACGAATGGTGGGGTCGACCGCAAATCACAATCGGGGAATTAGGAGTTTGCTATTATGAGGAATGAGGGGTAAAGGTTTTGATTTTTGATTTGCGATATCACAGATCTCAAAGTAAACGATTATCGCAAGTCAACTCATATCGCAAATCACAATGGGGGCCAGGATTCAGGACAGGTAACAAGAATGAAACAATGCGAAGTGCGATGTGTGATGAGAGGAGAGGTGACGTGGTGGAGAGGGTAGGTCCCATTTACATCGAAATCGGGGGCTTTGCAAAGGAGTGCAATGGTAACATGTATGGAGTTTTGCGATATGGGATTAGCAATTGAAGAAGTGGCCCATACCAACGTTGAAAGTGGAGGTGATATTACATATACCATATGTGAAATATGATATATGTAATGGTGATACAACTAATGGGTTCTGGATCATAACACTTGGACATTAGCTCTTTCCTCTTTTGACTGCAAGGTGTCCGCCCGAAATGTGCTTGAATTGCTTGGCCTTTACTTTAACCATTCACGCCCCATCCCTATGATTTTCTTATAGGGGCCACTTCTCCACCTTGTGTGTGGTCACAGGCCAACATTGGCTCCATCTGGGGAAAACGTGTTGTTCTAAGTGCGTTGAGAACCTGCAGACCTGAATGCATGTGTTTTATTGGGCGCATGGAGTCACAAATGCATACTGTAAATCTGAACTAAATCCAAAACTAAGTTGTGAACTGCAAACTATCAAAATGGAAATCATTGCTGCACCCTAAAAATCTTGAATGCTGAAATCTGAACCATGCTGAAACTGAAATATGAAACACACTTGAAATGAGAACTGCAAAGCAATCTGAAACTAAAAATGGAAATATTCTCATAGCACTGAGCTTATTTGCACACCTACCTACCCTAATATGCTGTAATTACTACTATTCTAAATGATACAATAATGCTAGTGTAACCAAGCAAGCAACTGCTCTAATGACTTTGTTCTTTCATTGTTTTTCACCAAACGCAGGAACAAACATGTTAATGGTATTTGATAGAAATTCCTAGCTTGATCTTCATTGCAAGGAGCTTGGTAAACCTGAAAAACAACAGAAATGCTAGAAAGGTGGTGCCTTTGTGATGAATAATTTCTCAATGTAGATAGTCACTGGATCAAGATACACTTGACCTATTTTTGAATATTCTGACCGAATCGATCCAACCTCATAACTTGGTATTGCACATGTGTTCTCCATGTATTCAAACAACTCAGAACATATTGGCATTTTATCTGATGAATTTTGTTTCAATACTTTAATAAACCGGACAATATGGTAGACTGTCCGATCATGTCCATATCATAGCAGCTTCTGAAATTATTACGTGTACATGAAAACTAACTTTGAAAACTCCAACCATCCAACGTATTAGCTATTGGGTCATGAAGTGCTTTAGATGACTGTAGCATTGGTTCCACTGACATCTCATGATTTCTTCTATGATTATCAACCAAAATGTGACCAAGATTCCCTTTCAAAATTTGAGATGAATTAAAGCATAAAGGTAGAGAATCAAACTGGATCAATTCTTCCTCTGTTTTAAAATTTGCCTCTCTGCTGAGCAAGTTCACTTAATCCACGTCAACTGTAATATTTTTCATTTATTCAAGGGTTGCAGTGTCCCTTTCTCTTACTTGGAATGTCATCTTTGGATTAAAGGCATCTGGGTAGTGCAAGAGAGCTACTCCTAGGGGTGGCCTTATATCAGCAGACATTGAATGATACACCTTTTTTAACTTGGCTGAAAAATATTGTATTGTCTCCCCTGGTTATTTTTTTAAATGTTCATACTATTCTATGATAAGAAAGACATTTCCCATGATTACCCATCGACCTAGGAAAAATTGCATGAATTGATGAAAATTCCGCATGCTAGTAGCTGGAAGATTCTCAAACCAATTTTTAACTTTACCTTGCCATGGTAGGAAAAACATCCTGATACATACATCATCTTCTTCCTTTACTGATGACTGCAATACACTGACTAAAGGATCATGGTAAACATGCAACATAAGATCTTCTATAATATTTGTAACAGGAAAACAAACCTCATTCCAAACTGCTGCTTTGCTTGTCTGTTGAAACTGATTCTCTTCAAACAACAAGGGAACCAATTGTTTTTCCTCATCATCCATAGTGTTCAAGTGATCTGAGTGTTCTTTATCATTCTCTTTGTCACATGGAAGCTTGCAAGGGAGCTGCAAAATATCGTTAATTTCAGGTGAAGGAACATGGTTTGTAAAAATCTGTTGTACTACTTCATTAACATCCAAGAAATAAATTAATGATTGAGAACTCTTATGATTTTCTTCAAGGGCTGTAAATTGAGATAGGGTGCAACCTGAAAGAGAATCTAAGAGATGGTCTTCATGATGCAAATATAATTGGTCTATAATCTCTAAGGGAAACACTGCTTGTTGAATATGTTCTTGCACTCGGGTTCTCTTCCTAGAGGACCTGGGGTCATATTTCTTGTGGAGTTGAGCTTGCATGAAATCCACGAACTATCTGCACTAATTGTCAATATCTTGATTCTATGGAGGGACTTCCTTCTCCTCTTTCTCCCCTTGTAGGATGATTTCACCCTCCTCATCATCAGAGTAAGCAATGAATTGATTTTCTTGGCTGTCTGTGACTTCCTCGACCTATCCCTCCACTTCTCCCTCCAAGTATAGAGGGGGTTGAATGTGGTCCTACTATTCCTTCCTGTCTCGCTGCAACAACTGCAGAGGGGGCTTTCGATATTGAGGATTAAACCCCCAGTTAGGAATCATTTGGTTGGGACGAGGAGATGAATTTTTGGTCTCCAATTCAAGCTTAATCAACTTATTTTAAAGGTTATTGATTAGCTTATTCATTTCTTCAATTACATACTCTTGTGATTCCTTTCATGGTTTGAAGTAGAAGCCTCCTCCCCGTTCCTTCTTTTGGCTTCATGTTATGTCTTCCCCCTGAATTTACTAGTAGAATAAAAGTTTGCTTCTACCTCCAATGCATCAGTCTGGATCTGATCCAGAAATGTGGATTTTATTTCTCTTAGGGTGAACCCAAACTCTGGTTCGAAAGCTCCTACGGAGACCACCTTAGTAGCTTCCTGGGGAGGCTTTATTTCATCAGGAAGATTATTATAGAGCTTATTGAACCTATTTATGAATTCTGTTACATCCTCATTGTGTCTCTTTTTTAGAGCATTGAGCTCGGTGAGGACGTATCCATGGTCCCTCTTTTCTCCCCATTTTAATGTGAAGAAATTTTCCATTTCTTCCCAACTGTGGACTATGTTGTCGGCTAGAGACTTGAACCATTTCTAGGCTTCTCCATCCAAGTACTGGATGAAAAGCCTTAACACCACATCTAAGTGCTATACATTCATATTCTCAGCAAAGGCACAGAAGTTTTCAATATGTCTTTGCACATAAGTATTATCTTCCCCTGTAAACCGCGACAACAATTCTAGATAGTCTTGTGGCATATCATTTAGAGGCCGAGGGAGGGCCAAGGGGGAATACTTGTTCAGAAGGAAAATCAGCACAACCATATGATTTAGAGGTGGGGGTAGATGGTGGATCTGAATATGGTGTGAGGCTTGGTGAAAGCCAATATTACTTCTGATTAGGACTATTTACAGTGGAGTCACCAAGGTGAGGAATACGCAACTCCCAACCCTTCCTGCTCACCTGTCTGAAGGGTGGAATTTATGTCATCTCCCAAGGAAAATATTTATTCATTCATATCCCCGGTAATGACACCAAAAATATTTTTTTGCTCCTAGAGACAACCTTTAGTTGCAAAAGACTAGTGCCTAGGACATCATGAAATCAGAGGTTAGATGTAGACAATTTTAAGGGTGTCTCTAATAGAATATGGATTAAGAGGATAACGATTGTGGTGGTTCAGGAATGATGAATACTTTGGAGTTTGATTCATGTGAATTACCCTATACTGTGAGAGGGATCTGGAGGCTGTATGGTTCAGTGGCTTTAAAAATATGCAAAGGTGTTGAGAAGGAAGGAAGGAGGAACTTGCGAGAGACATGCTTAAAATTATTAAGAATCTCTCTCTTGTGAACTCAGAGGAAGGATATGTAAGTGGAATGTGACCAATAATAGATATTCGTGGAGCGCGAATTAAGAGGCACATAAAGTTTAGCACATGAGCGTCATCCATACACGAATTCATGAATAAAAATGCATGCCACCAATAGCTACATTACACGAGTCATCAAAGCAATAGAACATTGAAAGATGATTATACATAAACAGGAGATTATTGATAAACAAGAGAATACAGATACATACTACTCATTTCTCCGTCTGGAATCCAAATAAACAACGTTGTATATCATATCATGTTTAAAACAACTCTCCCAAATATGTGTCTCAGAGCATAAAGAGAACAGTCATACATAACTACAACAAAAATTATCTAAAATTCAGAACCCTTCTTTCATCTCTGAACTCTCTACATATATATTTCTCCTTGAGGGTTTACAATCGAATAAACTTTCATGATCGACCAACACATGTGAAAATAAAAAATATCATAACCAAATCACAGAGCGTGTATCGAGAAATCACTCCCGTAATCAGAAATCAAATAGAATTAGGTGAAATCGAGATTTCAACAGTGAAACCTCATAATCAAATAGTAAAAGAAGCAACATAGTTGGCCATGGAGGCCAAATACGAGAATATTCAAATGGGGCAGTGAGGAGTAGCCTTGAACAGGTGGGTAGTCTGGATTCCATCACATAATTCCACTTGTCATCGAAAGCCTCCAGTCGCTTATTCTCATGATTTCCATTAACAGTTACGAAACAGACAGTCGTGTTGCGCGTGCCTAGCTCTTTAGTGGGTAGTTCTTGGACAAACTGAATATACCATAGTTGTGTTTCTCCCACCAAAACCCCATGTTGTGTTTGACTTGCGAAACCAGAGACCTAGTTTCGGAGGGGGGCTGTCCATTCTATGGTATTGGATGGAAATGGTGGAAGTAATGGTGGAGTTAGCGGGAGTAATGGTGGTAACAACCCATTTTCCTTTATAATGGTGGAGCTAAGGGTGGGGCTTGCAGCACACATCGGGATGGTTAACACTGAAAAGAGCGGGACAAAGGTCATGAGAGGGCTTTGATGACGTGGCAAGGAGGTGCGGCCACCCGCAAATCGCAACCGTGGAATCAGAAGTTTGTTATTATGAGGAACAGGGGGTAAATTTTGTGCCAAATATTATTGCAGGTCACCTCATATCGAAAATCGAAATCGGGGCCGAGAATCAGGATGGGTAACAAGAATGAAACAATGCGAAGTGCGATGTGTGATGAGTGGAAGGTGACGTGGCATGACGGAGGTGGGGTCACCCGCAAATCACAATATTGATCTTTTTATTATGATAAATGGGGGGTAAATGTTGTGATTTTTGAAATGTGATGTGAAGTGAGAGGAGAGGTGACGTGGCATGACGGATCGTGGGGCTGCTCGCAAATCACACTTGGGGAATCGGGAGTTTTCTATTATGAGGAATGAGGGGTAAAGGTTGCGATTTGTGATTTGTGATATCACAAATTGCAAAGTCAAATATTATCGCAGGTAAACTCATATCGCAAATCGCAATCGGGGTCGGGAATCAGGAGGGGTAACAAGAATGAAACAATGCGAAGTGTGATGTGCGATGAGAGGAGAGGTGACGTGGTGGATAGGGTAGGCCCCATTTACATCACAATCGAGGGTTTTGCGAAGGAGTGCAATGGTAACATGTATGGAGTTTTGTGATATGCGATCAACGATTGAAGAAGGGTCCCACACCAATGTTAAAAGCGGAGGTGATATTACATATACCATATGTGAAATATGATATATGTAACGGTTTGCGAGATACAACCAATGGGTTCTGGATCATAGCACTTGGACAAGAACTCTTTCCTCTTTTGACTGTGGGGTGTCCGCTCGACCTATGCTTGAATTTCTTGGTCTTCACTTTAACCATTCATGCTCCATCTATATGATTTTCTTATAGGCGCCACTTCTCCACCTTGTGTGCGGTCACATGACAAAACTTTGTGTTAGAGAAAATATTTTCCTTCACTAAAAACAACATCATAGCCTCTATCCTCTAACATTGCGACTGAGACCAATTTGTTCTTCAAGCCTGGTACATGCATTACATATTTTAATAGAAAGGGTTTAGCTGACTGTTTATGGAAGGTAACTGTACCAATCCCGGTTGCACTGTACCATCTGTCATCACCCATTTCGATATGCATCTGGAGGTCCTTCTCCTCTAAGCTACTAAAAATTTCTTTGTCTCTCATCATGTGAAAGGATGCACCACTATCCAAGTACCACATTGATCCCATTGCACTTGAAACCATGCATGCAATGAGTGAGAAGTCAAGCTCAAATTGTGAGGCCAAAGCCTCACCTGCTACAGATCTTGAAGCCTTCTCGTTCTTCTTCTTTTGTGGACAATTAGTGGAATAATGTCCATGGTCGTGACAGTGAAAACACTTCACTCTGGAGATGTCGTGCTTCTTGCCATATTTGCTGGACTCGGATTTGGAATGGAATTTATTTCCTTTCCCCTTATTCGCCTTGGCAGCCAAAGCACAATCTTCTTCATCATCATTCTTAGATGAAGATCCATCCCTGGTATTCCGCCTGAATTCTTATTGCACCAAATCTGACCAAAGTCGTTCCCAATTTGGCAGCTTTTCCCTCATATTGATAGAGTCCTGATAACTATGCCAACTCTTGGGAAGTCTTAGAAGAGCTAGGCTCACCAAGTCATCATCTGCGACAGTAATTCTAATGCTCCCAAGCTCATCCTGACATTGGACAAACTTTGTTATATTTCGGAATGGTGTCGCCTTTATCCATTTTTATGTTCCTGAGCTTGTCCTTCAGTGCCAATTTTCTATGATCACAGCTAATTTGAAACAGATCTGTCAAAGCTTTCCACATTGAATATGGTGTCACTTTTCTATGGAGACTTGAGACAATGTGGTCTCGTACTCCCTCCAGTAAGATCCTCCTCACCTTTGCAACCTTCTTTTGCCAAGCATCAAGATTTTCAACATCTACTACAACATTTTTGGGAACATCATGAATTATTTCAACCCATTTTCCTCTAGTACTGCCTCCATCTTGTCTTTCCATGAAATATATTTAGAGATTACCTCGAGTGCGTACTCTAATATCAAGCCATTGAAAGCCATTTTGATCCTGATTCCCCTATCGTGCCAAGAATACTTTTGCAAATTCGAATTCTATTCAGTTAAAAACTCAGCTTATCCTCTACTATAGTGATTTCGTGTGCTCTAATACCATGTAGAAATTATACAAACATATGTATATCAATGGATTCAATCCAATCAAGTAATGTACTAAATCTAGATACTGAATCCCTCTACAAATAAATTGCGAAAAATAAACACAATCACCAATCACATTAAGCAAAGAAATAATCAAATCAAACCACAACACAGATAGTTTCTCGGGGAAAGCTTTCTTTTCAAAACCCCTCTATCTTCTATTGTATATTCACCTTGGAATAAGGAAACGATTACAATGCACTCTTCTCACAAGAGTCTCTTGCACTCTCACAACTATCTCACACAATCCTGGACAAAATCGACCAACACTTAGCCAGTTCTCAGCCTCTAGACAGTATGCCTTGCTTGCGCAATTCATGTGAAATGCAATCCATATTATTTAGGAATTTGAGCCTTCCAAAACTATGCAAGGATCATGGGAAATCGAATGGATGTTTGGTTGCATGCGGGAAACCTACTAATCACACAACTGATAGTTAACATCCATTTATCCTTTGTCTCAACCGGGTCTCCATTGGAATTGACATACATGCAGATATTAATAGTAAACCATCAGTTGCATAGCAGATCACTGATTGTGAATTAAATAATATTTAATTCACTTTATCTCTCACTAGTGCAACAAACAATTACAACTATTTCAATTGATGCTAACTCACCTAATTGAGTTAACTGATTACTCATGCATTAAATTAATGCACCAACTGCAATTTGAACTTCATAACCAATAGAATTACTCTGCATGCCTCACCAACCACCATCAACTCGAAATGCATGAGCTAACTGAGTTTATCACACTCAGTTAAATATTACAAGTGATCATGAGATAATATTACATTTTATTGTCCAATTTAATTAAGGTAAAATTAAATTAGACACTGCACCAATTAATTTTTTATCTATGCTGTCAATGACTTGATATATCATAACTAAGGATCACAGGTTATAGTTTTCTAAGAGAATAAGCTGTGAAACACAATGACTAGTACTAACATGATTTGTGGACAGTGAACCCCTTTAGTTTTATACAGGTTGATAGTAAGATGCTTTGATGGTGATGAGCTAAGATACTGGAATGAGTCACCTTATTCCATGGAAGCTGATTAAGGTGTCAATACAACATGACCTTTACATACAAGGTTTCATGAATTGGTAGGAGTATGCTTGGTTTCTACATTGAATGGTAATCACTATGCTTGGTTTATCATTAAATGGTAATGCATTTGAACAATACTATGTTTCCCATAAAGTGGGTTTCATATTATAGAAAATGAATACAATGGTAATAGATTGATATACATAATGGGTTATAGTATGGGTTATAAGCTTTCCATATTTAATACTAGTTTAAGCTCTTGTATCAGTGTGACGTAGATAATAAATTTCCAGAGTGTTACAAGCAGGCCAAGTGGTCAACTAAGTCGTATCGCAAGGCCCGTTGCTTAGATTGTGTGGTGTCTTATAGGCCATCATTGAATCAGCATCTGAACCAACAGCCATGTGGCACCTGCTATAGCCAGTGTAAGATGCATAAAAGCATCCAGAATAACCCAAAAATTTCTCCTTTGGTAAGCGGGAGGAAGTTAGGTAGCTGGCCTTTTGTGATTGGACAAGTTTTGATCACTATAGATACAAGATGCACTGACCTCGTTGACCAACTTGCTTGTCCTGATTAACCTATATTTATTCCCCTCAAAGACAGTGATGAAACATAAAAGTATGTAGAGAAAACGTCAGATACACGAAAAGGACTGGAGACAAGTAACCCAGATCATTACCCCCTTATCTATTCTATGTCTGCTAACCCTTGAATCATAATCGAAGCTTACTTTTAAATATCTAATGGCATAATGACATATCTAAGAGAACCAAAGAGCTAAAGTACTACCCCTCTAACTAACCATCCCATCTAAACATACAAACCCTCTAGCCTAGCCCTACCACCCACACCATCATATTCTGCCTTTCTGATTCGATATTGCCTCCAAAAATGGATCTTTCCTTCACAAGGAAAGTCAGTACAAATAACAATAGTAAGTTGAGGTTGCAATTGTTATAAAGCAAAGAAAGTGATTAGAAGAGTTGTGATCACTATAGATACAAGACGCATTGACCTCGCTGACCAACTCACTTATCCTAATTAACCCATATTTATTCCCCTCAAAGATAGTGATGAAACATAAAAGTATGTAGAGAAAAACGTCAGATACACAGAAAGTACTGGAAACAAGTAACCCAGATCATTACCCCCTTATCTATTCTATGTCCGCTAACCCTATTTCGAGCCATCTTGTGATTCCTCTCCTAAATGTTGCTGGTATGATTTGAGAAATAATAAGGTAAGTGATCCAGTAATATAATAGGGCTAATAATTAAGGCTAAATGATCCAGATGTAGTTATATATATAAAGGTAAATGAAATTAATAGATAGGTAGGGAAATGCCATACCTTGCTTCCTTCCTAGGCTAGGTAAGACCATTCCCATTTCTTTCTTATTCACTTATGCATATTTCCATTATATTGTATATGATGTATGAGCCTACGTGAGAGAAATAATCTTTCTTCCTAGCCTCATTTTATCCTCCTGTTATACTGGCTATACTGCTGCTATACTTATTAATGCCATCCTTCACCTGATCATGCCATTCCATAATGTCCATAATGAGGGGTATAGTTCTGATTAACCTATTCTAATTAATTAACCTGGTCTAACCCTTACTTTCCCTACCCCATAAAACCATTTATGAGGCTACATTATTCCATGAGGCGAGGCAAAACAAATAAGCCCCTAAACGCCATCATTGAGGCAGAAAATGCAATAGCTTCGGTTAAAGCGAACCCTGAAATGGCATGACCAGATAATTGTTTAGCCAATGATGGATTTCGTTCCACGGAAGGGATCAAGGAACTGAGAGCATTTCCAATACCGGCAGAAACTTTCGCTAAAGCAATTGTAGCTGCTTTGGCATCTATTAATTTCACACCTTCCAATATATTGAGAAGGAGGTTTCTATCTTGTCAGTTCTTTTCCTAGTCTTTCTCTTTGGATTTGGTTTCTATCTTGTCAGTTCTTTTCCTAGTATTTCTCTTTGGATTTGGTTTCTCTTCGTTGATTCTTCTCTCTTTCAACGTTCCTTTCATCAATACCTACCTCAACAGGCATCTCTGGCTATTGCTAAATAATTACCTAACCAACTACGCCAATAAGTCAGTGGCTGAGGTGGCAAGCCCAAAATCCGTTCTTATTATCTAATCTATATTGTGTATATCTGCGTATATTGTTAGTGTGAATTCTAATCGCAAGCGTACAAAAAAAGCTCACTTTAGCTGTGCATAACAAACAACCCTAACATCAAATATGGTTGCATATTTTTTTAGATCTGCAGCTAGTTGACCAAGATAAATGCTACAAAATCCATATCTATGCAGTTAAAGACATTAAACAACAAATAAAAGAAAGAGTTGCTCCATGCATCCAATAGACAAGACAATAATATTTTTAAAGAATTTTGTATTTATGACACTTGGGAAGGGAACATAGAAAGATGTTACCAGTCCCCCTCAATGGGATGGGTTCTTGTATGTCCTCAGCGGTTCAGATCTAATATCTCTCTCTCTCTTGATGGTGTAGAAAACCCAGATAATGATGGAACTCAAAGGGAGCTCACATGAAAAATGGTAGCAACATATGACAATGATGGAGGATCAAATTCAGACCAAAATTATAGATCTAGAGTGATCTTTAGGCAACAAAAGGTAGTGAATGAATGGAAAAACCCTTCTATTTATAACAAAATATTGAGTTCGTCTAGATATTGGTGCATAATTAAAATATTATTAACCAAATCTAGATCCAATTTTTTATGAAATACTTTATTATATTTGTTGGAGGGAAAAATAATTTGAATTTGGTCAAATCACTTTATTTGTAAATAATAAATTTAAATAAATGATTTATTTATTATTTTAGAGTGTGGTTGAGTAATAATTAAATAAATAGTGATTTATTCAATTATTTAGAAATGATTTAGCCAAATTTAACAAGGAATATTATTTAAATAATGTTTAAATAATTATTCCTAGAAAATAATAAGATAAATAGTGATTTATCTAATTAATTTTCCTATTTTGGGTTAAATATGACCATGAACATTAGTTAAACTGTTTTTTAACTAATTATCCTTTGAGGAAAATCAAACAAATAAGGATTTATTCAATTATTCCTCACGGGGTTTCCTGTTTATACCATAAACAACTTAATAAATTATGGATTACTAAGTTATTTTCATAGTGAAAGAAATTTTACTAGGGTAAAATTGGTATTACATGGTGTAATTTGGTCCATCTAATAGTAGCAGGTTAGATGACCAAAAATTGGTGTAATAGATTTCCCCCTAGCGTGTGAGCATTAGGAGCTAATCGTATGACCGAAGTACATTGTAAGAACTCAATCACTAGACACCGAAGGGGGAGTCAGAGAGAGAGAAATATAAGGTAGAATAAAGCGCGAGAGGACAAGACCCTGAGGAGGCGAGACTTACAGCTGTGATAAGTCTATTTTATGAGTGAGTACCTACTCTACATGAGGTGGGGGAGGCATACCTATGCCTACCGAGATAACAAAGTACAAAGAATAATATGTCCAGTAAACAAGGGACTGAACTATATAGTATGTGCTTGCATAAACATGGGCGAGATAAAAACGTGATAATGGATCCCACATACATACTGTGCCTGGGACAACAACCAACACTTATACAAGAATATCTGAGTACATGAGATATAAGTACAACCAAAGAGGCCCTATAAAACATGAAAGGGCTCTGAAAATCTGAATGATACATGCAAACTAAAAGGCGTTGCAAGCGGCTGACGCCGGAACCATCAAATCTATGGAGCTGCATCCAAGGATGTAATAGAGAAGTCATCCATGTATGTGGGGGGCTACCTGAAGGTCCACCCCTTCATGAGGTCTGAAACATCTCACACACACCCGGGAATCACCGGTACAATTTTCCGCATCACTAAACATCAAGTATATAGATATTGATCATGATGTAAGAAGCTGGAGCTAAGAAAAAATCAAGTCAAAAGGAAATAAAGAGTCCCTTTACCTGATCCGAGGTACTAAAAAAGAGTGGAAGCTGAAACCAAGGTACACCGCCCTCTACACCTGTCTTCTGGAATGAATGAGTTGATGTCGACAGAAGGAGGTCTGCCATAGTTGAGGTAATAAGGGACCCTCAACTAAGGCATGAGAGACAATAATAAAGCGACTGATAGACTGACACTAGGGATGATGATGGAATGGGGGTACTCAGTAGCAGGCTGATGAATTCCCTTATTAGAGCATGAAGGGCATGGATGACCTAGCATAAACTAACACAATATCAAAAGAGATAGGGGACAGTATGACTGAAGGCCACAATGTGCAACACGAGAGAGGAACCAATCAATGAAGGATGGAGGACTATAGCGGGATACAAAGGGACTCGGGATAGAATCCATGGGTGTGATGATGACTCAACTCGGATGCTCTAAACAAGGGTGTCTTGATGATGCTACCACACAGAAAAGGTCCAGTGGGGACCACAAAAACATGAGTACAAGATGGTTACTCATGAAGAAAATCAACACGAGCGTGGACAAGTATGAAAGCAAAGTGGTGCCCTAAGTACAAGTGTTGCAAGTGAAGAGGTTCAATTTTGGGAGTGGTGAAGTGACCCTTCTTGGAAAAAGGTGTCTAGGTGAAGTATCAAATCACAAAAAACTAAAGGATACCCATTTGAGAGCTCGGTGATAGCTTTCCAACGGTGCTAACGGTTTGTCAAACCGAGCTACGGTTTGGTCGCTGCTGGTGAAAGAAAAATATGGGGTTTTTCTTTTAATAAGGAATTTTACCTTCAATTTAATTCATTTGCAAGTGTAGCTGTGGTGAATGTAGAGAGGAGAAAAGGCCCTAAATATTGTGGTGATCATAGCAGACAAACCGACCTTTGGAATCGAGATCCGTCAGTTGCAGGTAAGAGGTCTAACCCTACTATTTCATTTCAGTGGATCGAAATTTCAGTTTAGGTACCCAGAGCTCAATAAGAGACCCCTACTATTTTTCATGGCCGGGTTGCACTTTTTGGGGCAATATCTGTGACTTGAGTAGTAGGTTTTGGGCAGAAAGCTGTGACTTGTCCCAAGATTTTCCTGAAAAGTGTGACCTGTCAGAGAGGGGGATTTTGATGTTGTTTCTTGGCTGAGAGCTGCATTTTTATGGTTGAATGCAGTCTTTCCTTTCTGTACACTAACAAATATGATGGTTTTGTGAAGATATGGCAGAATTGAGGATCAACTGGAGAGAGAGAGACCTGGACGCATTACGGTCGGAGATCCGAGAGGATCATGTTGTCCACAGTGCATTGGACAGGTTTGGGGTCCTGAAGTTTGTGGAGAACCCTTTGATGAGAGCTGGGGAGCCCTTGTTGGCCCGGATTGTTAGCTATTGGGATCCGGATCATGAGATCTTTATAGTGTAGGGGCGTCGGATCGAGTTGACCGTCAAGGATATATATTTTCTGACTGGTCTCCCACCACTTGGGATTGTGGGGAATACGCAGCCAGTGTTACCTTGAGGGTGGAACATCATGGAGTTTATAGAGCGCCATTGCCAACTAGGTCTCCATGTGAAGGGGACACGGATATCGATCGGGCATCTAAAGAGGTTAGAGACTCGTGCTATGGCCGCAACGGTGCTGCGGATCCTGGGAAACTAGGCACTCCACCACATCACTGGGGGTTAGATGATGCTTTTTGAGAGTGTGTTGAGTGGGAACTCTTATGGGTGGGCCCAAATGATGTTGTCGTCATTGAAACTATAGTTTTTACTATGCAAGCGGAAAGTGAACCATGATTATGCATATGGCACAGTGTTGTGCTCGCTCTTCTTTGAGAAGATCCTGACACTCTGAACTCGCATACAGATCCAGGATGGGGGCCTGAGCGAGCCCAAGATGCGCCGTTGGGGGTGACTACTATGTAGAGGGGGAGGTGGGGCAGTAAGACAGGCGTTTCGACCCAATTTTTTCTCTCATTGGGATCAGATGCCACTGTACATAGACGACTATCCCTATAGTGAGATGACTTATTGTGGGGACCGGAACTTGTCACTGTTGCCTGGTCGAGCATGGGGGCCGATGATAAGTGACAAGTTGCTAATATTTTATGTGTATTTTAAAGATTCAGAAGATTGTATATGGTACTGATTCATTCACTTTTGGTATGCAGATACAACACTGGTGAAACCGGCCAGGTACATGGGACAACCTGTAGTAGGAGGAGCTGCAGTACCTAGTGGGTCGAGAGCACCGAAAATAAGGATGCAGTGGCCCTCCTGGAGGACATCCATCGTAGATGTGAGAGGCTTCTAACCAGTGTTTCAGTTTGCGGCTGGAAAGAATTGGATGACCAGTACATAGAGCCATGTATTGGTCTACCCTCGGAGTGGCGAGGGGTCATGCAGCGCATGGCGATGGCTGGACAGGGGATGCATGATATATGAGCTGCAAGATCAGAGCCATTGGCCCAGGATCCTCCAGATAGTGATTAGGTGTAGGGGCATGTGGTGCCCCTAGTTTTGCATTTTTTGTAACATGCTATGGGCATGTCAAATATATCAGAGTTGATGGAATATTAGAACATTTTAAATGACACATATAATGGATATGCATCGTTTTTATGGTTTATGTTATTATCTTGTGTTAAATGCATGTGATAAGTTCCAATCTAGAATATTGTTTGTAATTCTATCTACATAGTGATTTTTTTCTCTCGGTACATAAATGAATGTAATGATTTCAAATTCACGCATTAAAAGCTTCACTCATAAATATCTTCTAAAAAGGATAGGATTATGCACACTATAGACACCATTCAATTGCATGACAATAAGCAGGGAATCTAAATGAACATGAAGTTGAAGGATGTGATGGGAAAGGGCATCAGCTAATAAACCTCGCACTGCATCATATTAAGCTTGGGTATTGGTGGCAGTAGCAATGCATATGCCATTTGAGAGAATAAGCGAATGTAAGGGGGTAAAAATGGCCCAACCTACCGAGGCTAGATTCTGAGAATAACGACTTGCACCATCGGCATAACCGATGTAATTTGTGGACGAGAGGTCCATCTGTACACTGAAAATATGATGGTTTTGTGAAGATATGGCAGAATTAAGGATCAAATGGAGAGAGAGAGATGTGGACACATTACGGTCTGAGATCCGAGAGGATCATGGTGTCCGCAGTGCATTGGACAGGTTTGGGGTCCTGAAGTTTGTGGAGAACCCTTTGATGAGAGCTGGGGAGCCCTTGTTGGCCCAGATTGTCAGCTATTGGGATCCAGATCATGAGATATTTATATTGCAGGGGCGCCGGATTTAGTTGACCGTCAATGATATATATTTCCTGACTGGTCTCCCACCACTTGGGATGGTGGGGAATACACAACTAGTGTTACCGCGAGGGTGGAACATCATGGAGTTTGTAGAGCGCCATTGTCGACCAGGCCTCCATGTGAAGGGTATATGGATACCGATCAGGGATCTAGAGAGGCTAGAGACTTGTGCTGTGGCTGTAGCGGTGCTGCGGATCCTGGGAAACTAGGCACTCCACCACATCACTTGGGGTTAGATGATGCTTTTTGAGAGTGTGTTGAGTGGGACCTACTATGGGTGGGCCCAAATGATGTTGTCATTGTTGAAACTACAATTGTTGCTATGCAAGAATAAAGTGAACCATGACTGTGCATGTGGCACAGTGTTGTGCTCGCTCTTCTTTGAGAAGATCCCAACACTTCGACCTCGCATACAAATCCAGGATGGGGGCCCGAGAGAGCCCAAGATGTGTTGCTGGGGGTGGCTACTATGTAGAGGGGGAGGTGGGGCAGTTGGACGGGTGTTCTGACCTGAGTTTTCCACTCATTGGGATCATAGACGACTATCCCTATAGTGGGATGAGTTATTTTGGGGACCCGAACTTGTCACTATCGCTTGGTCGAGTATGGGGGCCCGATGGTAAGTGACAAGTTGCTAATATTTTATGTATATTTTAAAGTTTCAGAAGATTGTATATGGTACTGATTCATTCACTTTTGGTATGCAGATACAACACCAGTGAAATCAGCTGGGTACATGGGACAACCTGTAGTAGGAGAAGCTGTAGGACCTAGTGGGTCGAGAGAACTGCAAAATAAGGATGCAGTGGTCCTTTTGGAGGACATCCATCATAGATGTTAGAGGCTTCTAACCAGTGTTTTAGAGTGCGGCTAGAAATAATTGGATGACCAGTACATAGAGCCATGTATTGGTCTACCCTCGGAGTGGCGAGGGGTCATGCATCGCATGGCGATGGCAGGACAGGGGATGCGTGATCTACGAGCTGCAGGATTAGAGACATTGGCTCGGGATCCTCCAGATAGTGATTAGGTGTAGGGGCATGTGGTGCCCCTAGTTTTGAGTTTTTTGTAACATGCTATGGGCATGTCAATTGTATCAGAGTTGATGGAATCTTAAAACATTTTGATCGACACATATAATGGATATGCATCGTTTTTATGGTTTATGTTATTGTCTTGTGTTAAATGTGTGTGATAAGTGCCAATCTAGAATATTGTTTGTAATGCTATCTACATAGTGATTTTTTTCTCTCGGTACATGACTGAATGTAATGATTTCAAATTCACGCATCAAAAGTTTCACTCGTAAATATCTTCTAAAAAGGATAGGATTATGCACACTATAGACACCATTCAATTGCATGACAAGAATCAGGGAATATAAATGAACATGAAGGTGAAGGATGCGATGGGAAAGGGCATCAGCTAATAAACCTCGCACTGCATCATATTCAACATGGTTATTGGTGGTAGTACCAATGCATATGCCGTTTGAGAGAACAAGCGAATGTAAGGGGGTAAAAATGGCCCAACCTACCGAGGCTAGATTAAGAGAATATTGAATTGCATCATTGGCATAATTGATATAAGGTGTGGACAGGAGGTCCATCTGAAAGGTGCCATAAGACAACAAATGAGAGGATGATGAACAATGTTGGCAACCCGAATGCAAGGTAGAAATAAAAAAAACAGTGCTAGAGGGAGTCCTCTGGGTAGGATGTCTACCACCCACACATCGACAGGTAGGTGGTGTGTGGGAGCTGCCTTGGGGGAAGATTGTGCTCAGGTCGCAAAATTCATCATAGACACGGATGGTGCCATTCCTCTTATGGGCGGGAAAGATGAAGTCAGGGGTGGAAAAGGCTTGCATGATATCGTCATCATAGTAAAAGATGGGGTGACTGGTGGAAGGGTAACCACATGATGTGACAAAGATACCTGACTCATCATCATGAGAAGAAAGGTTCACATGTGAATCTTCATGGGGGGTGACGGAAGAACAAGCAGATAAGGGATCCACTGATTTTGATCCCAGGGTGATTGCTGACGGGAGGTCGAGCGAAACAGAAGGGGAAATATCAGAGGGAGCTTCTACTGTGGATCTCATGGAAGATGACAGGTAGAGGATGGTGGGCGAAGACTCCGTCATCTCGACATCAGGAGGGGGAATGTCAATGGGAGCAGAGGTATCCTCAGGTTGGCCTGAAGCATAATGCGCAAGGACGGGAGAGGCAGACTAATTTTGTTCAATCTCGTACTCCCAAAATTCCTCCAAAGAGGCACGGTAATGTGTGAGGCAGGGAAAATGGTGGGTATAATGGCCATGGAGATCACAGAAAGCACATGTGTGGTTGGTGTGAATAGTATTGGGGTTCTTGGCTGTAGTCGAGAAAGGAACAGAGGTTTCTGGGACCGTAGAATCAGGGAATGCCACATTGACCATGGGCTTGATACGATGCAATACAGGATAGTGATGGGTGGCATGATCGACAACATCACACAAAGAACACGGGGGGGTACGCTTTGGAGGTTGAGGAGGAGAAGGGTTCGTTGGGGCGGCCTTGTCTTTAGGTGCCTTCTTGCGAGCTCTGCCCCCCTCACCCGAAGCTGTCACAATAGGAGTAAGATCTTGTTGAGGTGGCTGAGGCACAAAAGAAAAAGGAGGGGTCATGGGGACTGGTTGAACCAGGGTCAAAGCAAGATAAGTTTTGGGCTGACGAGGTGGAATAGTGGCTGGGGGAGCAATGTACCAGATTGGGATCCCCATGATCATGTTAGGAAGGGATAAGGTAGCCATAACAGGTACCAAAAATACCAGGAGGGGGAGCTATAAACGGTATTTGACCGGAGGGATAATGGCCAGGCGAGACAGCTCTGAGATGGTTAAGGTCAAGAGGAACTGTGCCAGGAGGGTAGATAGGCTCATGGATACCAACTGTAGATGAGGGGCCTTGAGGAGGGGCTCCTAAAGGCTGAGTCGGGGTGATAGGAGCATGTTGCGAGGGCTGGGGTTGCTCACTAGTCGAAGCGGGTGATTTGAGGTCAGACCGAGATGATTGCATCATGAAAATGTTCGATGAGTTGGGATTGGAGATAGGAGGAGAAAGACCATGGAATGAACCAAGAAAAGAGGATTCTTGCAGACTCTGGGTGAAACAATGGTAAAATGTTCGACTATTTATTTATTGGCTACCGAAGAGATGATGGACTTAGGGGAGGTCTGAGACTTCGGTTCGTAATATGTCAACTGGTCGATGGTGACAATATTTCCATTGTGAGGAAAACACATATTACGGTGAACCGCAAATGGGAAATTAGACATCGCATAAGTGTAACTACAACCCAATAGAATTTTGTAATCTAAGGGGGTATCAATGACTTCTACGTCAACACAAATAGTCTTGCCTGCAAGAGTAATAGGACAATTACAGAACAGGCCTATGGGCTGGGAAGAGTGGCCATCCCACGCTCGAAGGGTGATAGTGGAAGTGGCCAACTCAGGAGATCCGAGTTGCTTCCAAACTGAAGAGGACATCACATAGGTGGATTCCCCCTTGTCAATGATACAATGGGAGACGTTGGCATTCCAGATCTTGACAAGGATTTGGAAGGCGACGGAAGTAGGAAGAGGGGGAATGCTCTGACCGATCAACATTGAAGATGATCAAATGATCATGTGAAGGATACATATTTCCCATGGCAGTTAGTAGAGCTTTTTTCTTTGAAGGCCACGACTGGAGGAGTTCCATTGTTGAGATGGGAGCAGGGGATTTCATCAAATCATCTACTATACTATACGAATGGGCAACTTTACTAGAAGCAGTGTTTTGGCGTGATGGTTCCTTGGGGATATTGGTATGAACTTCTGCCTTAGGCTGAGGGATCAGTAAAGGACCATTGGTTGTTAAAAGAGGCTCTGTGGAACCCGAGCTCATGGGCTGGGAAGAGTGGCCATCCCACGCTCGAAGGGTGATAGTGGAAGTGGCCAACTCAGGAGATCCGAGTTGCTTCCAAACTGAAGAGGACATCACATAGGTGGATTCCCCCTTGTCAATGATACAATGGGAGACGTTGGCATTCCAGATCTTGACAAGGATTTGGAAGGCGACGGAAGTAGGAAGAGGGGGAATGCTCTGACCGATCAACATTGAAGATGATCAAATGATCATGTGAAGGATACATATTTCCCATGGCAGTTAGTAGAGCTTTTTTCTTTGAAGGCCACGACTGGAGGAGTTCCATTGTTGAGATGGGAGCAGGGGATTTCATCAAATCATCTACTATACTATACGAATGGGCAACTTTACTAGAAGCAGTGTTTTGGCGTGATGGTTCCTTGGGGATATTGGTATGAACTTCTGCCTTAGGCTGAGGGATCAGTAAAGGACCATTGGTTGTTAAAAGAGGCTCTGTGGAACCCGAAGAAGGGGGCTCGGGGGTAGACGTAGTAGGAGGCTTGTTGTAATGACGAGACCGAATTTGAAGGTTGAGGTCAATGGGAATGGGTTGGTCAAAGTTCATCATGAGAATATGGTAGTCAGAGGTGCCAGATGGAGGAGGTTGAGTGGCCACCTGATCTTTAGGTGGTTAGGTAGCCACGAATCCTTGCTAGGGGAAAGGATTAGTAAATGTGGCCAGTTGGATAGGTTCAACATGGGGAGGAACTGAAGGGGAGGCTTGCTGTCCTCAGATTTCTGCTTGAGCTTCCGAATCTTCCGCATCTGAGGTAAAAGAGGAAAATCGTTGGTATAGTGACCATAAACACCGCGACAAGATTTTTTTTTTTCATGCGAACATGCCTGTCCTGCTTGGGCTGAGTGCCCTGTTGCTGGTTAGAAGTGTTAGGTGTATTCCCTTAGGGATTGGGTCCTGGATTACCTGGGGCAGATTGGTTTTGGTAGCCTTTCCTCTTCTTTTTGGAAGTAGGAGGATTAGTCACACCTTGCTTTGCATACACTTGCCCCTTTGGGGGGGGGGGTGGTGGCTGCTGTTGCGGGGGTTGAGAAGGCAAGGGATGCTGAGGTGCTAATGTTGGAGGAGCTGGAGCACCAGGCTATTGATATAGATAATAAGGAGGTTGGGCAACATTGTGGTAAGAAGGTGGGGCAAAAGGAGAAGGCATGACGTATCCTGGATACATGGTACCGGGAGGGGGAAAAGTGCTGAAGGAGTTGGCCCCTCCCTGAGGGAAACTATAACCCATGGGAGGATGAGTGTACAGATGAGAAAGGGCTCCAATGATGCTGTCAGTGGCATGGTATGCCCCCAATGCATTGGTACCACTGGGTCTAGGGAGATCAGGTAAGACGGTATAAACATAACCAGATTGTTCGTAGATGACATCATATTTCAACGCGATCTGGAGGGAAGCTTCTTCGGTCTGAGGGAAATGAGATGTGACATATTTTCCAATAGCAGGAAAAAGGGATATGAGAAACGAGTCTATGTGGACACGGTCTTCGAAGGTAGGGGCTTGACATAGGATCTTTCTTCTCTTCCATTCCTGGACATGATCAGATAGGCGGGTCGTAGACGATTGATGGAAAGAGGTCAAAAGTTAGGTACCAGTGTCATAACGAAGGGGAAGCTGGAAGTAAGATAGAAAAGCCCTGGTAGGAGAAGCAAAAGTAGTATGATAGGAGGAGGCCTGGTCAAAATACCACTTAGAAGCTTCTCCAGTAAGCGTACGTTGGAACAAACAAAGACAGACAGAGTCATCAGTGATGGAGTTAGACGAACACCACATGTGGAAAGATCGAACATGGTTTGTAGGATATTCTCTAACCTTCAAAGTTGGCGATGTCGGAAGGGAGCTTGGTTGGCATAGTAGGCCAACTAGGATCATGGTGTATGGGGTCATTGATCAACTGGTTAAAATCGGGAAGACTGAGACCTACCATATAAGGGAGCAAGGGAGTAGCCAGAATAGTTCCTGTTGTGGTCCCACTAGTAGTATTCCCAACATTAGGGATGGGGCAACCACCAGCATTAGGTCCTGAACCAGACATGGTGAAGGTGAAAGGAGGATAACCGGGGATAGAACTAGAAGGGGAACCTGATGAAGCAGAAGGGGAACTTGATGAACCAGAAGCAGAGTTAGAATGGGGACTCAGTGGAGGAGTAACTCAAATCCTACACGAAGGAGTAAGTATTCTTAATAAAAACTGAGGATGAAGGCCAAGAAGTCTCTGGGATAAACACCTTGGGGGTGCAATGATGAAAAATAGACACAGATCATAGAAGGAAGAGAGACCAACAAGGGCAAGGAGGTGCAAGATCAAATGATTACAATGTCGAAACAAGGGTAGAGAGGTGTGGGGTCAAATGATTACAATGTTATAGTCTTGGCTTGGCGGTGTAAACCAGGCGCTCTTCACTTAGGGTGTGCATGTATGTGATAAGTGTGTTAATTTAATTAAACCTAGACGTTTGAAGAGAAAAAGAAAAAAGAAAAATATGAAAATAACAGTGAAGTAAACTGAAATATGACAGAAAATAAACAACTAATGATGCATAAATTTAAACCCAAGGAGGTGGGCTTCCCAATACCTAGTCTATGGGTGGGAAAAATCTAGTTAAAACACACAAAAAATGGCCAATGGATCTAAATTTGGGAGGGACAAGGATCTAAAGGTCAGATTTGCTGGAAATAGGTGCAAAAAAACATCAAAAAACCAAAGGGAAAAGTGTTGCAAATGAGGTGGCGAAAGGCTACAGCCTGAAGGGAAACGGAGGGGACCCTAGAGGAGGACCCAAAAAAAATGAAAAGAGGTGTTTTGGATTGATAAATAACCAATCTGAAATGGATCTGAAGGTACAAGATCAGATCTGAAAAATGGCTGAACAGACTGAAATCTCAGACGACCTGCTTCAGTTAAACTCCTCCTAAAAAGGTGGAAGCGTACTGAAGCCCTAGGGGGATAGGTTCCTACTTAGACGAGTAAAAAAGAGAAATTACAGGTCCAAGATGGTTGGAGACAGAGGTCAGACAACCTTGAATAGTAGCCCTGACAAACCCAGAAAAATCACAGAAAAATTCCAGCAAAAAGTACAAGTCGCAGTTTCTGACCTATTTTTAGCAGAGGTCATAGGTTTGAGGCTTTTTTCTACGTACTGAAGGTTGAGGTCGCATGTTTTGGCCGAAAAAGTGCGACCAAAACTTCTGGAACTCTCAGGAGCAGGTTTCAAAAAAAAGTGTCGTCTCAGCTGCGGCTGAAACCTGTCACCTGCGTACTAGGCCCAGAAACACACGAAAGTTAGAATTTTTACTGTTTTATGGTTTTAAAGGTTTAAAAAAACATAAATAAAAGAAAAAACAAGAATCTAAAGAAAAACCCTAGGGGTTGAAGCAGCTGGTCATGCATGGATCTGAAAAATAATAGCGGTCGTAATTATAAACCCTTTTGGAGTCACCAATTGTTACTGTGAATGCTAATCACAAGTGTATGAAAAAAGCTCACTTTAGATGTGCATAACAAACAACCCTAACATCAAATATGACTGCCAATTTCCTTAGATCTACAGTTATTTGACCAAGATAAATGCCAGAAAATCCAGATATATGAAGTTAAAGACATTAAATAGCAAATAAAGCAAGAGTTGCTCCATGCATCCAATAGAAAAGACAAGAATGTTTTTAAATAATTTTGTATTTATGACACATGGGAAGGGAACATAGAAAGATGTTACGAGTCCCCCTCAATGGGATGGGTTCTTTTATGTCCTCAGTGCTTCAGATCTAAGATCTCTCTCTCTTGATGGTGTATAAAACCCAGACAAAAATGGAACTCAAAGGGAGCTCACAAGAAAAATGGTAGCAAAATATGACATGATGGAGGATCAAATTCAGACCAAAAGTATAGATCCAGAGTGATCTTTAGGCAAAAAAAGGTAGTGAATGAATGGAAAAACCCTTCTATTTATAACAAAATATTGAGTTAGTCTAGATATTGGTGCATAATTAAAATATTATTAACCAATCTAGATCCAACTTTTATGGAATATTTTATTATATTTGTTGGAGGGAAAAGAATTTGAATTTGGTCAAATCCCTTTATTTGTAAATAATAAATAAATAAATGATTTATTTATTATTTTAAGAGTTTGGTCGAGTAATAATTAAATAAATAGTGATTTATTCAATTATTTATAAATGATTTAGTCAAATTTAACAAGGAATATTATTTAAATAATGTTTAAATAATTATTCCTAGAAAATAATAAGATAAATAGTGATTTATCTAATTAATTTTCTTGTTTTGGGTTAAATATGACCAAGAATATTAATTAAACTGTTGTTTAACTAATTATCCCTTGAGGAAAATAAAACAAATAAGGATTTATTCAGTTATTCCTCATGGGGTTTCCTGTTTAGACCATAAACAACTTCATAAATTATGGATTACTAAGTTATTTTTCATAGTGAAAAATAACTTTACTAGGGTAAAATTGGTCTTACATGGTGCATTTTGTTCCATCTAATATTAACAGGTTAGATGACCAAAAATTGGTGTAACATATATAACAAGCTGCTGTTGTATCTCAATCATAGCTGGTTATAAGGTTTGCCATGCTGAGATTTATCCAGGATAGGGGGGCCCCCTACAGAGTTGGCTGGTGCAGATTGAATGGAATGTAGACTAAATGCAGACTCAGACTGACAAAATCTGGAGTAGAGCTTACTTAATCAAAACAACTATGGGGAACTTACTATTACATATTTCTATCTCGGGTCTATTTCGACGCCGTTCGTTGGACCACCTTGCTCTGTAGATGTTGGCCCCATCAAAGCAATGATTATTTGGTTGGACCATGTCAACCATTATGTACTATACTTCTACCCAAACAAAACGTTGGGAGATTACAAAATTGCAGATAAGCTGTTTTTGGAAAATATACTGAGCAATATGATGGTTGGGGCTAGCACTGCCGAATTTACTAGCTATGGATCAAACATTGGAATAAGCTCTTTAACTGCTGATTGTTCAAACATCTTAAATTTTTTTATGTTGATTTGCGAGTGGAAAGCATGAAAAAAAGAGTGATTGACTATAGGGTAAAAAGTGGGGTCCCAACAGATGACCATCAGTTTGTGGATGAAATGCAATAGAGAATTGCACCCATATGATGGATGAGCAAGAAATCGATGGAGGCCCCTCTCCCAGTGGTCGAGTCATGCTTACACAACCTCTCCTTTGTACCTATTCTTTTAGTCGAGAGTTCAGCTGGCTCACCCTCACCCTAGAGAAATGTTGTGAAATGGCACTATTCCGAAATCCAAATGATCTTTCACCTCGTATATTTAATCCAATACTAAGAGAGGATACCTCCCCGCCATTAGTGGTGGGTGGTGAAGAAGTTTCGTTGCCCTGCCTGCCAGCCTGTAAGGAAGGGTGGATTTCCAATGAAGGGGAAGAACTCCACTACTATTTTTTATCTTAATTGGTAAAACACTAACAAGGGCACTCGCTTATCGAAAGGGCATGCAACACAAGATTGAAGATTGCCCGCCCCGTAAGCCGCAGAAAAGCATCCAGACTAGCTCAAAAATTTCTCCTTTGGTAAGTGGGAGGAAGTTAGGTCGCTGGCCATTTGTGTTTGGACGAGTTGTGATAACTATAGATACATGACGCACTAACCTCGCTAACCAAATTTCTTGTCCCGATTAACCCATATTTATTCCCCTCAAAGATAGTGATGAAACATAAAAGTATGTAGAGAAAAAAGTCAGATACACGGAAAGGACTGGAGACAAGTAAACTAGATCATTACCCCCTATGGACTATTATATGTCTGCTAACCCTTGAATCATAATCGAAGCTTATTTTTTAATCTCTAATGGCATAATGACATATCTAAGAGAATCAAAGAGCTAAAGTACTACGACTCTAACCATCCATCCCATCTAAACATACATACTCTCTAGCCCAACCCTACCACCCATACCATCATATTCTGCCTTTATGATTCAATATTTCCTCCACAAATGGATCTATCCTTCACAAGGAAAGTCGGTACAAATAATAGTTGTAAGTTGAGGTTGAAATTGCTACAAAGGAAAGCGAACTTTATTACTACTTCTCATTTATCCATTGTTGTATTCCTTCCTCATCCTTATTCTTATCCATTCCCGTCTTCCTCATCCTTATTATTATCCTTCCCGTTCTTGCCTCCTTTTTTCCAGGGGCTAACCTAAATAATATGTTTAGATATATCTATTGTTCTAGCTTGCCGGGGTGAGTGAAACTATCTACTAGGTAGAATATATTTAGACAGGTTGGAAGGGGTAGTTGACACTACTTTCCAGGGTGGAACTACTAGATAGGTTCTTTTTATTGGTAAGTATTTACTCGCTCCCCACTTTGGTCAAGAGCTTTCGGTCCTCACCCTCCTTGCCCTTCTACCGTCGGGCTAGTAGTTCCTTCTAACGTTGGGTTTTCGAGATGAATCCCTTACCCTTCTTTGGTCGGGCGAGCGAACTTAATGTTACCTCCCCCCTCACCCTCCTATTTTTGTCGGGTGAGAAATAAGACACACTAATGTCTGATGCAGACATTAGTATCGCTAGGATCTGTTGGTCCCACACTAGTGTGTGTGCTGCAATTTCTTGTTGGACTTCAACACATTACAATACCATGGCTCATTTGGAGAAACAAAACAATGATGGAATGCCTATCATAGTAGAGTCTCACGAATTTGTGTTGGCTCCAATTCTCATTAATACGTATAAACTGGTGGATGATTTTAACGCGGATGATATAATTTAATGGAATGAAGCCAATACAACTTTTATTCTTTGGAGACCTGCAAAATTCACCAGATATTTATTGTTGAATTACTTCAAGCACACCAATTTCTCAAGTTTTGTTTGCCAACTAAATACATGTGTAAGTATTTTGCATTTTAATATTTTATTCATGTTAAGAGTATCATTTTGGGAGAGAAATCTAAATATGAAACATATTTCGATTTTTGCAATTTGTTACATATTTATTTTTCAAACTTTTAAGCATATGGCATCAAGATACAAGAGCCCTCATGGCCACCAGATTCTAGGTCACTGTATGAGAACTAGTAATAAAATACATTGAAGCTTGTTTATTCCATCTGCCCGAGGTTTAAATCTACTACCATGCATCAAAATAAATGAACCCACATTACCACCAAGCTCTGGGCCACTATATCAGAATTAGAAACAAAAATAGTTTTTTTTTTTTCTTGTTGGCACCGTTTTTTTTGTTGACTATATAAAAATAACCAATAAAGAGACAAGACATGACTAAAAATAGGGTAAAAACAATTTTTTTTCTTACCAAATTTATGACATTTTGTTTTAAGAATGTAAATAATTCAAATGTCGTTGTAAACATGCATTTCTTATTAGGGATTTTTAAACTCATTGCATTTATTATAATTTTTTATATTTTGAAAAATGTGTGATTTACCATCTTTTCCATGTCTTTGGTAGTTGTTTCATTGACCTTTTTCATTTTTCATATTTGAGGTCCACCATATTGAACACATGTACAAAAGTTGTAACTATGATATTAGACCTCCATGGTTGATGTTTCCCCCTTGTTCTCTTTATTTTTTTTTGGTTTTACAGCGACCTATAACCATATATCGGGTGGGCTATCAAACAACATTTTCCAAATTTATTTTATTTTCTTTAATGGTATTTAACTTCTTGATATATTTAACCAAGTTCAACTCTTGGGGACATGGACTGCACATAGTTCATCACAAATTGCAATTGAAAATGGAAACACATTTAAAAAACAAAACGGTGTTGAGGAGGTCTCAGTTTAAGAATTAAACAACTTATTATGAAGTGTCAAACCAGGAGGTAACTCCTCAAATCAGAATGTGTATTAGCTGAAGAATGTACATGCATTTATAGAAGGAGGTGAGGCTATTGGGATTCATCTCCCAATGACTCTTGGCCTTCCTTATTTCCTAATATTAAATAATATAAAATATTACATGTGCACACCCATCCCATAGGATTAGGTGTCAACATTCCCCCGTTTAATCCGAAGGGATGTTGGTGAGTCCAAGCATCGATCTAAACTTTTCAAACTTTTCTCTTCCAAGTGCTTTGGTGAAGATGTCAGTAGTTTGCTCATTTGTGGAACAATGATGTAGATGGATGGTTTTGGCCTGAACATGATGTCGAATTAGATGGTACTTTGTATTGATGTGCTTTGTTCGATCATGGAACTTTGGGTTCTTGGTCAATTTTATTGCAGAAGTGTTGTCGATCATGAGTGGAGTGGAATACATTTGTTTCATCTGCAAATCTTCCAGGATCTTCCAGAGCCACACAATTTCCTTTTTTGCTTCAGCTGCTGCCACATATTCTGCCTCGGTCGTGGAATCTGCTGGAACTGACTGTTTGCGTGATCTCCATGAGACAACTCCTGATCCAAGACTCATGGTGTAACCTGTAGTAGACACCCTTGTTTCTTTGTCGCCATCAAAGTCTGAATCAGAGTATCCGATCAAGTTGAAGTCGCCTACCTGTGAATATTTGAGTCCAAAGTCTTGAGTCGCCTTCAAGTACCTTAACACTCTTTTTATAATGAGACCAATGTCCTTCTTGAGGTTTACACATGAACATTCATGGATTCAGAGAAAATGAAGCTCTGTAGGAGTCTGGTGGTGGTCAGATAGATAAGACTTCCTACAAGCTGTCTATACTTAGTTGCATCCTCCAATTCCTTCCCTTCAATAGATGTGAGCTTCAAGTTTTGTTCCATTGGAGTGCTTAAGGGATTACGGTCATCCATGCCAAATTTGTTCAAGAGATCTCCAATGTACTTCTTCTGAGAAAGAAATATGAATTTAGGATGTTGAATTACTTCAATACCCAAATAGTAATGAACATGACCCAAATCGGTCATTTCAAAACCTTTCTTCAACTCTTTCTTCATGGATGCAATATAGCTCTCATTGTTTCCTGTTATCAAAAGATCATCTACATATACCACAAGATATACAACTGTTTTTCAAACTTTCTTAACAAACAAAGTTGCATCATCAAGATCAAAATGTTTGAAGTCAAGTTTCAGAAGATGCTCGGTCAATTTCTCATACCAGGCTCATGGTGCTTGCTTGAGGCCATACAAGGATTTTACAAGTTTGCAAACTTTGTGTTCTTGACCCTTTATCACAAATCCTTCTGGCTGGGACATATAAACTTTCTCCTTTAGATCTCCATTAAAGAAGGTTTTTTTTACATCCATCTGATGGAATTTCCATCCATTCTGAGCTGCTAAGGCAAAGAGAGTCTGGATGGTAGTCCATTTTGCTGTGGGAGCAAAAGTTTCTTCATAATCGACTCCTTCTTTTTGTGCGAATCCTTTTGCCACAAGCCTGGCCTTGTGCTTGTCAAGTGAGCCATCTGCTTTGTACTTGTTCTTGTAGACCCACTTACATCCAATTGGTTTTGTTCCCAAAGGTGGATCAACCAGCTTCCAAGTGCCATTCTTTATCAAGGCATCATACTCCTTCTGCATCGCTTCTTTCCATTCATCATGAGAAGTGGCTTCTTTGAAGGAAGTTGGTTCATGATCTGTAGACAAACTCAATTCACAGTTATAAGTAATATCCATATCAACAGGGGAATCAGAATTATCTACATCACCTTCGATTTCTTGAGTGGAACTTCTTGTTCCTATTTTTCCAACCTCATCAGGATGAACATCCTCCAGTGTCTTTGTCAGCCATTTGGGAGGACCTTTCTGAGATGGCCCCGGCTGGTCACTTGACTGAGTTGGGATTGATTCAAGATTCAATCTCCCAATTCTGTCAATCACATCATCCAATGTGTCATCAGTGGTTGTTTCTTCATGTGGGGGAGAGAGTGCTTCAGGACATGATTCCACAGTTTGATTCAATATCGGAATCCCCCCTTCAAGATGTGGAATCACATTATCAAATTCTTGGAAAGAATTTGCATGTGTGAATCTATCCAGGCGATCAAGTTGCCGCTCAACAACCTTGTCACTCTTGGAAGATTCAAGAAATATGACATCTCTTGCTATCACAAACTTTTTATTTGCTTCATCATAGAGACGATATCCTTTGGAGGTATTGGAGTACCCCAAGAAGATACATTTTCTGCTTCTAGCACCAAGTTTGTTCCTTTGACCCTTGGGTATCAAGGCATAAAAGGTGGACCCAAAGACCCTGAAATGCTTTACCGAAGGAATGTGGCCATGCCACATTTCAAAAGGAGTTTTGTTTCTAATTGAACTTGAAGGACACCTATTCTTTATGTAAACAGCACATAGAACCGCATCAGCCCAAAACATCAATTTTACATTCTTGAAAAATAACATGGAGCGGACCATATTTAAAATGGTTCTGTTCATTCTTTCAGCTACACCGTTCTGTTGTGGATTATATGGCACAGTGGTTTGATGTTTGATTCCATGTTGACAAAGATAATTTTCAAATTCGTTTGAGGTGTATTCTTTTCCATTATCAGTACGTAGAGAGCCAATATGTGTTTGTGCATCATTTTCAATCCATGCATGAAAATTCTTGAAAGTTTGAAAAGCATCAGACTTATTCTTCAGTAAGTAAATCCAACACATTCTGGTGTAGTCATCAATAAATGTCATCATGTATTTGTTTCCATTTGCAAAAGAAATAGGCATAGGGCCACATAAATCTGAATGAACAAGTTCAAGTTTCCTATGTGCTCTTGAGTGTGAATCATGAAATGGCTGTTTGCTATGCTTTCCTAGAATACATGCATCACATTCCTTAGGTTTTCTAGGAATTGTAGGCAGTCCATCAACACCATTTTCTTCAACAAACGAAGGCTGTCATAATTTAAGTGTCCAAATCTAGCATGCCATAAAAGACTTGATGGAAATGTACCTTCATCATGATATGAACTGAATGCAAAGTTTTGAGCATGAGCAGATGAACCTTTCAGCTTCAAGAGTCTTCCTTCTTCTATTCCCTCCATGACAAGTGAGTGATCTGATGCTGCTCCGCTTCGCCAGCCATCAAACAAGCCAATTGGAGGTCTCAGCTCGCTGATTTCGACCAGGGACAACAAGTTTCTTCAACTCAGTGGAGGTATAGAACCTCATGTAGGATATGATCGTACACTGCGCTTAAGCTCGACCGTGCCAAGCCCCCGATGGCTTGAGTTTGGATTTATATTCGCGAAATATACCGCTCCATCAACTTTGTCGTTGAATTCTTTCAAAAATATTTTCTAAATGTCATGTGACATGTTGTTTCCCTAATCTAGCAACCAATCATCTCTCCATGAAGTAAATGAAACATCAAATAGGTTTTCGCTACTCCATTGTTACAATGCTAGAACGAGTCGATTCCAAATGTGGGTTTACCTTTGTCTGCCATTAGTTTTACCTTTGCTGCTGAGGTTTAGATTGTTTGCCCCCCTTTTCCCTGAAGTTTCTTCTTCGTCTTCTGCCTTCTCTTCCTCTGGATGGACCTGAAGCATGTCTTTTTTCTCTCTATGCCAAGTAGGCAGCCTCTTTAGAAGATGAAGGGACTGGCATCTTCTTTTGAAGGAGGAGAGAAAAAAACTTTGCTGGAGAATCTCTTTTGAAGGAGAGAAAACAAAAATACTCTTTGTTGGAAAATATACTGAATTTAAAGGACAAAAACAATTTTTTCTAAAAGACTGAATTTAAAAGGACACAAAATCTCTTGCTAAAAAACTGAATTCTGCACCAAAAAAAATATATGTATTTTTTTTTGTTTGGAAAAAAAAATTTGTATGATATGGTTGGGGAGGGGCGGTATAATATGAAGTGGAATGGTATTAAATATGGATGGCCTAGTATTATATGAGGGCGGTATTGAATATTAGAAATGGAAGGCGGTAATAATGTGATAGAGCGGTACTGTGAAATGGAAGGGACGTGGTATTAAAAGATGGGAGGGCAGTGTGGGGCGTGGTATATGGAGAGCGACAGACATCGTTTTTATATATATCGACACATATGACAGCGTATGGTGTGACAACGTATTATATATGCAAGAGGGGCGTATTATTAAATAGGAGAGGGTGGTATTGAATGTAATGAGGGCGGGAATATATGAACAGTGGCAGCGTGCAGTGTAGAACGGATTGGGCGGTATTATGATGGTGGTATTGTTAAAACACAGACAGCGTATTATAATGGGAGGCGGTATCGCAGACAGCATATTATAATGGGAGGCGGTAATGCAGACGGACAGAGCGTGTTATAGCGTGAAGGGGAGCGGTATATGGATATGACAGCACTGTATGAAACATCGTAATATGTATTGGAATTACAAATTACGTGGATATGACAGCCTTGATATGGGAGTGCGATATGCGTAGGGCCGACTGTGAAATGTGGAGATCGATTGTAGCAGGGGCGGAATTCGTTGCAACGTTGAAGTCGAGGACACAAGCCCCACGGTGGTCGCCACACAAGTCTTTGCAGATATTATGTATGGTGAACACTGTATCGAATCAGGAGGCATCGTTGTATTATAACATAGCGTTGTATGGAGGGATAGCAGTGAGGGCGGAGAGATAGCAGTGAGGGTGGAGTGTGGAGCGGATTCCACTGTGGAGGGCGTATTGAACAACGCAAATGATAGTGGGACTGTGGAATAGAGGGATGTGAGGAATGTGAATGAGAGAGGAGCGCAGGTCGATGAGGGAGATAGCGGATAGGGGAAATGGGTGAGGGAAGTGTGAGGGGGCAAGGGAGTGTGGAAGAACGTAGGGAGAGAGTAGGATGTGAGGTGCATTACAAAAATCTGGAATGGCAGAGTGCAGGACTGTAGAATTGCAGAGTGGCAGGGGCTGCAATTTGCAGAATTTCAGGGTCTGCAGAATTGCAGAATCTTCAGGAGCCGCAGGAGCTGAAAATGTCAGACCTGTGGATAATTGAAGAGAAAAAAAATGCAGAATAACAGTATAGCATTTTAGGAGCAGAAAAAAACTATTAATAAAAACTGACTGAGCAAAGGAGAGGGAGTTACACCACAGGCAGAAATGCCAATAGGGGGGCTGGCTCTGATACCATGTCAAACCAGGAGGTAACTCCTCAAATCAGAATGTGTATTAGCTGAAGAATGTACATGCATTTATAGATGGAGGTGAGGCTATTGGGATTCATCTACCAATGACTCTTGGCCTTCCTTATTTCCTAATATTAAATAATATAGAATATTACATGTGCACACCCATCCCATAGGATTAGGTGTCAACATAAAGTTTGAACCATCAAGGACATGAAATATCACAATAACATCTCTAAAACTTCTCTAAAACAGGTTAGAGTCCAAAACTTGACTGCATCTCAAGTAACTTCCTCAACCCATGGTAGTTAATTTATATATCCTATCCTTCTAGACTCAAAAATTGTGTTCAACCTATGTAAGTTTTTCTCCTATTCTTTAACCTCATTCCCTTGGGCGATAGTTTTACATTTTCAAACACACATGTCAGTGATTCATAACCATTTGGATATAATTGGACATACATGAACAAAAACCCATATCCAACAACATACAAATTCTTGTTCACACACAACCTACATGTTCAAAGGAAGTCATTTGTCAAATATATTTGCCAGTAGAACTTTGGAGTCTTTAAATCTATCCATTTTCTTTTGTTTCTTCTTAACCTATCTTCTTAGTTGGGATTCTCTTCAACCCCTTTGTAATTTTCTCTGAGGAGTTTCCTCTTTTAGGTGCTCTTGTTCCTTTTATTACTTATCTATTCTATTCGCATTAACTTGCTTTGGTCATGGATGAAAAAAAATAATTTTCACTTGCAACGTGTAAGTTGAAAAAGACATCTAGGCTTGGCAACTAAGTTGTTAACTTGAATATTGTATATGAGTTTAGGATTGGGTTTTTTATTACATGTTATATCGTTTGTATTGACATTTTGAAAAGGATAGACACACATAGGATTTATTGCAACACACTTTTGACCATTTGGTCATGGCCTATCTTTGTAATCTGTCTTAGTTTTAATAGGAAATTTCGATTGAGTCCAACTTGGTTTGATAATATTAACCTCAATACTCCAATTTTGATCACTAGGCAGCTAAATTACTAACTAGAAATTGTTTTATTTTTTGGGTTTGTACTAATCCTACCATGGGAAAATTTGCCATTTACTTCAGCCACATATAAGCTTTTGTAAAATAGAGACATTTGAGCATTTATTAGACTAGCTTTCTGGTCATTGTGGAAATAATTGGTCTTTTTTCTATGGCTTGAATTTAAATAGAACATATGTATTGGGGCTACTTTGTGATCAAGAGATCATGTGTTATGCTCAAAATTTAAAGTGCTCAAAATAGGTCCGAACCTGAGTGACCAGAAAGGTCTCGTCGTTGCGATTCCAGCACCGTGAACTGTTCGAAAAACTGATGTCATATGAGGAAGATATCGCGTTCTGTCCGTTTTCCCAAAGAACAAAAATTTTGTGACTGGATGCCCAGTCAATATGCAAGTACAAACAGCATGTATATTCTGGAGAATATTCCATTTTTCTCCAACCAACTAGATCACGCCATGTGGCATGATGTGGCCCATTAACTTTTGGTGGTACGAAGGTGTGATATTGACCATTGATGTGTTTTAATAAGGGTTGTTGGATGAGCAACACGTGGCAAACCCGTAGGCCGCCACATGTCCTTAGGAGGGTTCAGTAAAATTTTATGGAGTCGGGGGGGGGGGGGGGGGTCTACCCCACGACCTCCGACCTGCCCATAAAGACTTCCCACTAGTCCACCTACCGTTTAGTTCTTAACCCTTATGTCTCCTAGTTTCATTTATGGTGTTAATGTTTTTCATTTGGGTAAGGGGACTGCCAACGGTCTCAACCTGCTGGTGGCCCCAAGACTTGTTCACATGGCATGTTAACCCACAAAATTAACGTTTAAACTGGTGGATCAAACACTATAACCCTCGGCCATAAACGCGATGACATCTTTTGGTGTAACATTAATACGACAGGTGACAGTTATATACAACATGACCTTCGGTGGGATAAAATCCATCACACGCCATGGTTACATATTTGGTTGCAGTTAACAGTCGTTTAGGTGGCTAATCCAGCAGGTATTTATGAACCTGTCACATGGTGGAGTAAACAACAACTAATGCCACCGTTTGTAGAATGTTGCGCAGCCTCCAGGTTCCAAGCCACCATGCGGGTTTATTCCAACGGTAACAACGTAGATGACGAGGGGTCGACATGTAACCACCCCATTCGCTTGAATTTAAAACTTATTGGTTTATCTAGTGGAGATTATAGCGCCGACCCTAAATTTATGGTTTTCATTCAATTTAACTCCAGTTAAGTGCATGTCTCCACTTTTAGTGGAGCTTTCCTAGCTGTCATTGGGAAAAATGCATTGGGAGGTCAATTTTCGACCAATTTTGGTGAAACAAGAGTCTACCTAGAATAATTTGAGCATTATGGAGCCATTGGTGCAGAGAAAAAAGCCATTAGAGGCCTATAAATACATGAAATTTATAATTTTGAGCATAATGACAAAGAGGGACATGCCATTGGGAGCTGGACCAGCAGATGTAGCCCAGGACGGGTGAAATGCTTCATCATGCCTACTGTGTAAAACTTATGTGTGATTGTATTTCTTTGTTATACACTATTTTTCAGTGTTTTTAGGGCTTATTTTCATGCTTAAATCTCACTAATTCATCTATGTTTCATGGTTAAAACACTCATTCCTTAAGCAAACAAAAGGAGACAATTTGTACATGTTTATATTACTGAAAGGACACTTAGGACAACAAAACTAATACACTCCTTTCAGTTCACTTAGAATATGAAAAGTTGATGAATATTGATATATGTCCTTGGATTGGCCCATTATACATATTTTTTATATTGATATAATACTATATTAGCTATTGGAGATATTATCTTGATATAAGACTCTAATAGCTATTGTCTTTGTATTTCGAGAATCAGGAGGAGGTATATATTTTTCGGGTCCTATTGTATTAGCATCATAATTAATTGGAATTTTTGAATTTTTTTTTTTAGCATTAGGGTACCATATTTTGGTTTTTTTGTTCATTTCCTATCTAATATTATCATCCTTAAATAGGAATATTACTTTAAATCAGAGCAAGTTGGTCAATTAATTGTCAGTGTCTACTTAGAATAATCTAAGTTATGGAACTTTCCAAAGTTTCTGGATGAATTGCAAAAATGGTTTTGTTAATCCCTTTCTCAGCGATATCCCCAAGAATTTCATTAAGGATTTGTATTTAGTGAAAATTTTTGGAGTTTCCGGTGACGGAATCCGGCGGATAAATTTGAGGTGAAATTTTGATTTATGTTATTTAAATTGGTTTTTTCATTATATATATGTATTCAACACCCTCAAAAACCCAAGGCACTTTGATTGTGCAGGATTAAGCTCAAACTTGTGATTTCAATGAATTCTTTCCGGATTTTAAAGAAATTTGATAGGAAAAATCCACCTGAAAAGTCTTCAAAAATTCGCACTAATGTCAACTCGTTTCATTAATTCAAATACAATGCAAACATGACTTTAGGGTAGAATTGTTGATGTGTGAAAATCATAGTTATCTAGACTTTTTGGGTGGTAGTATTCTTCCATTTTGGAGATGCTAGAATGGTAAATTCCAAGAACATTCTATAGTTGTACTTATTTAGTGCAAAATGAAGGGGAAATTGAGGTGACATAACCAACTACTATCACTTTTTTTTTGCATCATTATCTACTTCTTTTATGGTCTATTTGGACTAGTTTGAGCTTTGATATACAAAACTTTCAAATGTTTTTATATATGTTCAAGCAATAGTTCTACTAAACTATTTCTTTGAAATGTCCAACAAGATCCCATTAGTTCTAATGTATGTTGGACATGACTTTAGTGCCAAATGGCCATATGTCAATGCTTGCCAAGCCTACTTTGGATGGGAGTGTTTTGTCATTTCAGAGATGCTAGAAAGGTAGTTTACAAGTATATTTTGTTGTTATATGTCTTTTCATGCAGAATTGAGAACTAAGGTGAGGTAAATAATTACCATAACCTTGTTTTGGCATCACATGTATACTTCTTCTATAGGTGATAATTGGTTCAAGCCACTACAAGGAAAATACCATCTAGCGGATGTTTTTGAGGAACCCCACAGAAAAATACCCCATACATCCATTTCTAGCAGAGGTTACTAGAGGAGGTTGGCGGGTGGAGGGTTTGCAGATGTTTTCCGCTCGGTGCACTTATCATTAAACGTCGCCCCAGTGCTCTGCAATACCGAAAGCACCGGTTGACACAAAAAAATGGCACACCGGACATCGTGCACTCCATACACACCCACCTGGTGCGTTGTATTATTCTATAACACCGATGCGTCACACATCTTTTGCGCTGGTGCATTATAAAACACCGCGCCAAAACCGAAACCGCTCGGTACGATAGAATGAAACTACACCAGTGCATCATAAAACAACGCGCCAAAACACAAACCGACCAGTGTGTTTGTAAGAAATAACACCAGTGCTCCTATAAACCACGCGCACCAGTAAAGGGTTAAATTAAAAAAAATTATGGCAAAAAACCCAGATTTTTCATTTTTCCAGTGCTCTTGAGTTCTCAATTACCGGTGCGCACTCTACCATAGAACGCATCGGTGCGCACAAAACATTGTCACACCGGACAGAGTGCATGACGTACACACCCACCTAGGGCGTCCAATTATGGTAACACACTGGTGCTTCACTACTCTTCCACGTCGGTGCATCATAAAACATCCTGCCAAAATAGAAACGTGTCGGTGCATTCTTATCGAAGAGCACCGGTGCGCCTATAAAATGCACGCACTGGAATAACATTAAATAAAAAAAAAATTATGGCCAAAAAATTAGTGCTTTACGGCTATTCCGCACTGATGATTTACAAATATTCCGCCCCGGTGCACCATCAAAAGAATGCGCTAAAACTGAAACATCCCGGTGCGGTGTTAGGGAACCGCCCCAGTGAATTATAAACAACATGCCAAATCTAGCACCGCCCGGTGCGGTTGTAAGTAAGCGTACTGGTGCGCCTATAAAACCCTGTGCACTGGAACAGGGTTAAATAAAAAAAAAAAAATTACGGCCAAAAAACCGCATTTTTCACTTTCCTCAGTGCTCCAGATCTCTCAAGCACCAGTGCCATTTCCCATTCTCTGAGCCGCCCTAACATCGGTGCTCTCATTGTACCCATTGCACACACTACTGCCCTGCATTGGCCACCAATCTCCAGCTTGCATTTTGAAAAACGGTGGACAAATTTTCTTTTGCAAATTTTACAGCTAATATGCCTCCTCGATGGCGAAATGTACAGGTATTTTTCTAGTATTTCCATAATTGAGCCTTTTAGCAGATTAGAATTTTAAATAACCTTAAAAATAACCATTAAAAAAAAAAAATTGTCGCGTAGTGCCTTGAGCCATTCGGCTTGCACCGGATAGCGGTTCTGCCTGTAAAATTTACAGGCCGCACTACCACCGGTGCTAACAGTATCCAACCGTTTCCGGGGCGGTACCGTAAGGCACCCCACATAATTTTAAATTAAAAAAAATAAAATGTGGTGCGCTCATTTAGCCAGGTGCATCGTTGACCAAGGGAATCCCAGTGCTGTGCGTTGAAAATATTATCTGCCTCGGTATATGTTAGCGCACCGCATTCTGCATTCCAAGAGGTTTAACGGTGCGACCGGGTAAAAGACTGCATCGTCGACTATGTAATTTTCATGAAGTCGATGCGCTGACACGACTATACACTCCGGGGCGTATATTTCAGTCAACGCATCACTATTCTGAACCTAGATATAGTCAATGGTGCTTGAAAAATAGACAGCTGCATCGAGGCCAGTGCATTGTATTTCATTAGTGGCATCGGGAACGAGCACTACAAACTTAAGCCGCATTGCCACCGATGCGTTATTGTTTTTGTGGTGCACTGAATGGTCTGTTTTTTTTTTTTCAAAAAAAAAAAATATATGTATATTCCTAAATACATGTCTATTTTAATAATAAAAAAATTATTTAATATTTCAATGATTCAGAGAGAAGAGGAGGAACAGTAGCAACAACAGGCTGAATTGTATGACATGATTTGCCAATGGGAGGCCCGAGAGAGGGAGAGAGATGCATACCCTCAACCTATTACAACATATACTCAGGGGATCCTTAGGCAGGTAGACCTCCTCAAGTTCTATGAGGAGGCTACTTCCCTAAAGGCCCATAGTGTGTTTATGAGATATCCTATCCGCAGGTGGAATGCCCACCGACAGGCTTTCTAGGTTGGTCTTGACTAGTGGTACACACCCACTGAGGAGGATATTTATTTTATTATAGGACTATTGAGGATAGGGGTGGATTTTCCCTCATTCCCAAACATGCCAGCTGGTTGTGTAGCAGGGAGTCAGTTAGTTTGCTCCCAGAGGTACATTGGAGCACATGTACTATTTCCTTCATATTTTCAGGTACCTAGAGGTCAGTTACGTATAGGTGCATTTGGTAGACAGGATGTGTAGTGCCTCTCACTTATCATTTCGACCATTTCGCACAACACCAGTGACGGGCAACACAATAGTTGCTTGCTTTTATATTATGTTGATTCTTTAGTACAATAGCCATGAATTTTCAGGTGGTCTACCATTTTTTTGCGGCAGTTTTGTATGGCCTTAGATAGATGTCGTGCTCATGCACAAGGGAGGGTCAACTTCCCTTTTTCTTCAGAGCTTTTTTGTTTATTTTTTGAGAGGTTTCCAGAGATGAGACCTAGTTTTGTTCGACAGCCTCGTAGGCCGATGTTCGGGGCACGGATGCACATGTGGGGGCAGATGATGCCCAAGAGGGGAGATACTATGTTTCCAGCCAGGATATCGCATGATGCACTGGACTTACTAGCCAATGTTGACGGGCTGCATCCCTTAATTATGGTCCCATGTCCTTATGCTAGATTAGATTGGTGAGGGTGTCCCAACATCCTCTTCATAGATGATGAGCCGCCAGATGATAGAGGTAATATTACCGTTTTATTTATATTTATTCTAACATGTTCTTTAACTTGTTTTTATTAAATTGTGTAATGAAATTGTCTAATTATTGTTGTGTACTTGTATATATTTTGCAGACATTGGCTCTTTTGATGACGAGGAGATGCCAGATCCACCACATGATCCAGGTGTCGATCTTGATGACGATTAGGAAATGGTCGATGCCAAGGATGATCATGATCAAGATGAGGCTGATGCAGCAGAGAGACATGCTCCTGCTCATGGTGCACCGGTACCGCCTTTTTCTAGGCACGGTCGACCTGAGACTAGATATAGGATGGAGTTGGGCAACCAAATATGTGCATTGATTGTTGATGCACATATAGAGACATACAGGCCGATGATAGGTTGTTCCGAATGTGGAGAGGCATGTTGCGTGATATGTATGGCCTGATGCAGTATGTCGTAGGAGCTACGATAGCTGTTACGCGACTGAGGAGGACTGTCCATAGCTATAGGAGTACTAGTCGAGCTGCGACACGTGATGGATAGTTCGCGAGCAGCGACTCACATGCATCTCACGATCGTTCACCTCGCATTGTGCCTGATGAGCATGAGGCTGATCTACTAGCAACATCTAGCAGTCATCATGGAGATGAGGCTGGACCATCGGCCAAATCCAGTTAGCAACTTGCAGCATCTATCAGTACTAATCATGATCATGAGCAGGTTGGACCATCGACTGTCGAGGCTGCACTATTGACTAAGCAGGCCTCCACTACTATTGCTTATATTTATGTTGTACTAGTACCACCAACTGATGCATCCATCAGTACTAGTGATCATGATCATGAGAAGGCTCGACCATCGACTGTCGAGGCTGCACCCTTTACTGAGCAGGTCTCCACTTGTACTACTATTGATGTTGTTATACTACCACCATCTAATCCATGACATTTATATTACAGTTGTATATTTTTAACATTATTCAGTTATATATATATATATATATATATATATATATATATATATATATATATATATATATATATGGTCCATGTATTTTATGTTCATGTTCCGGTTGTACTTAATTAGTTTACATGTCGGTGATCATCATGATATGTTTTCATACCCTTAGATCAACAGATTATGTTCATTTTTAATGTTTAGCTTGCGGATAGATGTGTATATGTGATAGCATGAGTTATTTGACATGAGATGTATATATGATGTTTTTGTTGTGATGATGTTAATATATAATGTTAATTTGACGTTCAAATGTGTTTTTAGTCGAATATGATCTTTGTATGATGGTTATCATGATCGTGATGTTTATTAATTAATTTAATATTAAATGACCATGATATTTATTAAATATTATGTCGTGATTGTAATTGAAATTGAAATTTTAATTGTATGTAAAATTTTAAAATTGTATTTGTATTTGTACTAATTGTAATTTTAACTGTAATTCTATGTAAAATATTTATTAATGTAAAATTTTAATTTTAATTGTAATATTTAATTTATTGTGAAATGATTGTAATTGTATATATGAAAAATTGTAAAATAGTAATCGTAATTCTAATTGTATGTAAAATTCTGAAATTGTAATTGTAATTTTAATTGAATTGTATGTAAAATATTTGTAAAATTGTAATTGTAATTGTAAATGTAATTCTATGTAAAATTGTAAATGTAATTGTATGTAAAATTTAAAATTGCAATTGTATTCGTAATTGTAATTTTAATTGAATTGTATGTAAAATATTTGTAAAATTGTAATTGTAATTGTAAATGTAATTCTATGTAAAATTGTAAATGTAATTGTATTTAAAATTAAAATTGTAATTGCAATTCTAATCGTAATTCATAATTCATGTATGTGAAATTAATGTAAAATTGTAATTGTACTTGTAATTCTAATTGTAAATGTAATTGTATGTAAAATATTTGTAAAATTGTAATTGTAATTGTAAATGTAATTCTATGTAAAATTGTAAATGTAATTGTATGTGACATTAAAATTGTAATTGTAATTCTAATTGTAAATGTAATTTTAATTGTAATTGTATGTAAATTATTTGTAAAATTTTAATTCTATTAATGTGAAAATTTTAATTTTATTAATGTGAAATGATCTTATTAAAATATTTAAATTTGTAAATTTGCAAATAATTGTAAAATAACAAATCTAGAATAATACGAATTTTTGTAACATAATAAAGTTTAGAAAATAATGAAAATAATTTCATGTACTTTAGAATTATCATTATTTTATTATGATCTTACATACAAAAACAAAGAACTTTATACAATTCGGTGGGCTTATCATCATAACATGCATCGGTGCGTCGTATTACGAAGATGCACCGATGCTTCCCAACTCTTCCGCCCCGGTAACGAATAAACACAAATAAAAAAACAAATAAAAACACAACTCTATTTTCTTTAAGTGAAAAAAAATGGAAATTTGAAAAATGGGTGGCAAAATATTTTTAAAAATCTAATTTCATAAAATAATTCTTTAAATACAAAACACTTTTCATTATTTCACTATTTTTGCTAAAATTTTTAGCCAGATATTTGCAGGAGACAGACCTAGAGCAAGAGAGCATGAGGGCACTGTGGAGTAGTGAAATAAGTTCTAACAGAAGTATTCAGACAATCAAAAACCAAACCTCTGGTGATTCAAACCATGTATCATAGAATTTCAAACCATCTCGTGATTAAATTTGATTAATTTTTTTACTTTTCTGTAGTTTTTTTATTTTTTTTGCAGTTTTATCCATTTTTACCCTAAACCCTTCATTTTTTTTGTTTTTTCCCTTTATTCTCCCCATTTCCGTGATTTCAGAATTAGCGTTTTTCATTTTAGATTGACGTCCAACCCACGGGACGACTTGTATATTCAGATCCCAATCCATTTTGCCATTGCATGAATTTTTGGAAAAAATGGATTTTTCTTTATCGGTGCGCCCTGCGTACTCTACTGCACTGGTGAGCTGTATTATACAGTGCACCGCACAAGTACTGTGTAGTAAAAAAATTGAAAACATTTTTTCTAAATCCGTGTGCCATATCTGAAATAGGGCACCGGTGCTCCATTTAACGAGGATAGCACCATACAGTGTATTACACCGTTTTTGCAGTGTGTTTTAAGACCCCACACACCATACGGTCTATTACACTATTTTTGTGGTGCATTTATAATACCTAATGCACCGTACAATCTATTATACTGTTTTGCGGTGCATTTTTAATATCCCCACGCATTGGCTACGGTGCGTACCTTGTGAAAGGCGCACTGGTGTCTTGAGATTTATGTTCTACCTGAAAAGTTGAGAATTTATTTATAAATATATTAATGAATGATATGGTACAGGTTTCAAATTGATAAAGAAATTACTAACAAGAGATCAAGTAATAAAAATACTGTTAACACATCAAGAAAAGAAAAAAAGGCAATTTTTTTGTAAATTATTTATAAAAAATATTATTTTTGAGCTATATGTAAGTTTAACTAATATGTATTGTTTACTATGTATCATGTAGAGCCACAAAATGACGAAGCTCGATATTATTATTTCTTATCTAGGACCAAAAGAGCGTAAAAGTTTAATGGAAAAATTGCAAAATGATGAATCAGGTGAATGAAAAAATACTATCGATCCAATATGAGTTTCTTTTTTTAATTATCATTAATAATATACTTAAAATTAATAGATAACATGTGTCAAACAATCTACTAATTCACATATGTTTAATGTTATACAGGGACCAACAACTCAGAAAAGGAATGTTGTTCTAAGAAAAGAAAAAAAATAGAACATGCAAATGAAAATGAATTGCTCCTTAGCTCATCTGGAGTGGTGCTAGAAGTTAACGAAAGGGGGAAAAACTTTTACAAAAGTTTGAGGGATCTAGTGGAACGAATGTATAGATGTTCTTTCCACTTACAATACAAAAATCAATCCAATGATTCCAAGAACCAAATTTTATCTAAACTACAAGAAGAGTTTCCAGAGAATTGGTCAATGAGACATGTCAGACTTTTAATAACAAAAACGTACAACAACAAAAAAGAAGGAATGAAAAAGTAATATTCCTTTAAATGTTTGTCTAGAATTATTTATAAATATCACTTTTGTTATATTTAATTTTCATATATCAATATAAAAATTAAATATTTTATTGTCATGTTAAATTTTCAGGAAGATTATGAAAATCTCAAAAGATGAACGAGCTGATATCAAAAATATGCCAGTAGGAATGTCCAAAAAGGTGTACAAGGAGATGGTAAAAGAAATGGACAAAATTGCATCACAAGAGGAGCCATCTCAACAACAACGTGCTTCAAATGTAATATGTAATTATTAAATTTTTCGATCATTAGGTACAATAAATAAACAATTTAGCATTAAATATTAATTTTCAAGGATTTTCTTGCAGAAAAGAAAAGAAAATGGAACCCATTTAGCACATAAAATAGGACGACAAGGAAGAAAAGGGTTGATCTCTAAGCTTGTGAGTAATTGTTCCTTCCTTATAACAACTTAACTATATTTCATTTTTGTATTTTTTAAGTTGTTTTACAAAAATCATCATTGAATGTCATCAAATAGGTGCTAACATACAAAGAAGAATCGTCAGACGAATTGATTGAAATTGAGTTAAATATGGGTCGTGAGTATATGTTGGCATATCAGAATTTAATTGTGGAATTTGTAAGCATCTATCAATATTGTTTTACTTAGCTCCATCCATAATTAATAGAACAAAAACATCTTTTATATTAAATATATGATTTTTTATGGGGTATAAAACTTGCAGGAAACAAAGTATGGAACTGTGCCAACAAATGAAATTTTGAAAGATGGCATGGTACATGGTTTTGAAAGAATGTGTATAGTTTATGAGTCAATTGTTGCTATGGTATGTCATTTTTCTTTTCGATTTACATTGATGTATATTATTTAATATTGCAATTTTCATTATTCTCACCAATGTATATACACTCATTTCAGTTCATTTTTATGTTTGTAGATGGAAGGTGAAGAAGAAGAAAACAATCAACGTCGTGAAAAAAATATTCCTGAATAACTCAAGTCATGGAAGTAGCTCTAGCAGTGACAGCAGTTCAAGCGAAGAATGATGATCACTATGTTTGGATATCAAAGCAAGACATTTTATTTTTTGAAATATGTCTGTGAAATCAGACATTTTGTTTAATGTAATGGACATAGTGTCCCAATTGAAAGACAAAGGGATACGAATAACTGTCCCATTTTGTATGATAAAGACTGTCTTATATATATATATATATATAATCATAAAATATGTTTTAATTTATTCTATTGCGTTCTCCATTGTCGTTCTCAAATGCACTAATAAAAAATTAATTCATATGAATATTGTTATAAGATATATATGTGTCGACTTTTGATGAATAATGAATTTTAAAAAACCACAATAATTCTGATATGATATAACAAATTAATCCAAACAACACATTCAAATGCATTAATAAAAATGTAATTAATATGAATATTGTTATAAGATGTGTCGCTTTTGATGAATAATGAATTTAAAACAATCACAATAATTGGACTGTCACAGGTCGATGTTTCTAAAAAAAACAAAATGAAAACTAGTGCGTGTCATTCACTCTCGACCAGTGCGTTTATGTGTCTATAAGCACTGGTGCCGTTGTACGATCTATGGGCACTGCACAAATACCGATATCAGTTATAAATATCGATGCGTTTGTGTGATACTGCGTACTAGGACGTTTATGTATTTATAAGCACTAGTGGATTTGTACGATCCATGGGCACCACACAAATACCGACGCTAATTATAAATCTCGGTGCCTTTCTGTGATACAGCGCAACGGTGTGTCATTAAGGTATATGCACCAGTGCGTTGATACAACCTATGGGCACCACACAAATCCCAAGACCAGTTAGAACGGCCCCATGCATTGTATGACCAACACTATGCCTGGTGCGGTTTTACACCTAAACGTCCCAGTGCGTTCGTTCGAATGAGGCAGCCCCAGGGCGTCGTCTTCATGTATGCACTAGTGCGTTAAATCCAGAGTAGCACACCGATGAAAAAACATCCGTAATAACCTCCGGTAGCCCTTTTTTTTAGTTGTGTTGAATTTTCGTTAAAATCTCTGCCAAAACCTCTGTAACCATAAAAAGATGTTGTACCAAATGTTTTTTTGAAAATTTTGGCCAATTTTATAATGCTAAAAACCTCCTTTATAGCCTTCGCTATAGGGTCTTTTCCTTGTAGTGAGCTTTGGAAATTAAGTTATTATATATGACTATCTCTATCTATGCCTTCGGTCCTCAACTTACATATAGCCTTATAGGTTTCAATAGACTATATGTTCATGGTAAAAGACACATTATACTTTTGATGTAAGTAGTATATTATCTATTTAATTTCATAGGAACATTCTACATTAAATTATTACATTGTACTCTTTAAAAAAACTAAAATGGTCTTATGAAAATCATCTTGAGACATATAATCTCAAAATCACCCATTTTAGAAATTTTATAATGGTGGTATTTTTGACCTAAATGTTTTATTATTAGTTTCCATGGTGAGCTTGTTGAACCTTCTCTTTATTCAACTTCAGAGTTCCCTAGTGGCCATGTAAGAATTATAGGATGCTAAGAATTTTTTATAAAGGGTCATTTTGATCTTGAAATAAATTTAATTTTTGTTTAGAAATTTTTTTTTTCGGTGTAGAAAAGAGGAATTTATATATCAACATAATGAAGACACATTATCAACTACCCTAGCTTCACCCGTAGGTGGAAAGGGAATAATTATCCTAATGGGATTTGTTTTGTTGAGCATTTTACAAGGAGAATCATCAAGTAAACTGGAGGGATCTAGATGGTTCATGATTGCTTCTAACTTTTCCTCATATTGGAGAGAACCATTGCTCTTTCAGAAATTTGGGTACTTGGTCTAATTGAATATTGTATAATTGAGCTTTAATTTTTTTTTTGGCTTATACATTACTTTTTTATGTCTTATTTTGAGGTTTTATGTTTGAAACCTTTGATTCAACTTTTTGCGGCTTTACCTAGGCATGAACCCCTTCCTTAATTTTTCTCATTCCTACAGATTTTAATTTCTCGTGGAAATTATATTCATTCTTATTTTAAAATTTTGAAATCCTTTCCAATATGTTACACAGGTATTAGGAATGACAGCCTTTTTGGCCTAATTTGACATAGTCTTTTAAGAAAATTTACCATAAAATCACCTATATTGTGACAGATCCTACGCCTTGAAGAAACATTTACCGGAGAACATAAATAATTTCCTAAAGAAATAATTAAACATAACCAATGACAAATCATAAACATAAACACAGATGTTTAACCGGGAAAAACCCCAAAATCTGGGGAAAACCCATCCTAATGAAATTTCATTAGCCTTGGCCAAAACCCTAGCCAATCTAGCCAAGTGAGTCTTCACCGCTCACATCCAAGCCTACATTACAATGAAGTCCTCCGAGTCTTTTATAGGCTCCATTACATGCAATACCATGAGCTGAAAACCATGGGTGCACAATACCATGTGCCCCAAAACCATCACTGTTTAACTCGGTCAAAATTGACTCTAATCCCAAGTCAATTTAGCTAACATTCCCCTTTTAAACTTGACTTGGGGATTATTGACTAAATATAACCAAAATTGCTAAGTGAGACAACCTCGCTCACTGTAGCCCTTTCCCCCTTCAAAATTTTTACCCAGGGTAGTTGTTAACTTGGCATCCCCCTATCACCTAAGTCTAACCCAGACTTTACCAGTGATTACCCAGGGGTACGCATGCCATACCAGGTCTTACAGCAGTATGCCCATTTACATGTAAAAATTAACTCCATTATAATTTTTTTGTTTTTTGTTTTTTGTTTCATTGTTGCTATTATTTGTATGACCATTCTCTACATTCATGATTTCCTCTCCAAAGAGAACATCATACATGAATCTGTGCCCAATTCTCTTCATCAATTACATGCATTCCTTTCCTTCTGAGCCACTTACTCCTCATGTATTTTAACATTCCATTGTTGCCTCAGGGTAAAACCCTCTTCACGTGGAAAGCCATCGATTGGTAGTTGTCTACAACCGATCTTTAAAACATGGTTCTTCTCTAATCAACATGCCAACTCACATGGAATTTTCTTTGGATGACAATGGAATCACTTTACCAAAACATTCTAGCCAATTATTTAATGGTGTTTAATAATCCACAACCATATACTATGTGGATTTGATCTCACAGCTTCGAATTCCTGATGAAGGATACAGGTCGGAATTCGAAACTGAAGCAGTCAAATATTGTAAACTAGGGTTTGTGTCATGAGTGATCATGTCCGGGGTGGGGCGAGAAAGGAGGTCACACCCCATATATTCTTTTGTGAAGCTCTTTGTGATATCTTTTCCTGTAACGATCGCGCTTTCACCATTTCCATCAGAACATTTCCAACTAGCGTTTTTATCTCCACAAACGCTGCACACAACGGAAACAATGGGTCTTGAAACCACCCTACTCGGTCACGCTTGAGTTCATGCAGGTCTACACCACAATCTGCACAATCACCACCACTTTGTAATTAGAACTGACAAACTGAGCCATCACGTACGATGTCCAACAGAACACTGATTGGCTTGACTACTTCACTCAAATCTCACGTAGTCTGCCCTATTCAATGCCGCCTGAGACATCACCACGCCTCGCATGGAATTCCGCCCACTAATGCATAAGTCATGGTTTAATAATAGCCTCGAACATGCCTTCCTCCATCACTCCAGCAAGCTGCTGCTCGACTAAACCAGGAAACATCCTTTTCGTAGCCACCAGAAGTTCAGATTCATGGTGCACCATTGCTTTGGACCTCACCGCTACTATAAAAAATCATGGTCTTTCCATGCAAGCTTCGATCTAGTGGGGCCTTTCTCTTATGTATTGGATTCAGATTGAATCCCTCTAATCCCTTTGGATCCAATCATGTACATATGAGCCCATATCTGATCAACGATCAAATTATGCATCGATCTCTCCAATGTCAACAATTGTAGCAGCGTCCGACAACTGGAGCAATTTACAAGCATCTTCATCGCCAACAATGATCTCAATCCTCACCAGTTCGATCTTTTCCACATGATTGCATCTATCATTTTCCTAATGATCAAATCTAACCAAATTCTCCTTCATCACATGCATATCTTAACTAGATCTATATTGATCTAGTACCTTCATAGGCATATCGAGAGGAATAAACATAAAAAAATGAGAAACAAATAATATCTCCATTCATAGGCCAATAAAACCCTTGGCTACGAAATCGTCTCTCTGAAGCGAAATATGGCTCTGATACCAAATGAAGAAACATTTACCGGAGAACATAAATAATTACCTAGAGGAATAATTAAACATAACCATCAACAAATCATAAACATAAACACGGATATTTTGTTAGCCATCAATATTTTTTACATGTTAGTGATGACTATATCTACAGCTGAGTTTTCTAGAAACTGATTTCCTTATGTCAATATGTCATCCAGAAAACCCTCCCAAAACTTATGTTTAACCGAGAAAAACCCCAAACTCTGGGGAAAACCCATCCTAATGAAATTTCACTAGCCTTGGCCAAAACCCTGGCCAATCCAGCTAAGTGAGCCTTCACTACTCACATCCAAGCCTACATTACAATGAAGTCCTCCGAGCCTTTTATAGGCTCCATTAGATGCAATAACATGAGCTGAAAACCATGGGTGCACAATACCATGTGCCCCAAAACCATCATTGTTTAACTCGGTCAAACTTGACTCTAATCCCGAGTCAATTTACCTAACATGCCTGAAGGTGGTGTTTTCATTATCTAACAATTGATTCCAATGGGAAAATTCAAGATCAAAGATATTTTTGTCTAGTGAACCATTACCGAGATCAAGTTGATGGTGTATCCTCATTCTGGTGAACATAATGTTTTCTCCATTCTTGTTGTTTGACTCTGAACTGATATATCTACCTAGGGCATTCCTGATTTTTCGTAAAATTCTCCATCCCATAAGAGAAGAGGGTTTGGAAGCCTCCAAAAATTGACGTAATGATGACATACATAGTTACTGGGATGAAATCAAGAAAGTGGGTTCCATGAAGAGGTAAAATCTTCCCTGAGAGTTGAAACCATGGTCCATTTTCTAAGATTCAGTTCCTATCCTCCGGGATTTAAAAAAAGAAAAGAAAAATACATTTGGCATGGGTTTATATTGTTTTTAGTACACATTTTGTTTAGCCAATTTATCTTTTCATCTCTATTTATTCGGATTCCATTGAACTAGGAGACATGTCCATAGTCCTTGTTATTTAAGAGATTGTTTGTGGTTCACTCTGAGGAAACCAGAACTGTGACATTTTTTGAGCTTTCTATAAAGAAACTACCACCTGGTCTAGTGAAATTTTCTATAGTAGCACTGGATGGATGCATTTCTATTTTAGACACCACATAAGCTAAAGAAGGTGAGTTTTTTCATCTGCTTCGAATTCGAGTAGGTAGTTGTTGCATTTTTCTAGGTGGTAGTTGAGAGTTGTTGTGATACACTAAATCCTCATGAAAAAGACTCCCAAGGTAATAGAAAGAGGGTGGCTAGTTGGAATTTAAAGACCGTAGGGAGGAATGAGGGGAGTTGCAGAGGAAAAAACTACAATTCCAAACAAAGGTCTAGTTGAGTGCAAAAATAGTTGCACTCATTTTTCACTATTTTCCCTCATCTTACTTTCCTTGTCTAGAACTTATTTATGAGATGTAACTGGAACAATTTTGAAAAGTAACATGATTCTTGAAACCCCCTCTTCCCCCCACACACATACACACACATAGATATATCCTTTCACACACACATGCATATAGAAAATTAAATGTCTAATAGAAAAAAATGATACTACTCAATAAAATATTTATAGGGTAGATCCTAAACATCTTATTGAAAAATGGAGGGAAAACTGCCAATATAGTCTGAATTCAGGTTGATATTGGACATTTGATTTTAATGGAAAATTGGAGGAAAACAATCATTGATCTTGGTGACACCTAATCCTTGGGATCGGGTGAATGCGTAAAATAATGTAAATAGGAAATAAGGAGAGCTGGAATATGAAGAAACACTGGGAGATGACGCCCAAGAGTCTCTCCTTCCATGTAAATATCTATGATCACCCTTTATGCAAAAATATAATTCAATTTTTGGAGTTACCTCCAAGCCTAACATGGTATCATAGCCAGCTCCATTTTTAGCTTTTCTACCCTTGTAACTCCCTTCTACCATTTATGCAATCTTCCCCATTTCTGCAATCTCGCATATTCTCTATCCTTTTTTATCTGTGTTATTTTTTTTAATGAAATACACCCACGACATTTTCGGTTCTCCTCTCTGCATATCTCCCTTGACCTCGACATACACATCTACCTCCTCTCCTCTCGTCGACGCAATGAATATGACTCCTCTTCACATTGTTTGTGTGGCACAGTGTTACAACATATATAACACTCAACCCTCTCCCACACAGGTGACTCCTCTCCTTTCACGAAGCAGTTCCCACAACACTGGGCTCTTGGTTCCGTTGCACAGTTTATACACCCACGACATTGTTTGTCCCTTGACTGATTCGACTATGGAGAAACCGAGCCGACTCCTGCATAGAGCCAACTCCATCGAATTTTCATACCTCCCATGGTATCACCTCCATGTTTTCTACCTCACGCTGGCCTCTGTGCATAATCGCTCATGGCTCCATGCGTTATTAGCTCCGGGACATGTGTGATAGACGGTGATTCCTTGGAAGCTCAACATCGTGACATCGTCCAATACCATAATCTGGCACATCAGTTTCTCCACATGTTGATATCGCCATCTCTACATACATAGTTTCCATACCAATCCACATTGCCCACCACTCTGGTCCCATACCACACTGCCCACACTTTGGTCCCAGAGTTGAACTTTAGTATCCATAAACTACTATACTAAGAATATATTGACCTCCAAACTGTTACCAAACTTCAAATATTGTATTTATAGCTGCATTTTTTTCATATAACACATTCTCGGTCATACATCAATATAGTTTCCCACGAATACAGTTTCCTCCTAATTCAAACCGACTCTCCCAATAATACAATTACCTCGCTCCCCTATACATAACCATCCCCATATATACCTCTTCTATTTATGCCAGAATTATATTTTCACATAATATTAGAGTGCATTTTTTTACAAAAAAAATTACCACCTGAACTGCATTTTCACTGTATATTGACAGCGGAGTATAATTTTTTTTACACAATGCATAGTTTTTAAAATTCATTCATTGATATGTAGTGTTGGAGTAGTTCTCTTTGGAATAGAGAACTATCCTGGGTGGTCCCGAAAGATAAAACACACTCTCATTTTTAATGAATTGTGGAAAGGAATTTGTGAAGGAGAAAGAGACAATGCACCTGCAAAGCCCATCTCAGAAAAGGAGATCACCATTTGGGAAAACAAGAACAACAAGGCCTATGCCTTGATTGCAACATATGTAAATGAAGATTTGAGTCATCATATTTCACCATTATCAAATGCTTATGATTCCTTGAAGAAGTTGAAATAATTGTATGACTCACACTCGGAACTTGAAGTTGTACCATTGATGATTGAATTGTTTAATCTTGAATTGAAAAATGATGACCCTCTTACTTTGGAATCATAAGTAAGATATATGATGCATGCTATTAATAACATTGGTATTGAAATAGACATACCTTTTATAGCTTATGTCAAGGCACTATATTCCACTTACTCTCATTATCTTGAGTCATTGCAAGCAAGTGGAAATCTCAAGGAGAGTACCTTTGAATTCCTTGAGAAGAAGTTTGCTGAGAGAGAAAAGGCTTTTGGGAAGAAGACAACTCCTCAGTCTTTTGAAGAAGTTGTGTGTCTTGCACATTGAGAGAAGAATCATGCTCAAGATTCTTCTAGAGGAATAGGTGGCCAAATAGGAAGAGGAAGAAGAAATTTTAGAGGCAGGGGGACATACAATTTCAAGGAGAAAAGTCTAATCTTCATTGCATATGTTGCAAAATATATGGACATGTTGCATCCACATGTAAGTTGCCTTGGGACATAATTTTGAGCAGGAAATAAATGAAGCCAAAGGTAAAATCCATGACAAAGAGAAATTTAAAGCACTCAAATCCGCTCATTGTGTCGTGGCACATTATAATAACTGAAGACTTGTTTAATGATTCACTTGCTTCTTTGAAAAATGATTGGTTGCTTGATTCTGGGGAAACTTGCCACATGACTTTTAGAATATATTTTTTAAAATAATTTATTGAAAATGTTGACAGATCAGTATACTTTGCAGACAAGTCAAAACTCAAGCCATTGGGGCTTGTCACCATCAGGCTCAAATTGCCTGGTCTTCCATAATTTCTTCTACATGATGTTCTATATGTCCCAGAGTTGAGGAGAAAATTTCTGTCTTTGGTACACATCCGCCAGCAAGGACACTCCATTCATATATTTGATGAAAAGGTTGAGGTAAGAAAAGCATTAGATCACTCACTTTTCATGATGGGGAAAGAAGAAGAAAGGATTATGAAGTTGCAAGGTACCTCTGCTCGTGCAAAAAACTTTGCATACAGTTCTCACTATGATGAAGGTAAATTTCCATCAAGTCTTTTATGGCATGCTATATTTTGACACTTGAACTATGCCAACCTTCGATTGTTGAAGAAAAATGATGCTATTGGTTTACCTACAATTCCTAGGAAACTTAAGCAATGTGATGTTTGTATTTTAGGAAATCATAGCAAGAAATATTTTCATGATTCACATTCGAGAGCATATAGAAAAATTGAACTCATTCATTTAGATTTATGTGGCCCAATGTTTGTTCCTTCGGCAAATGGAAATAGATATATGATAAAATTTATTGATGACGACACTAGAATGTGTTGGATTTATTTAATGAAGAAGAAATATGATGCTTTTCAAACATTCAATAACTTTCATGCATGGATTGAAAATGATGCACAATCTCATATGGGCTCTATTCTCACGGATAATGGAAAATAATACACTTCAAATGAGTTTGAAAACTATCTTCGCCAACATGGGATCAAATATCAGACAATTGTGCCTTATAATCCCCAACAGAACAGAGTAGTTGGAAGAATGAACATGACAATCTTAAATATGGTATGTTCCATGATGTTTTTAAGGATTGTTAGACTGATCGTTTGGGCCGATATAGTTCTATTTGTTGTGTATATAAAGAATATGTGTCCATCTAATGCTATTAGAAACAAGACTTCTTATTACATGTGGTATGTTCACATTCATTCAGTAAGCATCTCAGGGTCTTTGGTTCCACCTGTTATGCCTTGATATCTAAGGAAAAAAGAAAAAAACTTGGTGCAAGGAGTTTTAAGTGTATCTTCTTAGGGTATTCAAATACCTCCAAATCATACAGTTTCTAAGATGAAGTTAATAATATTTTTTTAGTATCTAGAGATGTCATATTTCTTGAATCATCCAAGGCTAAAAATGTTGTTTAGCGACAATGTGATCGCTTGGATAGATTTTTCCATGCAAATTCATTTCAAGAATTTGATAATTAGATTCCACATATTGAAGGTGGGATTCCTATACCGGATTAATCTATAGAATCTTCTTCCAAAGAACTTCCTCCCCCACATGAAGCTCCAACCACAAATGACATTTTGATTGACATAATTGGGGTACTAAATCTTGATTTAGCCCCAAATCAGTCAACTGAGCAGCCTGGGCCATCTCAGAAAGGTCATCCAAAATGGATGACCAAGACACTTGAAAATGTTCATCCTAATGAGGTAGGAAAGACATGAAAAATAAGTTCCACTAGGAAAAATCGAGGTGATGTAGATGATTATGATTCACTTGTTGATATGGATGTTTCTTATGATTTTGAACTAAATTTGTCTACAGATTTTGAACCAAATTCCTTCAAATAAGTCGCTTCTCACGATGAATGGAAAGACGCGATGTAGAAGGAATACGATGCCTTGATAAATAATGGCACCTGGAAGCTGGTTTCTCCTCTATTGGGAACCAAACCAATTGGTTGCAAGTGGGTATACAAGAACAAGTATAAAGTTGATGGCTCACTTGAAAAGCACAAAGCCACACTTTTGGCAAAAGGTTTTGCATATAAAGAAGGGGCCGACTATGAGGAGACTCTCCCCCCTCCCCCCATAACAAAATGGGCTACCATCCGAACAATATTTTCCTTGGAAACTCAGAACAGTTGGAAATTCCACCAAATGGAAGTAAAAAATTCTTTTTGAATGCATATCTGGAAGAAAATGTTTTTATGTCCCAACTAGAAGGATTTGTTGTGAAGGGCCAAGAACACAAAGTATGCAAACTTGTAAAACCCTTGTATGGCCTCAAGCAAGCACCACGAACCTGGTATGAGAAGTTAACTGAACATATTCTGAAACTCAACTTCAAACATTTTGACCTTGATGATGCAATTTTGATTGTCAAGAAAGTTGGAAAAACAATTGTATATATTGTGGTGTATGTAGATGATATTTTGATGGCAGGGAGCATTGAGAGATACATTGCATCCATAAAGAAGGAATTAAGGACACTTTTTGAAATGATTGACCTAGGCTACGTTCACTACTATGTTGCTACATAATAAAAAAATGTTTAAATCTTTAAACGCTCCAGTCACACAATGCATTATTGAACAAACATGGGAAATTTCACCTCTTCCTTTGAAGATGACCAATTAGAGCCAATTGTGTAGCTATGCATAGGACAAAAAGTGATGTTAACCTCAAACCTATGAGTTTCAGCTAGACTTGTCAATGGTTCTCTTGGGAAAATTATATAAATCTTCTATAGAAAAATCAATTGCACCTCTGCAACTTGTAGCTTTTGTTGTTGTAGACTTTGCTAAATACATTGGACCTTCTTGGGATCACACCAACCATACTCATTTGTCTATTCCACCAATAAAAAGAAATGGATGTACACAAATTCCCCTCAAAATGATTTGAGGATTAACTATACATAAATCCCAAGGCATGCCATTATCAAAAGCTACAATAGACATTAGAAAAATTGAACGTCAAGGCCTTACATTCACAACAATATCGAGAGTTTCTTCCTTACAAGATCTTCACATTTTCCTTACATTTACTTTCAATTGTTACAAAAAAATGAAAGGTAACAATCATGTCACATCGAGGAGGCTTGTAGAAGAACTTATTCATTTAATTTCTCCACCAGAGGAGCTACTTTAATGCTTGCGTTAACATCTCCAATAAGTTTCACATAATGAATATTTTTTTGTTTGATCTTTGTGTGTGTGTGTGTGTATTCCTAATGTATAAATCTTTAATGTTGTTATATATCTCACGGTTCTCCTTATATTTATGACATAACATTTTTTTATCTCCATATCTATATATTTATTTGTTTCAACTATATCACATATTCCATTACTTAATTGAACAATAATACAAACCATGAAATCAATTTGCTCTTAGTTTTCATTGCATTGATCCAAAGAAATAAAGCCTTGATGATTTTTCTTGATGTTTTTAAGATCAAAATTGTGTTTGTAGATTAAATTAAGAAAATTCTATGAATTCAAGTCTATATTAATTTAAGAATAGCAGAAGTTTACATTTGCACTTCTAATTTCCCATCATTCAAATATCTAAAGTTTTTATGTGATAAATGAAAGACAAAGGTCCCAATTATAAAAGGTCGTCCAACAACAACATTAAGATTTCTCTTTCACTCAAATTGGGCTACATTGAGATCGCATAACATATCATATATGTCTTCATCTATGCTATTTTTCCATATACTACCTAATTACAATGTTTCCTTTGCAACATCTGATGCAATTGCGGATTAAAATATTTGCCAAATTCGAAAGACAATTAGATGACTTCCATACATCTAAACATCACCAAACCATTTTCTTCTCTCGTAACTATCGAAGACATTGTTGAAACCTAATATTATGATTTATTTTCATTTGTATATATAAAATATATATTTTTAAATGCGTGTTCTTGTAAAAACAACCACACCTTTTATTAAGAGTGGCAATGCTCGTTGGGAAGATGAGGGAACACACTAACATGAAAATGAACACGTAGATATCATATGTTTGTGTATAAATATCATGACTAGACACATTTTTTAATACTATTTCATTGATCTATTTATGTTTTATACATACGAATAATTTATTATAAATGACTGTGCTTGTGAGGGCAACTGCCTTGAAGACGTTGGCCATTAGGACGATAAACAAATGCCATTTCGATGATCAATTTATGTTTTGTACATATGAAGAATTTGTTATAAATGGATGTGCCCGTGAAGGAAACCACTTGAAAAATTTCGCTTAGGACGATGGACAAATGCCAACATGAACATGATTGCATAAGCACCATTTATTTCTACAAAATTGTTGGAGGCAATGTACAAAACTTCCTACTCGTTATATATATAACAGACATGCTATTGTAAGTGGTCACTTATAATTGATCAATGTCATTTGTATGGTGGTAATTTAACTAATTATCAAATTTTTTTATAAAATAAAGGCCTTGGATAAAAATCCCCTCCAATTTGTACTTTGTTGTGAAGGATATCTATTTTGTAAATCATAGCATTGTTACAACGATATCAAAGTGTTTAGGTTTATTTGTAATTTGAAATGAGTGTGTGATTTGGAAGTAGATAGGAATATAAAAGTGTTAATGATCAGGTGCTCAAAATTATGATAAAAAATCAAAGTTGTCAGATCGGTGTGGAACTTAAACGACCGCGTAGATCTCGTCGCTATGAATTCGACGCAACTTTTTTTGCAGAAAACCGACAGCGTATGCTCCCAAAAACGTGTTCTGTCCACTTTGAAAAATTGATAATTTAAAAAAAAAATGTGCAGACAGCCCAGTTAACAGTCCATACAGCTGACTATGCATGCCTATGTGGCAGGTTGACTGGTCAATGGTGTGTTCTCCTTCGGCGAATCAGGGAGTGCCAAGTGGCACAATATGACAACTTCAAGTTGGTGAAGTTTGATTGGTTTGTTTTTGGGCCAACCACGTGCTGGCATGTGTCCCAACCAAGGACCACCACATGGCAGCACATGGGGCCACAAAATTTCGCAAGGGTCAAATGAAGCCCCGGGGAGTCGAACTCCCGACCTCAACGAAACAAGAAACAAGCCTCTCTACTATGCCATTCGCATAAGTCTTAACCATTATAGTCATTGGGTTTGTTTTATGTTGTAACCACCAAAGGTATGGGGGAGGGGCCCAGGGTCTAGCCCCAGCCCTGGTCCCCGCCACTGACGGGAGGCTAGCCCTGAGCCCCCGCATATATTTTTAATGATCAGCTTTAAATGGTGGCCACATGCCGACGGTTAGCGAAACCGTCGATGAACCTTTATTAAAAAATATTTTTCTGCCATAACTCGTAGAGGAAATTTTAATGAGGCGAAAATTTCTCCCAAAAAAGGGTGAAATTTTAGGATGATGTTGGCCATGGAGCAAATTATGGAGCTGTTAGGGGAGAAAGTTGGGGAGATCATAAATTCTTTACTTTTTGGCCAAATTCGAGGCAGAAAGAGGCTAGACATACATTTTTGGGCATTTTGGAGCTCATGGAACAAGTTTTAGAGCTATTTGAGCATTATAAACACATGTATTCACACTTTTGAGCATAATATAAGAGGGCGAAGCCATTGGAAGCTGGACCAAGGAGACATAGCCTAGGCGAGGTGAATTCCTTCATCATATTGTGTTGTGTAACTGTTTATGGTGATCTTTATGTCTGATAGATGTTGTTGTTCAATGTTTTATTTATGTTAACTTACTCACGAAATTCACATAAAAACTCATGTAAAACTTGCAATTAACCTCATCATCCTCATGCATTTTATTTAAATTTTGAATTACATCTTAGCACAACGAAACTAATTTTCCCATTCAGATAACGTTGGTATCAGAGCACTAGGTTTACTTATGCAAGGAGGATTAATTTTTTTTTCAAGTGTTTAAATGCTTACAAGGTTGAAGCTCAAGAGAGGAGAAGGCCAGCTTGTGGGTGCAGGTTCTCTAGTTGGAGCTAGGAGAAGGAGGGCATAGTTGCCACAATTTCCACCACAATATTCACCTCGAGTTGCAGTAGAAGCTTCAATAAGAATGTCTCATGAAGGAGGAATTGATAACATGTTATAGGATGAGAAGGCTTTTAGGAAGGATTTCTTTGACATGACAAAGATGGTGAAGGTCCTTTATAAAGAGAGGAGCACAAGGTTTTAGGGTGAAATATCGAAACCTCCAAGAGGAGAGGCTTCTCCATGAGGAGGAGGGAATGGAAATGGTGATAATCCACCATCTACTCCACCATCATCCTCACCACCATCTTCACCTTCATCTTCATCCTATTCCACTACTACAACCCTTACACATACTCATCAACCTACCTCATAAGGAATTGGTAAACAACCCTTGTTAAAACTTGATATTAAATTTGATTTTCCTATGTATAATGGTGAAGTGAATGCAGAGAAGCTGGAAAATTGGGTTTGTCAGTTGGAGGTCTATTGGAGAATTCAAAACCTTCAAGATGGTGATACAAAGATACAACTAGATTCCTTGAGATTGGAGGGTGCAACATTAATATGGTGGGAAGCAAAGACACAAGATGAGATAAAGAAAAATGGTAAGATCTCACTCTCTTGGTCCAATTTCATTTCTTCAATTAAAAGAAAATTTTACCCTCTAGCATATATGCAAAAAGTTATTATGAATTGGAAGCACTTCAGACAACTTAAGGGTCAAAGTGTGCAATATTACACCCAATAATTTAGAAAAAGAGCTCTTATGTTAGGTGTTGATTTTCATTCCCTACATACATTGCAAAAGTATATAGGGGGTTTACATAGCCACCTAAGGAACACTACCTTTATGTTCAATCCCACTAGTTTAGATGATGTTTGTGTGCAAGCCACTCACCTTCAGGCAAGAGGGGAAAACATTCCAAAAGAGGGTAAAAAGAATCCATTTAAGGCTGGTGAGAAAGGATAGGGTTTTAAAGGAAAGGGAAAGAAAATTGCATCCATTAAAAAAAGAAGGAGATAAAATGACATGCAAACATTGTTCCAAAGAGGGTCATGATGAATACCACTATTGGAAGCTTAATCGAGAGATGAGGCCAAATAGATCCAACAACAAAGAAAAACAAAAAACAACTGCAAACACTCAACAGGATTTGGGATCCGAATTGGGTGATGAAAATAAATTACAGCCATGGGAATGAAGGGAAAATAATCCATTGCTAGCACTAGTGCATCAAATTGTCACACTAGTACTCCAAATGAAGAAACACAACTTGAATTATTTCATGTGAGGATTATATCAAAATATACAAAAATCAACACACTATTTGATATTTTAAGTCTTAGTCAAGAAACTTAATCTTGAAACCATTCCTCATCACAAACCATATCCATTGGGATGGATATGAAAGAACACAAATTTGCAGGTTTCAAGAAAGTTTATTCTTTGGTTTACAATCACAACAAACTTCATTGACGAAGTTGAATTAGATGTTGTACCGCTTGATATTTTAGGAATTGTTTTGGGTAGTCCTTACCTCTATGATAGAAAAGCTATCTTATATCACCATGAAAACAAGTACCACTTGTTCAAAAATGGTGTGGAGCATATTGTGAGAGCTCATTGCAAGAAACTAAATCTTTCAATAGTTAATGCAGGGAAAATGAAAAGACTAGTGAATTCAAGCAAGAATTTTGTGCTTCTTATAATTAAACCAAAGAATGATATTGATTGCACCTAGAGGCACATTCTACAGCCCAGTATGACCCCAATGTGTAAGTATGTCGGAATCCAAAATAACAAAAACTAAAGAAAAATTTAAAAATAAAATCTAAATAATGTCGGCTTAAACAATAACTTACAAAACCATATAAATAAAAAAATTAAATTCATTAAAAATTAAATTTATTAAAATATGAAGAAATTTACAAACACTAATAAAAAATATATGGTAAAGAAATAAATATATAAATAAACTAGAGGTATGGTAAATAAATAAAACCTCTTTTTATAGTTACTCTAGAAGTATGGTAAATAAATAAAATATAAATAAACTAGAGGTATGGTAAATAATTTTTTTTTTAAATATTTAATCCATAAACCTCTATATTAACAAAAACTCAAAAAAAGAGGTTTTATTTAGGTGAAGCCTATGGGCCAAATACTATATTTCTAAAAGAGGCATGGTAAATAAATAAGTATAAAAGAGGTATAAAGAGGTAAGGTAAATAAATAAAAATATATCAAATAGGATTAGAAATCAACATCTAATTATTTTTCACAAAGAAAAAATTCATAACTTTTCATTAAGATAGGTTACATGTTACATATGCTGGTAGTACACTACTAATCAGTCCAAAGACTATTACAATCTGCCACTTAGTCTACATGCAGGCAGTGAACAGTCCTAAAAATATGAAATATTTTTCAGTATGTAGCCAATGTTCACATAGTAAGTTCGGTGCATAACTTACTAGCAAAAGCAACAAAAATATATAAAAAGTAAAATATACATGCCGATAAATAAAATCCAGGGAGATAGTCACAAAATTCTCCCATAAAACTGTACAGCTAGACAACCATCTATGCAGGTGCCTCCTCTATAAAAGGCCGATGAAAATATCTGTAAACCTGTCCATCAGAGTGTTCAGTAAAGTGCCAGGTGCCCCAGTTTAGCTCCGATGCTTCTTTGGACAATTGATCAGCCACTTTGTTCCAAGACCTGTAAATATGTGTCATTGAGATGAAGTCAAAAAGGGCTTTGAGTTGATGAACCTCTTGCAGCAGTGCAGACAGTGTGTGCGAGTGACATAGAGCTAGATTATTAAACCAATTGATAACAAGCTGTGAGTCACCAAAGATCTGGATGGAGTTGCAGTGAATGTCTTGAGAAAATTTCAGAAGAAGTCTAAGGCATTGCAGTTCGGCATAGTTGTTTGAACCGGGTCCCAATCCCATTCTGATTTTGTAGTGGTGATGATCATTTAAAAAGAGTATTGCGCCCCCCCCACAGGCTTGTGCATTGTACGCACCATCGAAATAGGCCCATGCATGACTGTGATCAATAATTTCAGGTGTCCCAAGTGGATGATTGCTGGGTATACGGTCCATGGGCAGGAGATTGAAAGTAGCAATAGAGGCAGCGCAAATGCGGTCACAGTCAATAGGTATATCACTGAAGATCTATTTGTTGCGTCCGATCCAAATCTCCTATGCCACAATCAGTGGGAGATTGCGCATTCTTGGGCTGTTAACATAATGTTGCCACCAATAATTCCAAGCTTCTATTAAAGTACCACCCTGCCAGATATGATTACTGCCCAGGCCAGTGATGACCCGAGTCCATATTTCTTTGATGATAGTGCACAGTAGGAATAAATGGGTCGTGTCTTCACAGTTTACAAGATAGTAACAGCATTGTGATGCCCCATGATATGCCCATCTGTGGAGAAAATCCATGGTGGGTATGCATTGATTAAGTATGCACCAGGAAAGGGTTCTGTACTTGTGCGGGGCCTTTAATTTCCATATAATGCGCCACCACCATGCTTTAATTGGGGGTTCCTTGGGCCTAATAAGGGCGAGGTATCCAAGTTTAGGAGCATAGTGACCATCAGAAGAAACAACCCATATTAATTTGTCATCCTGCTCAGTGATGCGAATGTTTGTAGCTTTAAGGGCCCAAATGTAATTCTGCCAAACCCGAGTTCCAGCCTGTAGGATCTCGAGGTCAGCTGCATTTAACCGGGCTTGACCCCGCCAAGAGGAATGTTCCATATCCGCTATCTGTGCAAGATATAAAATGTTCCTGTGGGCGAGGTGTTCGGTAATGAAAACAGGTAATTTGTAATAATCCCCACTGCCAGACCAAGAATCTGTGCCAATGCGGACATTAGCACCCATGCATATTTTCCATGATAATCCATGCTGTATGATGTGTGTCGCCTTATTGATTGCCTTCCAGATAATAGATGCACCAGATGTCTGTCCAATTCTGCCTCGGATCCAATCGAGAGGGTTCCGAGGCGAGATATATTTAGCCACAATAACATCTTTCCAGAGGCTCTGACCAGTGATTAAGTGCCAGCACATTTTTGCTGCCAGAGCCCTCAAAAAGAGATGAAGATATTTTAACCCCCAGCCTCCCCATTGTTTGGGAATGTTGATGCGATCCTAGGTAATCCAGGAAAATGTGGAGGCCTTTCCTTGGTTGCGCCAGAGGAATAGTCTGCAAATCCTTTTGATTCTATTAGTAATACCAATAGGTATCCAAGCCAAGGTCATCCAATAGATCGGTATTGCTTCCAGCACAGACTTAATGAGGATCAGTCGGCCAGCCCTGGATAACCATCTGTTATACCAGACATTTATTCTGCGTTCAATTTTTGCAATGATCCAGTTCCAGTCTTTAATCTTATAATCGTTTGGTTTTATATGATACCCCATATATTTGAGTCCATCGTTGATGTCAATGCAAACATAGTAAAATAGGTTCAGTGAGGTGCCTTGTTCCAGTCCCGAGTAGCCAGTCATGATAATAGAGGATTTGGTGCCGTTTGGTGCCATACCTGTGGCCCTGCAAAAGAACTTTAGTAGCAAATCAAATTGAACAGAGTCTTGTCTAGTACCATTTAGGAATATGAGTACATCATCCACAAATAAAAGATGAGTGAGATGTAGTATATCATTGATCCGGAGTCCCTGAAGTTCTCCCCTATCTTTTGCATTTTTTATGAGAACAGAGAGTCCCTCCATGACCAGGATGAATAATAATGGTGAGAGAGGACAACCCTGACGAAGACCCCGCCCTGCATGAAAGAAATTAGATGTAGTGCCATTGATCAAAATGCTGAATGTGGCATGAAAAATGCAACCCATAATCTAGTTTATAAATGTATGGGGAAAGCCTGAGTGGATTAATATGAGATGAAGGTAACTCCAGTTGACCTGATCAAATGCCTTTGTAAGATCAATATTGAGGATGGTGGATTTCTGGCGCAAAGTTTTAATGGAGTGAAGGGCTTCCTGGGCAGTACCAATAGCTTCATGAATTTGCCTATGATTCAGAAATTCAAATTGTTCCTTTTCGATATGAGTGGACAGGAAAGGCTTAATGCGGTTTGCAATAATTTTAGATATGATCTTGTAGATGCAGTTACACAGGGATATGGGCCTATACTCATTGAAGCTATTTGGTTTGTCCGATTTTGGAATAAGTGCAATAAAAGTGGTATTGAAACCATCATATATCCTGCCATGCACTCTGCTGTCCTCAATCATAGTCAACAGGTCAATAGATATGAGTTCAAAAAAATGGATGAAAAACTCAATGGGCCAGCCATCAGGCCCAGGGATTTTGTCCCGCTTGAACCATTTCAATACTCCTTCAAGTTCACCCAAAGTTACCGGATCATTGAGATCATCCATCTGCTCCTGTTCCACAAATATTTTGAAGTGCTGTGTAATGTGCATGATGTCCGGAAGATCAATGCTTGTAGACGCCCTATAAATATTGGTGAAATGTCTAGTGCCTAGGTCGAATAGTTGAGTCTGCGTTCTCGCAGTAAATCCATTATGATTAGACAGTTCCAAAATGGCATTTGCAGCCTTTCAGCCATTTGCATGCTGCTGAAATAATTTGGTATTTTCGTCACCAAATTGTAACCAAATAGCCCGAATTTTAAGCCTCCATTCTTCCTCCTTTTGTCTCAGAAGTCTAGCCTTTTCTGTTTCAAGAGAATTTAGTTGCTCCTTGGTCTCGTCAGTTCTATACCCCAACAGTTCAGCATTGTTAAGTAGGGCAATCTTATTTTCAATATTATGCAGTGCCTCCCTCTCCGATCTCTTTTTGTTCCGAACCCACTCAATGGTAAGGTTTTTAATGTGATTGAGGTTGTCATTGATAATCCGGCCTAGTTCACGATCATTCAAAGGTCCACAGTGCTGCCAGGCCCAAGTGACCATCGAGTGGTACTCAGGGTCTCTCAACCACCTAGAATTGAATTTGAAAGGGGGACGAGCCCTATTAGGACCACAGTCGAATTCCAGAAATATAGGAGAGTGGTCAGATTTACCACCCATCCCCACCCACTGACGAGCTCGAGTCATAATAGGTAGGAGAGACTGCTTGATGAGGAATCTGTCTAATTTGTGAGCCAAAGCAGCAATTCCAGTCCTTCTGTTTCTCCAGGTGGGTTGGATCTTGGTGGATTGAATGTCAATTAAATTTGAGGCACCGAGCTTAGAGTTGAAAAACTCAGCCAAAGGATCTGGGGTGGCTTGGGGACCCCAAGATTCAGAAATACCTAATGAGAAATTCAGGTCACCACCCAATATAATGTGGGGTGCAGCTAGCATGGAACAAGACAATAAGGAGGTCCAGAAATGCTCTCTGTTTGTGCAGGGCCCATAAACGTTGATCAAGGTAAACTCAGCCTCCGAATTACCAAAGAGGACATTCATTTCCAGAACTCCAGTCCGGCCCCAACAGTTTTTCATCCGAGTGGTTTTGTCATTAATACCCAATGCAGACCCCTAGATCGCCCAAATGCATCAAGGGTGATGAAGGTCCAATCAGGTAGAAAAGAAGTTAAGGTATCCTGCACTGCAGAGCCCACACCAAGCGTCTCTTGAAGAAATATAATGTCAATGGGATTTTGTGCTATCAATTCCCTGAGGGCCAATCTCTTGTCAGGGTTGGCCAGTCCCCTGCAATTGTAGGAGAGATAAATCATGATGTAATGGTCAACATGGGTCTTCTAGCTCTAAGGACCCGCATAAGAGAAGATTGAGTGCCAGCTTCCACTTCGAGATAGGCTCTTTTGATCGCCTTCGCGAATGCAGAAGGTCTACCACGAGGTTTGGTGGGTATACAGTCCAGACCTGGCCCAATACCGAATTCCTCTCTAGAGTGTGGAAGGGAGAGGGATCTAAGATAATAGTTATGACGCGTGGAGGGAGTCTTCGAAGAGGAGGATGAGTGGCAGTAGGAGGGTTCAACAGTAGTGTGATGAATAATGGGAGTAAAAGACGGAGGGGCCAAAGCGATGGTGCAGCAGATCAAGGGGAGTTTCAGTGATTGGCCAGACTGAGTCAATGATATGCAAGATAATGTAGTAGGAGTGGACAGATTAAAAACAACAACGCCAGATGAAGTACCAGGAAAAGTAGTAGATGGTGAGACAACATTGCAATCAGTAAACAAAGAGGCACTAGAAGGAAATGTACCCGGGATGGATGAATTCCGCTGAGGAGGCACCATCGTGACCTAAGGGCGAGATCTGGGATGCGTGTTAGTCCACGATGGGAGCTCAGTCTGCAACAGCCTAGCATCGCGCGAAGCATCAGGAGTCGACGACGGCACATCAGCAATGCCCAACTCGGTACTGATCTCCAGTGCAGTCTGTGTACCAATTGAACATGATTTCTTTGAACCCTGCCTGCCTAACCCCTTCTTTGGGCATTCTTTGTACAAGTGTCCCACCTCATGACACTTCCTGCAGTGAAATGGCACACCCTCATAGTCTAGTGGTTGCTGCCACATCATCCCATCAAATAACATGTTGAAGTTATCATATAGACCATCCCGAGTGTCCAGGAAAATCAAGATACAAGCCACTGCCCGACTGCCCAAAGTCATGTAAGATCGGTCATGATCCAGGTATAGGCCAAAGTGTCCTCCAATGTTCTGGAGTGCAGAGTCATTCCAAAATTGCAATGGTAGTCCCGGCAGCCTCATCCAGATGGGGCCTGCTCCCGCATTCTCCTTTTTGGGGTCGAACGAGGAACCCATCTCTTGAGGTAGACCGGGTGTAACTCAAGATGCTAGTAGTGCTTGAGAGCCCAGTCTGATTTATCGGGGCGAGCAAGTGAGAGAGAGAACCATCCTTTGGTGAGTACCTGGACTTCCAGAAGTACATTAAGAGTCTTTCTCCAGATCTCATGAGTCCACCGCTGTAGCCTAGTCGCGGAGTATTTTCGGCCGCGGACCTTCCCCACCAGTGTCTTAGCCGCAATAAGGCTCCAGTCCTCCATACTGCTCTCACAACCAAAATTAGTGAAGTAGTTGAGCTTATTCTTGGTAACCCTGTGCTGCTTTTTGGCTTTGTAACAGCCCTGCCCCGGCTTAACAAAGGTATCAGATTCGGAAGAAGTGCATATCTTCTCCAGTATGGAGAGGTCCTCCGGAATATTGGAAAACACCCTCGAGACCACCAATGGTCCAGTGGAGGCCAAGTCAATATGTGCCACTCCGTCAAAATCAGTAGGGCTGTGCGAGATAAAACATTGAGGGAGAGGGCCCCCAATGCTCAATTGAGCCAAAGATCGGGATGCATCACCGATTTCATGATAAACCGCCTCCGAGAAATGCTTTGAGCTCCCGATGGAAAAACTTGCCAGGGTATCATGTCCAGCCTGGGAGAGATCCCATAGTCCAATATCTGCATCCGAGGGCGTGTCAAATGTAAACTGCGCAAGGTCCCCTGAGGGCGTGTTGCAGCCCTCCACGTTTGCCATGTTGGGCGAAGTAGGTACCTCCACCTCAGGAGCTGGGTCCAAATCGGACAAATTAGCCACCTCATCGTGGGAATCAAGTCCCCAAATATCGACCCCCTCTAGAGGATCCTACGAATAGTCCACCTCATCATCATAGTGACTCATGGTAGAGAGTAGACGGCCAGGCAAAAACTGAGAAACACCTGCAGTCAGAGGTCAAAACCCCCAAGAAATGGTGAAGGATATCCGGTCCAACAGACAGAGCGGAGAAAACAATGTCAAAGATGGTGCAAACGCCAAAAATAAATAGTGACCCGATGAAGGACCAAAACAAACTTTGGTCAGGGTCCACAGACCCGTAATGGCCCCACCCAAAATAGCGAGTTGGAAAACCAGTGCAGATAACCTCAAGACAAAGATGATGAAGTGCCAGTCACTTTCCCAGCAATAGATGAGAAAATACCCCGGTCTAAGTCGGCCTCGCTCCCCAAAAAGAAAAAAAACCAAGAAAAATAACACAACGAGTAGACGGGATACTACCACGGCTGCCGATCAGTGGAGAACCCGAAGCCCCGATCAAACAGTAAACTAACCAAATCTCTGAACCCAATAAATACAGTGCCGAGAACACATCAAATACCTGTGAGGCATGCAAAGACACGCCATCGCCATATGAGGGACCCAGCTCCACTAATAAAATCTTAGTGCCCCCGAAAGAGGGTTCCGACGCCACCCAGAGACACAAATGCCACCATCGATCCTGCTTCATAGGGTTCGATCGCTAGGGTTTTTCTCGGAGCTTTCTATTGTATTGCAATCAAGGTCATCAACATCTAATTATATATGAAGTCTATGGCCCAAATACCATGGACCAAATTATTATTAATAACATGCAAAAAAAACATTATTAACCCTAACATTAATATTAATATTAATAATATTATTATTGTTAAATCTAATATTCATATTAATATATTCATATTATTGAATTTAATAACTTTATATTAATACAATATCAATTATATATATATATATATATTAACTCTAGATATATGTGGGAGGGAAGAACAAAGACATATTATAGAGGTGGAGAAATAGGGGGAGTGGCAAGGGAGAGATGGAGGTAAATTGAAGGAGAGGGAGAGGAGTGAGAGAGGTAGAGAAGGGTAACAGAGGAAGATGGAGACACAAATATGGAGGTGGGAGAGAGAGAAGGAGAGATTGAGGGATAAGGAGAGGGGATTGGAGGGGGGAGAGAGAGGGGGGGGGGGGGTGCGGGTGGGATAGGGAGGTAGGAGAGAAAGTGAGAGAGGTAGGATGAGAGGAGGAGGAGAGGATGAGGAGAGAGGTAGGGATAGAGAGATGGAGTTGGAGAGGGAGGGAAAAATAAATGCATAGAGGGTGAGAAGTGGAGAGAGATGGAGTGACAAGAGAGAGATGGAGAGAGAGTGTGTATGCTTTAGGGTGAGATAAAGAGACATAGAAGGAGTGATGGAGACAAGGGAGGAGAGAAGGAGAAAGGGAGGGATATAGTGACAGTTTTGGAGAGAGAGATAGAGTGATGTGGGAAGAGAGAGGATTGGAGGTAAGAGAGAGAGAGAGAGAGAGATAGGATTAAATGGAAAAGAGAGAGATAGATAGAGAGAGAGAGAGCGGCGGGGTAGGGGGTACATAGAGGGAGGATGGATATAAAGGGAGAGAGAGGACTTGAGAGAGAGGAAGAGAGTGATGGGGGAAGAGAGAGGATTGTAGGGGAGAGAGAGAGAGAGAGAGAGGAAAAGAGAGGGGACTTGAAAGAGAGGAGGAGAAAGGGAGGGAGATAGGAGGAGAGAGGGAGGGATAGAGAGATGGAGTTGGAGGGGGGGAGAGGGAGGAATAGAGATAATAAGTTGGATGAGGAGAAAGGGAGGGAAGAAGAAATACATAAGAGTGAGTAGTTGAGATAGAGAGGGAGTGACAAGGGACAGATGGAGAGAGAGTGTGTATGCTGGGAGCGAGATAAAGAGACAAAAAAGGAGAGATAGAGAGAATGGGGAGAGAAGGATAGATAGAGGCATATAGTAACAATGTTGGAAGAGAGAGAGAGAGAGAGAGAGAGAGAGAGAGAGAGAGAGAGGTAGGGAAAGAGAGATGGATGTGGAGGAGGAGAGAGATGGAGGTAAGAATAAAGACATAGAGTGTGAAAGGTGGAGAGAGAGATAGAGGGAGTGATAAGGAAGATGGAGAGAAATGGAGAAAGGATAGCAGGAAAGAGAGGGTGAGGAGGGACCGATACATAGATAGATTGGAGAAAGAGAGTGTATGTTTTGGGCTTGATATAGAGAGACAAAGGGATATAAAGATATAGATGGAAGGTGAATATAAAGAAGAGATAATTAGAGACAAAGAGGGAGGGACAAAGAGATTGATAGATATGGAGTGAGAGAGTGTGTGTGTTTCGCGGGGTGTGATAAACCGACAAAGAAGGAGATACGGAGGGAGATATAGATATATATGGAGGGGAGAGGGAGGGAAGACGATTTCTTGAACTGGATGCATTGATTTCAATGTAGATGGTGATTCCTAATCCTATTTGATTGCTTGCACTAGATTCATTTATTTTAGTGTATATGTTGATTTATAAATGATATTTTATTACTTTCACTAGATGCATTGATTTCAATGTAAATGATTTCTAATCCTACTTGATTTCTTGCACTAAATGCATTGATTTCAGTGTAGATAGTGATTTCTAATCCTATTTTACTGCTTGCAATAGATGCATTAATTGAAATGTAGATACTGATTTCTAATTATATTTAATTGCTTGCACTTGATGCATTGATTTCAATCTAGATGATTTCTAATCCTATTTGATTGCTTGAACTAAATGCAATTATTTCCTTGTAGATGGTGATTTCTAATCCTATTTGATTGCTTGCACTAGATGCATTGATTTTAGTGTAGATGTTGGTTTTTAATCATATTTTCCTACTTTCATTAGATACATTTATTTGAGTGTATATGTTGATTTCTAATGCTATTTGATTACTTGCATTAGATGCATTGATTTCAGTGTAGATGTTGTTTTCTAATATTATTTGATTTCTTACATTATATGCATTGATTTCATTGTATATGTTGATTTATGATTTGATATAATTGGATGTATGATGGTACATTAATTGTAAAGTCATTGGATTAATAGTGTGCATTGCTTTTAGTATAAGAACAAAAAATTATTGACCATGAACATTGATTTTTTTGTTATATTAATTAAACCTATTAATATTGCAGAGCAAGAGAGACAAAGTATGATTTTTACTACAACAACTTGAGCTAAATATTTAAATGGTTTATGATTCCGATATGAAAATATGACAAAACTAACAAGGTTGACAATAAGATTAGTACAAGAAAATAGTTTGAGAATGATGAAAATTAAGACTATTTGTAATTGACTACATTCTTATTATTCAAATTTTCTATCATTCAATATTATTACATCGTCACTTTGCATTCAAAATTTTTATTTCATCATTTTTCATCATTAAAGTTATTTTACAATATTATCATCTCAACAAACTGAGGTAACTAATGAAATTTAAAATTAAAATGACTTGATAAATATCAAACATAATTAGCATATTTAAAATGGTTATATTAATATTAGATGTATTTATATATTATTGATAAAATTAATCATATGTTACTCATATTATCGATAGATTTTCCTTGGCTTCACACGACTCAAACCAACCTAGATCCATCTTAACTTTGGATCTATCAAGCGCCGAGAGGGATCAAATATCTCAAGGTGTAAACCTTTCCTCAAGTTTTGCACTCAAAAAATAGGTTTGCACCTCTAGAGATTTGATCCCTCTTGGTGCTTGATAGATCCAGAGTTAAGATGGATCTAGGTTGGTTATTAAGCATTCCAAGGTTGTGATCCAAAGTTGAAATCTGAATTGATTGAAGTGGTTAATCAAAATAATGAGATGTTTCAGGAAGCAAAGGGGTTACCTCCCAAGAGGGGAATCCAACATGAGATATAGTTGCAGCAAGATTGACCTCTTCCTAATATTGGCATGTATAGGATGTCGGTGATGGAGAGTGATGAAATTAAAAAGAAAATCCAAGAGTTTTTGGACAAAAGGATCATCCAAACAAATACTTCGCCATGCGGGTCACCTATTGTGTTGGTGCCAAAGAAGGATGGAACATGGCGCATGTGCATATATTTCCGTGCATTGAACAAGATTACGGTAAAGAACCATTCTCCACTTCCTAGAATATATGATTTACTTGATCAATTGAAATATGAAAAGTATTTTACAAATTTGGACTTAAGGAGTGGTTATCATCAAATTAGAATTGTTGAAGGAGACATTTGGAATACGACATTCAAAACAAAGAAAGGTTTGTTTGAATGGCTTGTTATTCCTTTTAGTTTATGTAATGCTCCTGATACCTTGATGCATGTGATGAATGAAGTTTTGAGGCCCTTTCTTGATGAGTTTGTCATCATCTACTTGGATGATATCTTAATTTTTAGTAAATCACTTGATGAACACATCATGCATGTAAGATAAGTACTTGATGTCTTAAGGAAAGAAAAATTGTTTTTGAAGATGTCAAAATGTGAATTTGGAAAAACTTCTTTGGTGTACTTGGGGCACATTGTTGGAGGAGGTGAGTTGAGGATAGACCCCTCTAAGGTTGAGGTCATTATGAATTGGCCAACGCCAAAGACATTCACTGAGGTAAGAAGTTTTTTGGGAGCAACCCAATATTGGAGGAAGTTTATTACTAACTTCTCTTTTATTACATCTCCTTTGCATGCATTGACTAGTGTGAAAAAGGTCTTCCAGTGGGTAGGCAAGCAACAAAAATCATTTGATGCTTTGAAAGAAAATATCAGTTCAACCTCAATACCTGCATTAGCGGACTTGAGACAACCCTTTGAGATTCAAACTGAAGCAAGCGAATATGCCATGGGCACAGTCCTTATGCAACATGGTAAGACCATTTGATTTCATTCAGAAAATTTCAATGGTATAGTGCTTAACTATCCTACTTATGACAAGGATCTTTATGCATTGGTTCAAAGTGTGAAAAAGTGGAAACACTACTTGATGGGAAAGGAAACCATCATACACACCGACCACCAACTATTCCAATACTTGCAATCACAAACTAAGCTGCAACAATCAAGGTACTTTCGATGGATGGGTTTCTTACAACAATTCCACTTGGTCATTAGGTATAAGAAAGGTATTTACAACAAGGTTGTTGATATTATTTCTAGGCCTATTATTACTGCAACTACTTTATTCAAGCATAATTATGTTTTGCATGAAAGTTATGTTAAGAAATATGCATGTGATAATGACTTTCAATATGTTTATGCAAGCTTGAGTCAAGGCAACCAAGTAGCGGAATTGGATTACCATGTACATAATAACTTGTTGTATCATTTGGGAAAGATTTGTATTCCACAGGGGGAAAGAGTGAATGTCATAAGGGAAGCACATACTTCTTTAATTGCTGGACATTTCAGTGTAAGAAAAAAAATGGAACATCTTCAGAGGTATTGTTATTGGCCTCGTATACTTGAAAGTGTGTCCCGTTTCATTAAAGGTTGTTCATTATGTGCAGTTAGTAAGCCTAGAGACAAGAAGTTAGTATTGTACACACCACTTCATCTACCTTCACGTACATGGGAGAGTGTTTCTATGGATTTTGTACGAGGTCTTCCTTTGTCAAAGAGAGGTGATGATTATTTGTATGTAGTTGTGGATAGGTTCAGCAAGATGTGTATATTAATGCCATGTAAAAATAAAATTGCAGGGGAACAAACAACTCACTTATTCTTTCAACATGTTTGGGTTCATTTTGGTTTACCCACATCCATTGTTAGTGATCAAGATGCTTGATTTGTTGGGAATTTTTTGTCAATTTTGTGGGACTTGATGGACACCAAGTTGAAGAAGAGTACAACCTTTCATACACAAACATATGGTCAAACTGAGGTGGTAAATCAAGCAAACATACATATTCTTCGAGGATACTGCAACAAGAATCCTAAGTTGTGGGATGAAAACTTACACTACATTCAACATGCTTACAACCATGCAAAACGCTCCTCTACACAAACATCACCATTTGATGCATGTATTGGATACTTGCCTAGATCTCCATAGGATTTCATTTTTGGGAAGGATGTAGCTATTGATGGCCATAACAACATAGACAAAGCCAAGAATTTCAAAGAAAAAATCCAATTCATGCATCAAACAGTCCAAGATCAACTTGAAAAGAGCCAAGGAAAGTACAAAGCAAGGCATGATAAGCATTGTGTAGATCCCAAGTTCCAAGTTGGTGACAAAGTTTGGCTTCACATTAGCGAAGAGAGGCTTCAAGGGGAAGGTAAAAAATTGGAACTAATCCATTATGGTCCTTTCATAATTTTAGAAAATATTGGTGAAAATTCGTTCAAGTTAGATTTGCCTTCATACATGTAAATTTAATTTGTTGTTAATGCTGAGAACTTGAGGTTGTATGGGCCTCCATTGACTGAATATCAAGGAGAACATGTTTATATTCCTTCTATTGAAGACTTTTCTCCTGAATACCTTGATGATCTTCAGCAAGATTCTTCACAGAAGAACAAGGACATCAAAAAGAGAGTGTGTTGACTACTTTTGTGTGGGGCTCAAAGGCACAAATAATTCAAAGGCAAAATGGATTGAGATTGGAAAGGTGAGGGAACAATACCCTCATTCGTTGAACAACTAAAAGTGATATTTTGGGGTCCAAAATATTCCAGTGGGGAGGAGTGATCAGGTTCTGAAATTTATTCTCAAAATAAAAGTTGTCGGATCAGTGTGGAACCTGAACAACCGTGTATATCTCGTCGATCTGAATCCGGCGCAACTCGTTTCGCGAAAAATCGACACCGTATGCTCCGAGAAACATTTTTTGTCCACTTTGTCAAACATGATTTATTTATTTTAAATGTGCAGACAACCCAGTAACAAGTCAGTATAGCTGATTGGGCATGCCTATGTGGTAGGTTGATTGGTCAATGGTGCGTTCTCCCCCGGCGAACTAGGGAGTGCCAAGTGGCACAATATGACATGTTAAATTTGGTGAAGTTTGATTGGTTTTTTTTTGGGCAAACCACGTGTTGACATGTGGCCCAACCAGGGGCCACCACATGGCAGCACGTGGGGCCACAATTTTTTGACAAGGGTCAAATGGAGCCCTTGGGAGTTGAATTTCCCACCTCAACACAACAAGCAACAAGTCTCACTGCTATGCCATCTGCATAAGTGTTAATCATTATAGTCGGAGACTTTGTTTTATGTTATAACTGCCGAAGATATGGGGGAGGGGGCCGAGGTCTAGCGCCAGCCCTGGTCACTGCAATCAGCAAGACCTCAGGTGGGAGGCTAGCCTCGAGCCCCCACATATATTGTTAACGATCAACTTTAAATGGTGACAACATGATGACGGTTAGCGAAACCGTCAGCGACCATTTATTAAAAAACAAAATTCTGCCATAGCCCGTAGAGGGCATTTTAATTAGCCAAAAATTTCACCTGGAAAATGGGGAATTTTTCACCCAGTTAGCGTGGAAAAAGTGTGAAATTGTAGGATGATGCTGACCTTGGAGAAAATTGTGGAGCGATTAGTGGAGAAAATCATGGAGATAATAAATTCTCCAATTTTTAGCCAAATTCGAGGCAGAAAGAGGCTAGAAATATATTTTTGGGCATTCTAGAGCTGATGGAACAAGTTTCGGAGCTACTTGAACATTTTAAACACATGTATTCACACTTCTGAGAATAATAGAAGAAGGCCAAGCCATTGGAAGCTGTACCAATGAGACAAAGCCCAGGTGGGGTGAACTCCCTCATCATATTGTGAATTGTGATTGTTTATGGTGATGTTTATGTCTGATAGATGTTGCTATTCAATGTTTTATTTATTTTAATTTACCCATGAAATTCACATAAAACACATAAAAACTCATGTAAAACTTGCAATTAACCTCATCATCCTCAAGCATCTTATTTAAATTCTGAATTAGATCTTAGCACAAAAAAACTAATGTTCCCATTCAGATCAGTTAAAGGAGAAAATCCTCTACCATTCAGTAAATTAAAGAGTAATATAATCATAAGGCATTTATTTTTGTGAGAATCTGGAAATGATTTTTTTGTGAGATAATAGATTTTTAGTGTTTGAAATGTGTTTTAGAGTGTTTGAAATGTGTTTTAGAATGCATAAATGGATTTAGTGCCCTCAAAAACTCTTGGGGCACTCATTGTGCATGTTAGAGAGCTCAAAATTACCATTCCAAAATTTCCCTACTGGTTTTTGAATAAAAATTGACTACAAAATATCACCAAAAAAAAGTTAGAAATGTCTAATAATTAGAATATGCACCAAATTAATAGTTTGGCTATCATTATCTTTTCAATAAAACTATCCTTGATATGTTTAAAACATAATATGGATGATGGATTTTTCTGACTATGGGATGAGCATAAATCACTTGATCAAAAGCTCATATGTTTAATTTTTGAGTCCATATATCAAATGATGTTTGATATGATTTTGGATCTCATTAGGGCATCAGGTGAATGTGGCCTTTTTTTCGAGTCAGAATGTTCGCAAAGTAAACTGGGCATGAATCATTATGTTTCAAGTTGATGTAGTGATTTTCCATTTTGGACTCTTTTGTACTTTCTCTATCCAAATTATTCAAAGGTTTAAATAAGATTACAAAAAGTAGTGGTTGCATCAAGGAGAATCAACCAACAATTTTATCTATTAGACATCACAATTATCAGCGAGAGAAGAAGCGTCGTACTATTAGGACCAAGTAGGTCATTGCAAAGGAGGGCCATACCACTCCAAAAATAGCTGCACAACAATTCATATAACAGGTCATACTTCAATTAATCTCAACTATATAGGAATTCAAGGGCCATACAAGTCATATAATTAATGTGTAGTAGGAGCAACTTGAGGGGTTGATTCAGGGGGATTTTGAGGGTCATACCAACCATATAGGAACTTTATACAAAACCCATAAATCAATGTAGCTTATAAAAATTCTCTTGGGTCATTTTTCCAGTGAGGGAGCCCTTCTATTCTCAAAATATATTGGATTAATTTCATTTTTTTGCGAGATTGATTTAAATTTTATTTTTTTGAAATAACTTTTATTTACTTTTAAAAATTCCAGTATTTCCATTTTATTTAGTGAGAAGATCTAAACTTAATTTTATGCAAGAAAATTCACTAGGAAATAGTTTTCCATATGGCCGGGGTTAGAAAATTAGCAATCAACATGTTTATGTTCATTATTTAATTTGAGCATTTTCCCAAAGAACATTCTCTCCTTCTTCCCTCTTATGAAAAGGTGGTTGTTGGAACACTCTAATTAGGTAGTGAAAAATTTCATGAAAGAGTGATGGCATGCATGATGGAGGATATGGTTTTCATGTATGTTTTCTCTTCTCATGGCACCACCACAGGGTTTAGGGTCAAGGCTTCTCCTCATTTTTTGTATCAATGGAGTTATATTGGGATTATGCACCTCCCCGTGGATGCAAACGAAGTACTTATGCTGCAGGTGATGTTTGGGGAGTATATTTTTACAAAATATTTCAAGAGCCTTCCCTCTACATGCATTAGTGGAATTTCCTTACATCAACATGATTCTTTTGCTATGGTATCCTCTTTGCGACATTTATCCTCTTTTTGTTTTTATATGGAATTATTTCAAGGTGTTATAAAGTTACAATTTTTTATACTGGTGTTTTATTTCCTGGTGTGCATGATGGCCCTTAACCCTTTTATTCTCATTCCGTCCATAGGTCAAGATGCACTTCCTACTACTTTGGAGGAGGTTTTTTCCCCAGAGTTCACAATTGGATTCTAGTGTGGAGGTTCTCCAAATCGTGGCCCACTCTGATATTTTTATTCCTTTGTTAGGCTCCAGTAGGGAACCCATCTTTCAATTTTTTATTAAAATCTATAGTGGGGACTCAAAACTTATTTAGGTTAACAACTACTATGTATTTTCTATAAAAAATTCATAGAATCAAAATGGGGCATATCCTCTTATTACCAATGCCTTCAATTTAATGGGAAGGTTTTAACAAATTCTTCCAGGTTAAAAGATTATAAAATTTCAAAATAATCTACTATTATTCTCAACTCCAGACTCCATGGAGGGGCTCTTGGTTCAAACTCCACTAAAGGTTCAAGAGGGGATCCTGTTACAAACTCCTTTAAAGGACCTTTTGTCTCCTTTAAAGAAGTATCTCTAAGGAAGACCATTTCCTTTGCAACTTAGACTCAAAATATTTTGGGCCCATATATAGTTGAACAAATGGAAAATAATCCTTCAATGGAGATAAAGATTCCAGAGGTTAATTCCTTGTTCTCTATTCTTCAAACAAAATTTGTCATTTGCAGATTTAATGGATTTTTGCCCAAACTCGAAGCACTCATTCAATGGATTTCCACATCTTCGACTCCTGATTTTGAATGTTTTTTATGCTTTAAAGGATTCTTTAAAGTTCATTTTGAAACACAGAAGGACACATATTATGCTTTAAATTCAGGGCCCTAGTTTTGGGGAAGAGTTGAGCTTTTCACCACTCCTTGGTTCCCTGAGTTTGATGAAAACTCTATGGTGGTATTTACGATGTGAGTTTGGGTTAGATCCAAAATATTCCACTCCCATTCTAGCATCACAAGTTCTTGAAGATATCAACAACACATTGGGAAATTTCAAAAAAGTGGATATGGAAAGATTAGAAAATGGTATCTTCACGTATCCCAGAATATTTGTGGAGATCGACCTCAACAAAGGAATAATTGATCACATAAATTTGAAACATAAATTTTTTTGTTGGTTTCAAGTTTTAAAATATGAAAATAAAACATTTAGGTGCCGTATATATTATCAGACAAACCATTTACAACATTCATGCCTCTGGGAAAAGAAGAATCCCAAGAAGAAGAATAAACCAACAAATAAAACAAAATGGATGGAAGTACACATAATAATACCCCTTTGAGGATGAAGACGAAGAAATTAAAGAAAGCCACCGAGGACAATCTGGAACTAGTGGAACAGACTTGCAGGATGGTGTCCAAGTAGGGAATGCCACAGTACAATAGAACACTAACATTGTGCATCAGATTGAAAAGGATCCTGAAGACTCTATGACATTGGATGGATCTGGTGGCTCGAAAAGAGCACATGTATCAGAAAGTTCAAATTATAACAAGGAGACTCCACATGAGAGACACGATTTAGCGTTGGTTCTTGTGGAACCAAATCTCGATGGTTGGAAAAAAGTGCACAAATGGAAAAGAAAAAGAGAAAAAACTTTCTCTATCCATCCATAAATTTCTGTACATTTATTGCTATTTTTTCATTTCTTTTTTCTTTTTTCTGAGGAATATTGTATGATGACACCTCATGTTGTACTCAATTCTTTTCTAGATATTTTTATTGATCCTAATTTTTGATCTTAGTTGCATACACACTAGATGTGTTTACAGAGTGTAATTTTTATTTTATTAATAGAAATTGCAGGTTTTTTTAAAAATATTTTCCAATTTGGTTAAAAATTCTCCTATTTTTACATATATATGATTAGATGGATGATATTCGCCAAATTTTTTCAATTTTAATAGTAATTACATTTTTTAATTGAAAATTCGCCTACATTCTATACGTATGAATTTTCAAACCATAATATTCGCCTACAATACTATATATAGGAAAAATATTAAATCCTTAACAAATACCCTTAGGCCTATTTAGGACATCTACTATCAAAAGTTGTTTACATCTATCAATAGCTTGGAATTTCCTCAGGCAACTCTCACCAGTTACCGATTACCCTAGATCTAAAAAAAAAAAAAAAAAAATAGCTTGGAATGTCAAGGTTAAAATAAAAGAATACAGTTTAGGCATAATCTTAAACATGTTCAAAGACCTTTCTAGTAAGCATGTGGTGATTGCTAATTATGTTGCAATTACATAGTGAACCACCTTATCCACATTGCAGTAAACATATCCAGGTTAGTGAATACTCTCTAATCTTACCAAAAAGTTCTAATTAAATTAAGCATAATGAGCCTCATTGGCTTTACATTTATCATTCATTTGGAATCATGCTTAATCCTAAATTCAATTGTTTAGAAGCATAATATGAACAATGTTATCAACTTAATGAGAATTATAACCTCAAAATGAGACTTTTAGCCAAAAAAAACCCTTATTTTTAGGTAAAAAACATGAAAACACATTCCAAACTAAAAAAATGGTAATGTTGCATTACCCTTTTTAGGGTGAAAAATTTAACCTTTTTTAGCCATGACAATAAAAACAAAAATCATGGTCATGAAAAACTTTAAAATTTGAACAATTTTCAACCATAGCATTAAAGATCAAATACCATAACTATAAAAAACCTTAAAAAAATGACATTTTTCAACCATGAAATTAAAATCAATTATTATGACTACAAAAAAAATCTTAAAATTTGAAAAATTTTCAACCATGACATTATAAGCCAAATATCATGACTAAAAAAACTTAAAAATCAACACCGAAAAAAAAATAGTTCTATCACAATGAAATTATATATATATATATATATATATATATATATATATATATATATATATATATATATATATATATATATATATCTTTTGAGATCTTAGCCTAAGACAAATTTGACCCAATATTTTCAATGTGGCACTGATATTTTTCAACTGTGATGTGTAAAATCATCATTATTATATAAAATATTACACAAATCTATGTTTTTTAATAAAAACATGATTTTTTTAAACAAATTAAATAATAAAAAACAAAAAATTCAAATAAAAAAATTAAAAGATCAATTAAAAAAAGAATAAAACAAAAAAATTAAGATAATCTATATATATATATAATAAAATTTTTTAGTAATAATAAAAGAAATAAAGTCAAAAAATATGTAAGTTTTCATTTACAATTTTTATTTTATTTTAAAAAATATATTACTAATTTAAAAAAATTATTATCTTAATCATTTCAAAATTATTTTTCGTAGTCAAGATATTTGGATTTTAATGCCACGATTGAAAACTATTTGAATTTTAACTTTAAATAAGAAAATGTGATGTTGCATCACCACTTTTGCATTTTAGTGTGCTTTTTCATGTCTCTTGTAATAATGATATTTGGTTTTTAATGCCATCGTTAAAAAATATTGAAATGTTAACCATGAAATGAAGAATGGGTGATGTTGCATCACCACTTTAAAAATCAACATGAAATCTTGATTTGATGTGTCCTCCGAAAGAATGAGAACTCATTAAAGTTTTCGTTAAGTTGGTAACATTGTTTATGGTAAAGCTTTGGTAAAAGACTATTTTTGTCAATTGACAAGAATCAAACTGTTTGGTGATATTGAAAAATATAATTCAAAATTTCAGGTTTTGACCACAAGGGTGGATAACAAAACTGAAACATTTGTTGGAAGCTTTCATGGGTGGACTAAAACAAGACATTGAACTTGATATTTCCTAAAACATCTTTGAAAATCCATATTCAAGCCAAGAATAAGGCTACATACAAGTTTGTCATGGGAGCATACATAAAAGTAGAGATCATTTTGGGGTTCATAAGACAAATATATCTGAATCAACGTACTCAAATATCACAAAAGGAAAATGAGGAAAGAAGAGTAAAAGGTTTAACTCAAAAGAGATGAGGAAGACCTTGCCAACTTAAGAGCAAGAAAGAGGTAAAAATTGTGCCACAAGATTAATTAAAATAGGTGTGAGAGGATTTCTAGTTACATTAAGAAGCAAAGAGTCACAATGTTTATTGACTTAAGTAGTACCCATAACTTCATCATAAAATATTAGCAAATCACCTCAATTTTTTTGTATATCTTGTGATGATTTTTTAAGTTTTAGTTTCCAATGGAGGGAGTATTGATTGTGTGGGGAAATGCCCAATAAAATGAGTATGGGAGGATATAATGTGGAAATCCCAATGTATACCATTCCAATTGGGGGTGTAGATTTTGTTCTAGGTATTCAATGGTTGATAATAATGGGTAAAATTTTTACAAACAATAATGAATTCTTCATGAGATTTGAATTGGAAGGAATTTAATATGAGCTCAAAAAGTTAGAATCTGGACCTTCTCAAATTCTTAGTTTTCATAGAATGGAAAATATCCTAAAAAATGGTAGTAGGGGAGTTGTGGTTAAATTGTATTTTATGGAAGTAAGTGACAAAAATATTCCCAATGAATTAAAAAACACTTTGGAAAAGCACTATAGGGTCTACCAAGAAATTCCTAAAGGCCGTCCATCTTAATATCTAAACATCAAATTTAACTAATACTAAGAAGTACTCTTAATAAAAGGCCTTATAGATATCCTCACCAACAAAAGGGGAGACCATGAAAATGGTAGAAGGGATGCTAGATTTAGGTATTATTCAACATAATAGAAGTTCATTTTTAGTTCCATTGGTGATGATGAGGAAAAAAAATATTTCTTGGATGATGTGTCGTGATTATAGAGATCCAAACAAAATCACCATTAAGGATAAATTCCCTAATTCCCAAATATTTATGAATTGTTAGATTGGATCTATGAAGTGGCTTATTTCACAAATCTTGATCTTAAATCAGGATACCATTAGATCATATTAGGAAAAGAAGACATCCATAAAACAACTTTTAGAACACATGAAAGGCACTATGAGTTCTTGATCATGCCTTTTGGGTTAACCAATGCTCCTACTTTTCAAAGCCTTATGAGAAAATATTTTGACCCCATATTCGAAAGTTTGTTTTGAATTTATTTGATGATATATTCATCTATACCAAATTATAGGAAGAGCACATTAAACATGTGGATAAATTTCTACAAATTATTTAGAAAAATCAATTGTACGTAAAAGGATCAAAATGTGCTTTTGGGAAATAAGTAGTTATTTGGGTCATATTGTTTCAAAGGAAGGAGTTAGGGTGGACCCTCAAAATATACAAGATATTACAAAATGGCTTGTTGAGCCGAGAGGCTCATTCTACAATCCAGTATAAGGGACATGTGTAAGTATATCACGTCCTAATAAAAATAATTTTGCTCATGTCGGAAAATAAATAAATAAATAAATTTAAAATATATATATATATATATATATATATATATATATATAGAATAACCATATAAATAAAAAAATCAAAAATCTATTAACAAGACAATTAACTCAGTTGTTGATATTTTTCTTTCACTCTTCAAGTAATAAAATACAAAGACATAACTTTACAGAGATATAAAACCCAATGTGAGTTATGAGTAAAATATTTTAACATGAAGTAATATAAAATCACTCAATACACATGTTATGTAATCTTTATAACATTCAAAAATGCAATTTAACAGTTATAAACTACACATTATTTTTTGCACTCTAAAATAAGTTTGTAACAAAATAAATTTGATCCCTCTCGGCTCATGTTAGATCCGTGCTTTAGATGGATCTATGCTGGTTCCTAAGAAGATTAAGAGGGCTTTTGAGACTTACAAGAAATTACCAGGAATTTGTTAATAATTATGCACGCATTACAAACCCACTCATATCTCTTTTGAAGAAAAAATGATTTGTATGGAATGATGAGGCTACCTTGGAATTATCTCTTTAAAAATACATTGTGCCTTCTACATCACTATTGGAAACACCTGATTTTGGTAAAACATTAAAAGTAGAATGTGATGCATGAGGACAAGGAATTGGAGTGGTGTTGACTCAAGGAGGGAGACTATTGGCTTTTGAAAGAAAACAATTCAAGGAAAAAGTGTTGGTGAAATCAACATATGTAAATGAAGTGGAAGCAATTATACATGCAATAAAAAAAATGGTGACAATATCTCATTAGGAGACACTTTAAAGTCAAGACAAACCATGATAGCCTAAAGTATTTTTTGGAGCAAAGATTGTCATTATAAGAACAAAAAAATTAGGTAGAAAAAGTGCAAGGGTTTGATTTGAAATAATCTATAAAAAGGGGAAGGGAAATGTATTAGTAGATGCTCTTTTTAGAATAGAAGAGGGCTCAAATTTATATTTTAAAATAAAGGGTGAAAATGTGAAGCTGGATTACACTTTTTGCCCTTTTTTGAGAAAAAAATTTCATTTTTTTTCGGTTCTTCAACTTTCTGCAAACTATAACAATTTTTCTATGTAGAATTTCATTTTGCAATAAAAATAAAAGTTGTGAGAAATTTTGTTAGCTTTCTATTACTTATTTTTTGAAATTTTTTTATGCAGTTTTGATATGTCAACTTAGCGTTTCTTTGAGTGTGTGTTTCTTAACAATCAAAGGATTCATAAGAAGTCATGTTATGACGCAATGTTGTATTCATTGAAAATTTGTGTTTTTGAAAAAAAAAATGTGTTACAACAATCTAGACAGAGTCTACTTTGTTTTTGTCATATTTACAAAGCCAATGGATGCATATCATAATTACTAGAATTTTTTGAACTGGTCCAATACGAAAAACTGCGTATTTTGGATATGTTTCGCGTCGCAAGAAATTTCTTAACATATAAGTTATAAACTAAAAATCTAAAAGCTACCCATTAGAGAAGACGGACCAATGTAATGCCCCATAATTTTTTCAATTTTTTTTACAATGTATTTTGGGAGATACAAAATTTTGATTTCACTGAATCACGACAACCCTCAGAAATTGTTTGCACCTATTTTATTAGAAAAATAATTAAAATTAATAAACGTTTATGAAATTCCATAAAAGTTATATTTCCTGAAAGTAGATTCAATTCTGAAAATGCTTGTCTTAGTTCTGACAGTTAATTAACAACCTTTCATGGAGTTTAATCAGTCCAAAGTTGCAGAACTGTTTTTAGAGCCTGGTTTTTGCGTCATTGGTGACGCGTTAGTTCGGCCGAACTTTTAGTCCAAGTTCGGCCGAACTATGTTTTCCGCCAAAGGCTCGTTAAATCTAACGTCTTAATAGTTCGGCCGAACTTTTGTATAACTCTCCGTCAGCCGGAAAGTTTTGCGGAGCCCCCTACTAAAACACATTTCGCATCAATATAAATTGCCGCGAAATGATTCACAATTTTCGCACATTTCGCACACTTCTTCTCATTTTACAAAGATCTTGGTTTGGGTTCAAAAAAAATTCTTCAAAGTTTGGGTTTAAGAGCATTTCTTGGTTGATTTTACAATTTTGGGTTTAAAGAATTTTTTTGGAAGACATTTCTTAGAGGCGGCGTGATTTTGCAAAAATTGTAAAAATTTTCTTGGACGTACATTCAAAAAACATTTCTTGGAGGTATGTACGTGTTTTGAGTTGAATTAAATCTTTTGAGCTTCATTTCATTTTTATAAGATATTTTTCTCTCGAATTTTTTAAAGTAAGTGTTTTGGATTGGAATATGTATTTTTTGCAAAAAATTTACACTGAATTTTTTTTAATTAAATCTTTTGTGATATTTTTTGTAATTGAGTTATTGTCTAATTTTTTGAAGGAATTGTTTTGAACTTCATACCCTATTATCATGGGAAATCAAAAAACTTGTGCGAGAAAATATGATCGAAAAAGAGACCCTGAGGCACGTAGAGAAGAGACTAGACAATCTCGCAAAAGAAAGTTAGAAGCCCTCTCAAATATTGAAGAGGAAAATAAACCTCAAGCAGAAATTGAAGCAGGTATGTAAATGTAAATATTATGATCTATTGATATATATTTAAAATTTTCCTAAATATAAAATGTAATGAAGTATATTTGATGAATAGTTTGAAAAATATTTTGTTTAATGTAAACGAACAGTGTATAAATCCTTGAAGAAGAAAATCAACCTCAGCGAGAAGTTGAAGCGGTATGTAAATGTAAATATTATGATGTTATTGATATATTTTAAAATTTTCCCAATATAAAATGTAGCTTAATTTTTATTTTGATGAACTAGTTTGAAAAATATTTTGTTTAATGCAGCAATTAAAGAATATTCCTCAAAATATTGAAGAAGAAAAATCAACCTCAGCGAAGTTAAACGGTATGTAAATGTAAATATTATGATCTATTGATATATTGAAAATTTTCCTAATAATGCAGTAGAAGCTTAATTTTATTTGACAAATGGTGAAAAATATTTTATTACAATGTAAATGAAGGAGAATACCTCAAAATAGTGAAAATCAACCTCAAGCAGAAATTGAAGCGGGTATGTAAATGTATATATTATGATCTATTGATATATTTAAATTTTTCCTAATATTTATTGACATATTTATTAATTTAGTGATTTACTGAATATGTACTATTTTTTCGAATATGTACAGATGAAATCACTATCGATAATGAGATGTTAGAAAATGTTGACACTCACACATATGGAGATAAAAAACCTGACCATGTTATATGATATCGTGTCAACCGCATTTTTGAAAAGTATTTCTTAAATGAGCGAGTGACAGTGCAGGCTCAAATGTTGAAAGGTCTCCTATCATCAAGGAAATTAAAAGAAGCGATGACACTATTGGGTATTCGAAAATCAACCAAAGATAAAAAATGAAGGAAGAGGTGATAAAAAATATGAGTAGTGCTATAAAGTCAATTAAGAGATCTAGAGATAAAGATGTTTCAAATGTACGTAGAGGAATACAGATGGCAATGGTTTCACCAAGTACTGAAGAGAATCATTTGATAACATCTATGGCACGAGCACTGGGAACCTCGTGAAAAACTCTGCACAAACATCGAAAATTTTGACTGCAAATAGATGTAAATGATGAACGCGCTTGTTGGAGAGCTATTTGTAGGCAACCATACAAAGATAGACTTGGAGAAAATGTTAAAAAAATAATATATGAATATTGGAAGAACAATTCGCGTGTTTCACCAACTACAAGACATGTGATGTGAAGAAGAATAGCACGAAATCAGTACGAAGAACATGAAAAACATCTCTTGGAAACCACTCAGATAGAGTTATTCAACAAGTTCAAAAAAGAGAATCGTCAAATTCATGTTTCACTCAGTGCTTTTGTTCAACAAAAACCATGGTATGTAAAACCTATCATCGTACGCGACACTTGTTGTTGCCGTTATCATGTGGAATTTGAGTTATATTATGACACATTCCTTGATTTCGGTAGAACATTATGGAATGATTCACCTCCTCCTTCCACTATCCGTGAATTCATATCTCAAATTCTATGTGAAAGAGAAAGTGATGAACTATTTTACAAAAGGAAATGTGTTGGTGGTAAAAAATGCGATGATTGTGGAAATTTGACTAAATTTCAAAACAAATATCGTATTGATATAAATGATCAATCATTGTCCAACATGAAAGTGAAATGGAATAGATATGAATATATCAGTACATCGATTCAAGGTGCAGATAGTGTTAAAAGAATCGAATTACGAGAAGACGAAATTTTTCTGATAGACTTTTTGAGAAAGTTTGAAGCAGAAATTTACAAATACACCAAGCATTCCCATAGAGCTCGATGGAAAGACTTGCAATTCAAAAAATCTCATGAAGTTTTTCCACCAGGGACCATTTTGTCAGTGATTGATTTTGCAGAAAACTACACATTTGTTCCACAAAAAGAAATTCAGAGTGAATATTATCATTCTGACCAAGTCTCCATGCTCGTCCATATTCTATATAGACATTCTGAAAAAAATGCCGATCATATAGAAAGCACGAGTGAAAATTGACATATAATTAAAGAATATCACTTTTATATAAGTGACGATCGTACACATGATACATGTTTTGTACAACATTGTTTTGGAAGAATTTATGATTCATTGAAAAATCGTGGAATAACATTCAATGAACATTGGATATGGTCAGACGGATGCGCAGGTCAATTCAAATCTGCACGATCATTTTTTTGGTTGTGTTGTCTTCATAAGAAAACTTGCATTAAACATTGTTGGAATTTCTTTGAGACTGGCCATAGAAAAGGAGAACATGACGGTGCAGGAGCATGCATAAAATGAGTACTTCGAAGATATCAAATGAACCACTCTGCACGCCGACTTGTGAACGCTGAAGAAGTTGTTCAATGGTGCATCGCTACTCTAAGCCATGAGAAAAACCCATCAAGAGAAGTGCGAAGGTACATTCAATTTAATTTATATTGGAAATATAATTTTAAACATTGTACATTTATCATGCAATGATTATTTTTAATTGTATTTTGATATCATATTTACAAATTCTTTTTCTAATTTTCCATATAAAGGTTTTTCTGGCATATTGGAATCGAAGACTTAGATAGATCAATTTGAAATGACGTTGAAACAATAAAAGGGACTCGAAAATTGCATTCAATTCAAACAAAGTTGTCCAGAAATGTGTTTGCATTGGATAAAAGAAAATATTCTTGTTTTTGTGATGTTTGCATAGACAACACAAAATCCAATGACGTTTGTGAAAACAAAATGTATGTGAACGATTGGAAACATACAGATCTAAATACAAAGGGTAAAATGTCTGTTGCAATGTTTGAATAAATGCAATCAGAGGAAACTACAATATCATCCGATGGTGATCAAGTCTCTGATCTTGTTAGAGAAGGTAACATTTGAATTACTTTCTAATGATTTAAAGATCTAGAAATAAATTTAAATATGCATAATTAAATGTTAAATTTATTTTATTGTGCAGGAGATGTTTTTGCTGTAATTTCACCTATTGACAATGATGAAAATGTGAAGTATTATTTGATGCGTTGCACTGAACGAAAAATGAAATTATTACAAAACTATAATGATCACGGATTTCAATATGACAGAGGGTCTATTATACTGAAAGGTTATTTTTTCAGACAAACTCATCAAAGTGGAGACTTTGTTTACTTTGAAGACTATGAACCTAATTCCATAAGTTGTCAATATAGTCACTTGGTGTGTGCAGCACGCATAAAGTTGATAGAAATTCAATCAAAGAAAAAATCGAAAATTAAGAAATGGAAAATGTCAAAATCCGATCATGAACGGATTATTGAGGATGGAATTCCATTAGAATTTTTTTGAGTGAAGTGTCCAACAATTTATTATCGTTGGATTAAATATGTTTTAGAACTTCTAGTACTCAACTAAAAATTGAGTTGCTTATGTTATTTGTGGTTTGCACATGTTACAAATTGTTTGGGTACAAGCACGTGCTCTAGTATCAACTGAAAGTAGTTTTTCTATACATGTGCATTGATGAAAAATGTTATATATATATATATATATATATTCTAGAATGAAATTAATTGTTCTTGTATATTAATTTTTCTTGTATATGTTTTCCGACCGTATGGTACAAATTATTTCACTTTATTTTGTAAAGTCAGATTCGGTCCCCATATGGCCTAGCCTCCAAGGGACGAGATAACAAGTGGTTGTCCCCACTTGCCTGAATCTCAGCTTTTAAGTACAATTTTACTGTTTATGGCAGGCATCTTACATGATGTCCTAGCCAAGGATAGATTCTCTTTGTTTCAAGTTTCCGGTAAAAGTTGTCACCGAATGACCTACTAGGATATTATAAATACTAGCTTTGTAAGATCATTTGGCATTCGAAAAAATTCGAAAGTCTTAGACTATCAATCAATTTAAAGTATCATTCACCCTAGGGAGTGTAAAATATTCAATGTAGGTTGGTGACGATGCTCACTCCTAGCTTGAAGTAGCTCCAATGACCAATTCTTTAATGAATTCCAATGCACTAGACCAAAGTTGGTGACCTACTTGGTTTTTCACCCAAGAAATTCCAAGGTACTCTTCTTACCTCAACTATCACATGTTCCTCAATTTACTCCTAATTGTTCCCTATGCCCTAAATCTACTCCTAATTGTTCCCTATGCTGCTTTTCCCTTATTTTTAGAAAGTTATTTTCCTAGATCCATCATAACTATGGATCTATCAAGCGTCGAGAGGGATCAAATATCTAGAGGTGCAAACCTCTTTTTTGAGTGCAAAACTTGAAGAAAGGTTTGCACCTCAAGAGATTTGATCCCTCTCGGCGCTTGATAGATCCGTAGTTAAGATGGATCTAAGTTGGTTTCAGTCGTGTGCAACCAAGGAAAAACTATCGATAATATGAGAAACATATGATTAATTTTATCAATAATATGTAAATATATCTAATATTAATATAACCATTTTAAATATGCTAAATATGTTTGAGATTTATCAAGTCATTTTAATTTTAAATTTTCTTAGTTACCTCAATTTGTTGAGATGATAAATATTGTAGAATAACTTTAATAATGGAAAATGATCAAATAAAATTTTTGAATGCAAAGTGACAATGTAACAATATTGAATGATAGAATGTGAATAATTAGAATGTAATCAATTACAAATAGCATTTATTGTGATCAATCTTAAACTATTTTCTTCTTCTATTCTTATTGTCACCCTTATTAGTTTTGTCATCTTTCCGTATCGATTATATTTAAAAGAAAGTAAAAATCATAAATCATAAACCATTTAAATATTTACCTCGAACTCTTGTAGTAAACACCATACCTTGTCTCTCTTGCTCTCCAATATTATTAGGTTTAATTATTATAACACAAAAATCGTTCTACATTGTCAATAATTTTTTGTGCTTACACTGAAATTAATGAACACTATTAATCCAATGACTTTACAAGTAATGTACCATCATACATGCAATTATATCAAATCAGAAATCAACATATACAATGAAATCAATGGGGATTGTCTTGTTACAAGTAACATTTCAATTTACCACATGTGCAAATGTAGGTTGAAACCATCCAAAACTTTAAGTTTTAAAACTCTTTTGATTATATATTGTGCAACATTAAAACATTAAACATTTAAAGTTAATTAAATATCACATGCAAAATGTAGATTGAAACCATCCAAAACTTGAGTTTTAAAAACTTCACATGCCATGCCAATTATAATTCAACTATCCAAAAAAAACATTTAACATTAAATATCACATGCCAAATGTAGTTCAGATGACAACATTACTTCACATTCACATGCCAAAAGTACTAAAACCATCCAAAAAATTAAATAAAACAAATTATATAATAACAATGTAATAAAATATGTCCAAAAATTGTAAATCTCACAAGTATCAAACTGTATCAAGTTTAACAAATTTTAAAACCATATAAATTTTGAAATCAAATCTACTGTAAATCATGTCCATCAAATGGAGGATCTAGCGTCTGGGTCTCAGTCCACGCCCTATCCTGTGAATAGGAAACCTACATACACAATGCACATGTACTTGAACATTAAAATTTGAAGTTTTAAAAATGAATGAGAATATATATATCTAGAACTTCATGTAAAAAACAAAATATAACAAAAGAATCATGCAATACCTCGTAAGGTTCCCTCTCCATTTGATGAACAGGTTCTCCCATATGAACATCTACAGTGGTAAAATGTACAATATACATGTACAGTGATATATATATATATATATTAAAAACTTTCAAATGAAAATGCACGTGTACATATATAAACTTATTTTCAATAATATTAAAAAAAGGAACTAAAGACAACTTGTTCAAATGTTGTGGATGTTCCTATCTCCGTCGCTAGAGTCCCCGGATTAAAGAAATCTTCTATAGGAATCTAAATTCAAAAATTTTTAAATAACTCAAAATATAGATCTCTCTCTCTCTCTCTCTATATATATATATATATATATATATCTCAATTTTTAATGGAACTTTTTGAGGTAGAATATATATATATATAACTTTTAAACATAAATTTTAAACTTGTGAAAAATTTTCCATACTTGTGGCTCATCTCCCAATGAAGTAGAAGGTACATCTCCTAAGGAAGAAGAAGGTACCGCCATCCCAAAAACATCAGACGGAATCGGTACCTGTTAAAACATTTTATCAAATTATATATATACATACATGTAAATATGTGGCAACAATTATTTATTTTAGAGTCACTTAAAAAACACTAACATGTGCCAACATATCATGATGGTAAGACCCATCTGCATCGTTTGAACCGGAGGTCCCGAACGTAATATTAACATTTTCATCACGCATCATGCCTGAGAACTGCAAATTGTGTTTTAACATATAATCATACATTTTTGTTAGATTAATGTACACATACAAATAAATGTATACATGTACATACACATGTATTTATTACAAATTGTACACATGTATATGTAAAAATAATTTCAAACCCTAAGGTCACTAACATGTACTGTTTTGGTGCCCTCTTCCTCATGAAAAATTAGGTCTTGCAGACCATTGCGACAATTTATTGCATATGTTCGGAGATCTTCAACATTCATGTTGTAAATCTCCTCATCTATACGATAAACAAAATTGGCACGTGCATTTTCACGTGCTCTTTGTCGATTTAAACAAAGATCGACTCCACTCAATCCGCTATGAACATTGTCGATCATAACATCCCTTGCTTCTTGACTTATTTGAGAAGTCGCATCCATCTCTGATCGCAGAGTTTCGACTCGAAACGGTCGACTCACCAATGGAAGCTCAGGGCGAGGCAACTCCACATCTCGCTTAGCGCCACCCATGTTGATATAATCGACCTCTCCCCAGGCGAAAAAATTCTGAAGGAAGGTCATTGTAGTCGGGTTTCATACCCAAAAAAAATTATGCATAAAACATTTGTGCAAAATAAACAAGAACCTCATCGTTCCATGGAAGCCTTCCAAAGGCCGCAAGATGTCGATCATACAAATAACCAGCTTTGTCTGGGTGCTTGAAATACTGCACCTTCAACATTTTTCTTTTTGGCCCTTCCTTATAATTAAACATTGACTTAGCCTCTGCTCTTGTAACTTTTTGTTTTATGTCCTGCCATTTATTGGGACCTATCACTGTTTCTTTTCTCTTTCTCATCATTTCTACAAACGAATCAGTCGTTGGCCCCAAATTTTTGTACACATTTACCATTTCACCCAATGAATGTGTAACTATTTCAAGGCTTTGTCTACTCTCAGCAGGTAGAGACAAAGCCATGAGATCTCTTTGCAATTTTGCATGAAGGCTTTCACACCTTTGTAAGGTGCATTCCGCCATGTTGGTTTCCCATGGTATATCGGTAATCTCAGCCGGATAAGTTGTGCTGGGTTGACAACCTTCTTCTTGAATGTAGCGAGCTGCCCTGCATCTATTTTTACCACTAGCTCGTAAATTTTCGGCCTCTGCATCAATATATATAAAATTTCGTATATTAGAAAAAACACGTGTAAAAAAAGTTGTACAAATTTAATGAAAAAATATTGAAATTGATGGCAACCTTGATTTTGTTGGTTAACATCTTCTCCAACAGTACCCTGCTGAGAACCAGCCCCAGAATGACGTTGCTAAGAACCAGACCCACAGTAACCGTGTTGAGAACCAGCAGCGGTTGATTGGCCTTCGGGGGAATAAATATCACCCCCTTCCCGCAACCTGCTACCACTCATACCTCGACCGGTTGAACCTTGGCCACGCTCCATGGATGGAGTTGAAACCCTTCTCCTCTTACCTCCTAAAAATTAAAATATAAAACTTATTAACAACTAAATTAACTCAAAGTTAATAAAAAAATCAATTCCATATGTACACATGTATGGAGATTTAAGATTATATTTAAATACCGTGAACATTCCCCGATCCCTGAACCTCCATATGGGATTCAACTGATCTTCGTTGTTCATCCTCCATGATATATATCTATTGGTCGACATTTACACAAAATAGATTTCAAAAAATCAATTTGTAATTTAGTGTACACAAATGATGTAGAACACAAATTTCAAAGCAATAATTGATCATGTGTGAAACTAAATTTAATCGAAAAATATATTATAAAAATGATAAGTTCACCAAATTGCGCTTTACATGGTGGGAGCACACTTGGTATAAAATTTACTACTTATACACTTTAGTTTGTGGAAGAAATGACACATGTACATAGTTTACCTTAAATTTGTTGTGTTTTACGGATATTAAAATGAAGAACTTCTATTTAGATCCATTCCAGAGATTGACTGCAGGGGCATTTACTAGATATGTCACCTTTCATTAAAGATGAGATCCAGAGGCTACCTGGCCCTTTACAGACTCTGCCTATAGAACTTGTAGAAGTAAACACTAGAGGCATTAACAATATCAAAGAACGTTTTCATGCTTAGACATGGGAATGTGTCTCTTTCCCTACGCAAAAAAATATTTCAAGGTAGTTAATCTTCATAGACATGTCATCAAGCAAGTCAATGTGATCATCCCCAACTTACTTTTTATGAAATTAGGCTTGGAATCCTCTACAACCTGGTGGATGGAGTTGAGTGGGAACTAGGTTGAAAGGCCTTTACAAAATACATGCTAGTGAATAACACTTACTAGGTTATGCCAACAAATAAAGTGGCAGAAATTTTTTCTCCTCGAGGTTGTCCAATTGGGTGTGTAATATCAACTTCACCCATTTCCTAACAGGTTTCTCTAGAAAAGAACTTGCACATGTTCCTTTTGTGGTTTGAATAACCATAATGTTTATAGATGTTGGAAGAATATATCCATGCACATTGAAACTTTCTAAATAAATGAGGCAAAAAATCAAAGGCCCATTGGACAAGGAAAATGATGTTGAAAATAAGATGCAATTGTTTATTACTCATTGCCATAAGAAAGGTCACCTTGTAGACAAGTGTTGGACTTTGTATCCAAAAAGTCATCCACAACATTTGAAGAAGGTGGAAAGAGATAACGACAAGAATGGAAAAGAGGATTCCATAATCGATGAGGGTCAGGATGATTCACATGATGATGAAGTGCAACTAAAACAAGCGCCATTGAAATGGTTTGCTAACAGATGGTTATATTTCTTATCTAATTAAGGCCTTGAATGTATTTTGTTGTTTCATGAATTTCTTTGAAAATTCAAAGTATGGTGCATGTTGCATGAAGCAAGATGTTGAAAGTAGAGTTATGTTGACACTTAAATGCAACAAATATGGAAATTTGTACATGAGCTATTATTTGACTTGAGAGTCAGTTGTTTGAAGAGGCATGTTTTGTCGACTTGTGTTTGGTTGATAGTTTTGTACACCAATATGTAAGAGTACATGGAGATATTCACATGATGTGAATTTTTTTTCTTTGAAGGAGAAAAATGATATGTCAGTGAGCTATGTTTCTTGCATGATGTGTTTTCAGTTTGATGGTTTTGTTTGTGACAAGACGTCACAAGATTTTGGGAAGGTCCACTCTTGAGCGAGAGCCTCATGATTACAACCTAATCATGAGAATCAAATGGGAGTGCATCCTTATTTTGAAAACAAATAGGATTCTAAGCCACCTAGGACTCAAACCATTATTTTTAAATTTGAAATATCATGGTGTGTTGTTTCAATGCTTGAATCCACAACCCTAACATAAATTGTTTTATTCTTTTTTTGCAAGATTTAGTTGGCTATATTAAAATTCAGTTGAATTTAAAATTCTTGGCTTAGTGGCATGAACCAAACATATTGTACATGTATTAAATGAGGAATTTCGCTCTCCCAATAATTTCTAAATCACCCATATCACCAAGAAAACATGTTTTAAAAGAACATACTTTGGTATGGGAAAGACCTTAGGTTTCAAATATTATAAGAAGGTTTTTGATATGGTTAAGAGAATGTGGAAAATAGAATCCATAAACAAATTATTTTTCAAAATGTATTACTTTCAAAGTATCAACAAGGAACATGTACAAGGGTGTTCAATGAATTAACGCTATTTATTTAAATTCCATGATGTACATATCTTACTCATAATTTTAACAAATTATTAAATAATGATCTAGATTGGATAATTATATTATTTTTCATATATTTTTATGCTTATAGAGTGAAAAAATTGAAAGAATCAACTTGTAGGGTCATTTTAATGGTGCGTGGAGAATTGGGGTCTAAAACCTTTTGGAGACATTTTGAGGCATTAAATGACATTTCTGGGGATCAAACGATTATCCCTTGTGCCGAAATCTTGACCATTATTATACACTTAAAGACATATCCAATGGTGCAAGAAACACATCAAACGAAGTTCATTCAAAATTTATGCCTTTAGTATGTTGACCTATCATGTTGACCACCATGGTACGACAGAATGACATTTTAGCCCCATTACTCATGCATGGCAAGCTAGCTACACGTGGAATTTTAACACTTGAATCTAAAAATTCTTGGTTATGGAAAACATGGAAAATGCTCCAAAGCCAAGGAGGCACATGAAGCTGTTCCAAGAAGGAATTTTATTTCGTGTTCATTACCTCAAGCTTGTGAAGTTTCTGTTCATGATGAATGGAAAATTTTGACACCCACTTTGCAAGAAGATGTTAATAATCATGCAACTAATGAGAATGTAAAAGAAGAGGATGTTGAAAGCTCTAGAGTCATTGAATTCATTGCTAGTATTCAAAGGAGAGCCACTACCTCATGTCAAATTCACCTCCTCAAGAAGGCGACAATGGTGAATGTTCAAGGTATAAATTTGCCTCTAATAAAATTGCTTTTGATTATGATAAACATGGTAAATATTCAAATAAGATATAGAAAAGAACTTGCATGTTCCTTTTGTGGTTTGAATAATCATAATGTTTATAGATGTTGGAAGAAGATATCCATGCACATGAAACTTTCTAAATAAATAAGGCAAAAAGTCAAAGGCCCATTGGACAAGGAAAATGATGTTGAAAATAAGTTGAAATTGTTTATTACTCATTGCCATAAGAAAGGTCACCTTGTAGAATATTTTGCTACATACAACACTGAACATTTTTAAAACATAAACTAACTTCTAGAAAACAATAATATTAAATTAGATTTTTAATTGTTTGTGCAGTTGAATTGATGTGCATAGAAAAACTGGGAATAGATATCTTTGATACATACAACAAACAAATGCAAAATCTTAAAAGATAAATCAATCTTGCAAATAGAAGGGTATTTAACTAGACAGAAATGTCCATATAGATTCAGCCAGAAACCCAGACCTAGTCAAAGAAAACATGAACCAATGGTTTATTTCAACTCTACATCAACGTTGAAAAATCGAACTATTATGATGTGTTACAAATCAGCCTACATGGAAAAGTGTTGGTCGGCCTAAAAGGAAGTAATTCTATCTATATTTATATACCTTGTCTATGGCTCTTTTAATAAGGAATAACTCGGCAATCTCTGAAAAAAGTTTACAGATTCTTGTAAGATTCAGTACGAATATGTTGATGGGCTTTCAGTGTGAAGTTTAAAGAGTTTGAAAATAGTGTGGATCTATTGTTCAGTCATCTTTGAAGCAGATTGCGGATAGTATAGTATGAAGCAGATTGCGTATAGTGTGAAGCAAATTGCAGATAGTCTAAGGAAGATTACAAATGCCTGAAACAAATCTATGGATATATGTTGTAGGATGCAGCACCAACTAATGTTGTTGATAAGATTGTTAAAATAGAGACAGAGAACGAACCCAAGGGTTTATCTGACCCTGCTGTGTCAAAGGTTAATGTTGTGGATAAGACTGTTAAAATAGAGACAGAGAACAAACCCAAGGGTTTATCTGACCCTGCTGTGTCAAAGGTTGATCAAAATAAGAAGAAAAAACAAGGCAGAAAGGAAGCAAACAATGAAGATGGCAGTGGCAAAGATAAGTTTGCTAGCTTGATTTTATGTGTAATTCTCAAACAAAGCAAGAGTGTTTCCGATACAAAGTGTTTGGGTTGCCACCAACCAAAAAGGATCTTGTAGAAAAGGTGAAGCCCAGAATGAATGTTTTCTTGTATGATTTTAACCTTAGATGTAAATGTATGGTATCTACAAGACAGCGTCTGCCGGAGGAATGAATGTGGAACCAAATGCTTTCAAAAGTTGTAAAAGGCCACTCCCAGCATAGGTAATCTTTTTATACATGAAAGGGGTGCATCAAGCTTGTGAAGTTTGTATTCATGTTGAATGGAAAAGTTTGACACCCACTTTGCAAGAAGATGTTAATAATCATGCAGCTAATGAGAATGTAAAAGAAGAGGATGTTGAAAACTCTAGAGTCATTGAATTCATTGCTAGTATTCAGAGGAGAGCCACTACCTCATCAAATTCACCTCCTCAAGAAGGCAACAACGATGAATGTTCAAGGTATAAATTTGCCTCTAATCAAATTGCTTTTGATTATGATAAATATGGTAAATATTCACAAAAGATTTGGAAAAGAACTTTCATGTTCCTTTTGTGGTTTGAATAATCATAATGTTAATAGATGTTGGAAGAAGATATCCATGCATGTATGAAACTTTCTAAATAAATGAGGCAAAAGGTCCAAGGCCCATTGGACAAGGAAAATGATGTTGAAAATAAGTTGCAATTGTTTATTACTCATTGCCATAAGAAAAGTCACCTTGTAGACAAGTGTTGGACTTTGTATCTCTCTAATTAAAAAGAAAAGGCATCTTCACTAATCATTAATTATTACCGGAGAAAACTCCTCATGTATATCAATATGGTTGACAATATGTAATTTTTGTTTGTGGATGATCGTTTAGAGTTACATTGATTTATTTTTTAATACACTTATTGGAAGATTTGGGTCCCAAGTGCAGATATGTGATGAAGTTATAGTGAATAAAATTAAAGCAATGGGTTGGACCAGAATTTCCTAGAGAGTTCCTTTATGACAAGGGTAACCTAAACAAGAACTTTTATAGGAGAAGTTGGTAAAGATAAAGTCTAATTTATAGACAAAATAATTAGTCTAATTTATGGACAAAAGTATTTTTCATCGAAATCCGACAATACAATTTCAAACAAGATTATGATTTTTTATTGTTTAAAATAGATTTTTGAATTCATAATTGGATTCAACACCTTAGAAACCCCTTGGGCTATACTATTGCAAGCAATATTGTAAGTTGTTGTTGTTTAAAATTGTTTTTTGAATTCATAAATGGATTCAATGCCTTGAAAACCTCCACAAACATTTGAATTCTATAGATTATTTTGGTTAAATTAACTAGTAAAAATGTAATATTTAATCTAGAAACTAAACTAAGTCAATAAAAATTATTAAAATAATTTTTTTTTAGTCTATAAAGTAAACTATGTCAATAAAAATTATGAAAAATATATATATATATATATAATCAAAATTTAATAAAAAATGCTCAATTTAAACCACCATATTATATAAGTACAAAATCTCACCAAAACTTATATGATCAAATTTCAATGAATAAAAATAAAGCACTACCACTATTGTATATATATATATATATATATATATATATATATATATATATATATATATATATATATATATATATATATATATATATATATATATATATATATATATATATATATATATATATATATATATATATATATATATATATATATATATATATATATATATATATATATATATATATATCCTATACTTTGTCTTTAACATTATCAAATTAAAATGTTTTAACTATGTTGGTATCAAGAGAGACAACATGAGGTTTTTCACTTTAATGTTAGATTAATTATATCCTTTCTTAAAATTAAAGAAAAAATTAATGTTATATCACTCTTAGCCTAAATTTAAACTACCATACCCTAAATTTTCTTGGTCTAAACATTCTCTAATAACCTTGTAAAAAAAAAAAAAAACCATATCTTATACTAACTAAAATTTATAACATACAAATAAACCAAATTTTAAAAATCAAACACATTTTACACACAACAATGATGCCATTACACATATTAAATAATATTTTTAATAATATAATTATTACGTAATTATGTTTCCTATCTAAGATTGGGAAGGAAATTATTTCCATTGGATTTTGTCAATATTGCTCCATCCAAGAACAACTGTTAAAGTGTGAGTACTGCGTCTATGCCTTGCAGTGAACTACAAAACATGGAAAATATTGGTTCAGCTTGGTTGCTAGATTATGAAGAGATTTAGTCATCGTACTCATCCAATGAGCAGCAATTGAGAGAGGTGCAAGAAGAGCTAAAACCCAAAATTTAAGGTGCATATTTCTGGGATAAAATTTGCTTCAAGTGGAACAACTAAAGGAAGAAGCTGAAACATTACAAAGAAGTTAGGAACTTTCTAAGAATGAACTGGAAAGGCTGCAGAAATTGCGAAGAATGAACTGGAAAGGCTGCAGAAGCTGCTTGGCAATGCAAACCACAATGTGGCAGGTTTGGAATTTGAGCTGAAAGCAAAAAATGAGAAAATTAATGATTTAGAAAATGAATGGCACAGATGCTTTAAATAAATAGAATAACTCGAAAAGAAAGCCAAAAAGCTCGATGAATATGTGATGATTAAAGATGGGAAGATCTCAATTTTAATAGAAATCCTTGGTGAAATATATTTTGGCGACATTTATATCCCTCTTTTCTCCAATGAAATTATCATAACATGGTTGATCCAGCAATGGAATCCACATTTTCAAGAAGAAGAAGTTGAAACATTACAAAGAAGTTAGGAAATTTCTAAGAATGAACTGGAAAGGCTGCAGAAATTGTGAAGAATGAACTGGAAAGGTTGCAGAAGCTTCTTGGCAATGCAAACCACAATGTGGCAGGTTTGGAATTTGAGCTGAAAGCAAAAAATGAGAAAATGAATGATTTAGAAAATGAATGGCATAGATGCTTTAAATAAATAGAATAACTCGAAAAGAAAGCCGAAAAGCTCGATGAAGATGTGATGATTAAAGATGGGAAGATCTCAATTTAAAGAGAAATCCTTGGTGAAATATATTTTGGCGACATTTATATCCCTCTTTTCTCCAATGAAATTATCATAACATGGTTGATCCAGCAATGGAATCCACATTTTCATCTTGCAATATGTTTTTCTAAAACTATTATAATAGGGCTGATCCAATGAAACCATCATTACAGGGTTGATGCCACAATGGAATCCAAATTTCATATGGTAATTATAGGACCCTGGTTTTTGTAGAACATACTCGATGAATTAGTTCAGCCGACGAGAGGAGCAGCAACGCTGAACGGAGCAGCCGGAATGCGCGAACAGCAGCAGTGCTGAAGGGAGCAGCCAGAAACACAAATTCGCGGGAATAATGAAACAGGTAAAAGAATAGTCTTCGCGGGCGATTTATTTATAGGAATTAGTTCGGCCGAACTATTTTAAAAGTAAAAGTTCGGCTGAACTTTTGTTAAGAGTTCGGCCGAACTTTTGTTGTTGGTTTTCCAATCTCCGACAAAAATTCTGTTTGCTCGCGCCATTTGTGTGTCGTCAATCTTAATGGAATCAACAATTCAGCCAAACTTTCTAAGAAAGTTCGGCTGAACTATTATAGAGTTCGGCCGAACTATTGCTGAAAAAAGTTTTCGACCCCCGATTCTCACAAAAGTGTAACCCAGCTTCACGTTTCCGCCCTTACATCTTCTATTTCAGTATGGTTGGAAGAGGCTTATCATGGATGGAAAAATTACAACAATACCAAATAAAAAATAGTGTATAAAGGAAGGAATGAACTATATGCAACATTGGGGGTGGAAAGGAGATATTGTTTTTTACAAGGGTATAATATTCTTATGCCCAAAATCAAAGTTGAAGCATCAAATATTAAGGGATTCTTATGTATTTTGATGACAAGACATGTAGGTTTCCTTAAAACATATCAGAAGGATAAAAAAATATATTTTTGGTTAGGAACGAAGAAATATATTCAAAAAATTGTAAGATAATGTTAGGTTTTCTAAAGAAATAAAGGAGAGATGGTAAAATATATAGGGTGACTTCAACCATTACACATAACTAATCAAAGGCGAGAAGAGATATTGATGGAATTGTTACCAAAATGTGAAGGTGGTTTTCGTTTTTGTGGTAATTTATATACTCACAAAATATAGTACACATTTTCTTTGAAATCAAAGAACATATAGATAGAAGTGTTCATGAAGGAAATTCATAGACTCCTTCGTCTTCCTAAGGTAATAGAAAATGACAGAGATCCAAAATTCATAGGAATTTTTTGGAAAGAATTATGGAAGATGGGTGGAACCACACTAGCAAATATTTCAACATATCATCCACAAATAGAGGGTCAAACATAAATAGTTAACAAATGTTTATAAGGATACCTATGATGTTGTTCTTTAGATAAGAAATCTCAGTGGATAAAAGGGATTTGTTTAGAAGAATGGTGGTATAATTACCTATCATACATTTACTAAATGGACCCCAATTGAGGCCCATTATGGATATCCAACTCCTCATATCTCATATTTTTTGTAAGATAAGTCCAAAGTACAGGAAATAGAGTCACATATAGAGAATACTAAATAAAAATTGATAATTCTTAAGGAAAAAATTCAAATGGTGCAAAACAGGACAAATTAACAAGAATATCAACATTGGAGTGAGAGACAAATTGAGGAGGGTGATTGGGTATATTTGAGACTACAACCTTATAAGAAATATACACTCGAGAAAAATATGAATTAGAAATTAGCTCCAAAATTTTATGGAACCAATAATATTATTTGTAATATTGGACAATTTCCATACAAGTTATATTTGCCTTCATTTCACAGTCCAAATATTTTTCATGTACCTTGCCTAAAAAAAGTAATGAGACAAACTATGCCACCATAAAGAAAAAAATTATGGATCAATGCTTTTAGTCTCTTCGAAATAAAACCATTATGGAGTACTTAATTAAGTGGAAGAATATGCATCTTGAATAAGATATGTGCAAAAATGAGTAGTTCATAAAGAAACACCCTCAATTACAAGCTTTGAGGAAACAGTTGTTTTAAAAGGGGGAGGTTCTGTTAAGGACCTTGGGCCCCTATATTAAGGCCTTAATAAGAATTCATTATTATTTTATGTATTATATTAGGAGGTCGGATAAAACCTTTCATTGTAATTGTACTCTTGGTTTCCTACACCCCACCACCAAAGAGACCTAGTTTTAGAATCATCATAACTTTTCTTGTGTATTTAATTTATTGTGAAAGGATGTTCCCCCCTTGAAGTGAACTCTAAAAATTGACTTCTTATTAAATTTAAATTGCATGGTTCATAATAAAACATATGCACTAATGTTTGGTTAAGATTCAAATAAAGTATAATGATATGGTATGTGAGGGAGATGTGCCACAATGTTACCCTACATATTCTACTATGGATGTTATGTGCTAGTTTGATTAACATAAAAAAAGCATGAATAACGTTGTGTGGAAATTATGTTGTAGATTTTAAATTTCTCATGAAGTTTTAACCAAAATCACAAGACACAAACCTACTCTATTTCTCTGTGAACATTAATTCACAATTTAGAACAAAAATTTCAGTCATGCAATAAGAAATAACACACATGCAACAAGTATTTTTATTTGGGGAAATAAATCTGCTAAAAACCCCAATTTCTGCTTGCATTAATATAATGAATAGAGATGTATTAAAATTTATTTACTCAACTAAGCTCACCTTGCAAGTGCACAACCAAGCTCTTTTCTCACTAAAGGCCTCTAACCCAAACTTAGTCAATTTCTGCCTTGGCTTTATCTCTTATTTTCTTGCGCTATTCATTGAGGAATTATGCCCCTATTAAATAGGGAATTCCTCTAATTCATTATGCATTTCCCAAGTATGGTCCACCTAACCTCATGCAACATCAACACACTCAACTTGTTTACAATTGTTAGTTAACTTCCTTAGAAACTCCACCACAACTAGGAAATTCAAATTACTTGCATACATGAGCTACTTATTAGCTTATTGACCAATTATCTATATGATATCTAAGTTATAATGATGTACCACTACTTAACTAACCACCAACTAGTTATATTAAAAGTTAGAACTACTTAACTGATTACAACTAAAATTAACTCAACCTAGGCTCCTAAAATTTAGAAATAACTACATGCAACTAAACTTATGCCCTTAACTCGAATTAACTGAGCTAGACTCCTATTATTTAGGAATCAACACAAGCAAACTGAAATAAAACTCTTTGACTCGAAATATGTGTTCCAAAATTATGTGGACTTTCGAATTTCCTCAATTTAATTAAGGCAAAATCGAAATTGAGTCTTTCTTGATGCATTTTCATCACTCCATCTCAATAAGAAAGGGATTATCAAACACCCATATCATGAATCTATGGAATGTACTGCATACAACACCTCTCACTATTGTTGTTGATATTGCAACATCTGCAATTGAGAAGCATCCAAAAAAAACATTGAATCAAGTGTGTATGCAACTGTCTAGTGGGAAAATTGTGTTGCTACTAACTCTGCCACTGAGCCTCCTTCTTTGTTATCAACAATCCTCTGTAGTCCTCAGTATCTAAATGAAATTGATCCTCCTGCTACTAAATATTGTGGGCCCTTGTAGCAAGGTAATGATCAATGAGGATAATTCCTCAATAGAGCCTACCCAAATTTCTGCAACTCTTGGACTAAGGATCTACATCACTCCACCTCACTCCTAGAGGTATGGTTGCATACATGGAGAAATCTGATCTACTCATATTACTGCTGCTACTTCTTTTTTGTTTCTTCCACACTGCTACTACAACTAACGCAATAATGAGTATGATCTCCGCAGATCCCGAAGTACTAGCTTCTATAGGGTTTCTCCCCATGAAACTTGAATCCCTCTGAGTTTTGATCTCCATGTGGGAAATCTATCTTACCCTCAATCTACCAATATCAATGACAAAAACTGATTTTTTTGTCACTAAACATTGGATCATTGATCTTCCCACTAACAACCTTTTTTCTCCATTAAGAATTCTGCACATAGGGTCTTCTGGATCTACCCCGATGATCTGAAATTGATTTATATTTATTGTTGTGCTAATATCAGTTTCATATTTGTAATGAAAGTGCTTATTTTTTCTTCTTGTACAAGGGTATACAGATGTGCTTATGATTGACAAACAAACAAACTGATGAGATTAAGTGGATTTCATGAGCATAAAAGCATGGAAACTAAATGATGAGAAACAACATATAAACACACATCAAACCATGACAACTGAGTTAAATAAACATGGTTTTAATGAAGGAGTTCACCACTCCTCGGCTACATCTCCTTGGTCCAAATTCCATGGCATGGGCCTTTGTATTAGCTTCAATTATGAAAAAATTTTGTTTACAGTTTCGTGTTTCCTCTGCAACCTGCTCCAATGGCTCCAAAACATGAAAATCTACCAAGAATGACTACTTTTGAGCCAAAATTTGTCGAAAATTTCCTCAGTTATGGAAAAAAACAAATTTCCTACATTTTCTCCACCAAATCTGGAAACTATCCAGCTAACTCCACTAAATTTGGACTTCTGCCCTAAAATAGCGCTCCTACCAAATATGCCACTAACTTTAACTGTGGATTAACACGTATTTAATGACAGCTTAGTGGATAAGTGCGTCATTAAACTGCGCAGTATCCATTGGATTAGTGGCGGATTAAATTAACTCTTAAACACAGATTATTATGGCATTCATCCTAGATTAGTGGCATAAATATGGTTTAACATTTAGAATTTTCCCGTCAGTGATAGCACTCGCCCTTGGTTCTCCACTTATGAGCATATGGGAGGGGGTTGGCCCCCTCTAGACCCCCAACAGGGGCGCATATAAACTTCAAGTAGGTGTGGAATCCTTATGGGTTAAGACCCACAAAGTAGAGGAGATGGTAGAGCGTTGGAGTTGCATTGGGTGGTCGTGGGTTCGACCTCGACCCCCCCACCAAATTTTTCTCCGTAATACATTATGACATATCAAAAGTTCAAAACTTTGGTCTATAAATATATACGCCTTCCACTTGTCCTCCAAGTTTGGTGTCGATCTGCCAAATACATCGCCTCCACTAGATAGATTAGTCCACTAGGTTAGTTATCCATGTTTTCCAGTTGTAGAATATGAATGTTCCGGAGTTAGCCTATCCACCATATAGTTAGACCACTCCACCATATATGTAAAAGCCTCCCAATAGTTCTGCCATATCCATAAGTCCTCCACCAAGTCTATGGCCTAAACCTTAAGGCTTAAAATATATGCACCATATATAAAAATATATCTGAAACATTGATATATGAGAAATTTGATTCAATCTAAGGTTAGAGGGGTCCACACCAGAGGGGACACATGGCAGCCTCTGGCTACACCACGTGTCTAAGTTTGGTTGGACTACTCCAACCTAAAAAAAGCTCTCATTCATCCTTAAAATAGGAGGAAAAAAATTTCAATTCCCAAGCATCATTGGAAAATATGACTATGACACTTGTAACTGTGTCATTGGCTGCAAATTAGAGAATATTCCCTTGATATTCCTAATATGTTGACTGGACTGCCAATTCATCATTCTATCACAGTTTTGCACATTTTTTACCTGCTTAAGAAAATAGACAATGGGCCATAACTTCTTCATCTGCAATCAGATTTGGATGAAACGAATTGCATTGGAATTCTGGCGATGGGCTCTATCCGTTCATTCTGGTTTGGAGAATTTCCGAGCACTTCCATTTTTGAGATGAATACTAAGCCTATGATCATTCCTCCCCACTAGAAGCCTTTTTTACCCCAAAATATACTATCAATTGTTCAGCATGTGAGGGAAAAACTCCCTCACCCTTTTACTTTCCATCCATTTGGTCTTGGAAGGATTTTGTCCCTTGAGTCCCACTCTAAGGTACTCAACGTTCCCTCTCCTTGAAGTTCTAGTTCTTCTGTCAAGTATGAGATCTTGTTGAATTTCATCAATATATTCTAGCAAGAAATCATCTATTGATGGCAGCTGAACATGCTCTCCTTGATCATCAATAAAAGGAGGCTCAAACAATCTCAAATTCTCAACATTAACGACATAATATATTTTCATATAAGGAGGAAAATCTAGCTTAAATGCATTGCTACCAATATTTTCTAGAATTTTAAATGGATCATAAAGGATTGGCTTAAGATTTTTACCTTCCCCTTGCAATATTTCTTTGCTGATATATAACCAAACTTCATCTCCAACCTAGAATTTATGACCAACGCGGTGTTTATCATGCGTTGCCTTATAGCTTCTTTGTCTCTTTTCAAGTTGTTCTTGCACTGTGTGATGTACCAATTGAATTTTCTCAATGAAATTCATTGCCTTATCTATGTATCTATGACCATCTATAGCTACATATTTCTCAAATATGAAGTCCAAAGGCGATCTTGACAAGTACCCAAGACATGCCTGAAATGACAATGTGTTTGTGGAAGAATGCTTTTCCCTGTTATATGCATGCTAAATGTAATGCAATTGTTCATCCCACAACTTGGGATGTTTGCTACAATAACCTCTGAGAAGATGAATGAATGTCCTGTTAACCACCTCGGTTTGACCATATGTTTGTGAATGAAATTTTGTACTCTTCTTCAACTTTGTGTCCATCATGTCCCATAATTTTCACCGAAAATTCCCAACAAACCGAGAATTTCGGTCACTTACAATAGAAGTAGGAAGACCAAAATGAACCCATACATTTTGAAAGAAAAGTTGAGTTATTTGTTCAGTTGTAATTGTTTTTTTACATGGCATCAAAAGACACATTTTGTTGAACCTATCTATAACAACATATAATTAATCATGACCTTTCCTTGACATTTGAAGACCACCTACAAAATCCATTGAGATACTCTCCCAAGGATGTGAAGGAACTGGATGTGGAGTGTACAATCCAAGTTTCCTATTACTAGGCTTACTTAATGCACAAAAATAACATCCTCTAATAAAATGAGATACATTATCAATCATGCATGGCCAATAACAATATCTTTGGAGATTCACTACCATCTTTCCTACACTGAAATGTCCAACAATCAATGAAGTGCACGCCTCCCTTATGATATTGTTTCTTTCTCATAGTAGTTAGTCACATCTCCATTAAAAATTTCAAAATGAAACGAAACAGGCTTACCATGCTGCATGAGAACTACTCCCATGGCGTAATCACTTGCATCTATTTGGATCTCAAATGGTTGTCTAAGATTAGAAAGAGCCAATATCGGTGCTGAACTGATCTTTTGATTTAAAGAATAAAATGATTTTTTTGCATATCTCCCCAATGGAATACTTTCTTGACACTTGTCAATGCATGTAACGGAGCTGCAATGGAAGAAAAAATATCAATGAATTTCCTCCAATATTGTGCTGCCCCAAGAAAGCTTTTTACCTCTATAAATGTATTGGGTTTGGGCCAATTCAGAATGACCTCTACTTTGGAAGGGTCTATATTCAAATCACCTCCTCCAATAATGTGTCCCAAATACACTAAGGAAGTCTTTCCAAACTCACACTTTGACATCTTTGAAAATAACTGCTCTTTTTTCAAGACATCAAGTACCTTGTTCACATGCATGACATGTTCATCTCTTGATTTGCTAAATATCAAAATATCATTTAAGTAAACAATGAATAAGTCATATAGAAATGGTATTAGTACATCATTCATAACTCTCATGAAATTAGTTGGAGCATTTGTTAGATCCAATGGCATAACTAGCCACTCAAACAATCCTTGTCTAGTTTTAAATGCATTTTTCCAAATGTCCTCCTCAACTATTCTAACTTGATGATAAAAACTTTGTAAGTCTAGCTTAGTGAAATAATTTGAATACTTTAATTTATCAAGAAAATCCTCAATGTGTGGGAGTGGATAGCAATTCTTTACCGTGATTTTATTTAGTGCACGGAAATCTATGCACATGCGCCAAGTCCTGTCCTTATTTGGTACCAAAAAAATCACTGAACCACATGGAGAAGTAGATGGGAATATGATACCCTTGTTTAGAAATTCTTGGATTTTCTTCTTGATTTCCAAACTCTCCATAATTGACATGCGATACATACCAATGTTTGGAAGTGGAACATCCTGCTACTGTTGAATCTCATGTTGAATTCCCCTCTTGGGAGGTAACCCACTTGGTTCTTGAAACATCTCGCCATCCTTACTTACCACATCAAACAAATCATACTTTCATTTTTCATCACATACTTCAAAAGATTCATAGTCAACATCATCCTTTTTTTATCACGAGAAGCACAAAATTTTTACTTGAATTAACTAGCCTCTTCATTTTCCCTGCATTAACTAAAGAAATATTCAGCTTTTTGCGATGAGTTGTCACAATATACTCCACTCCATCCTTAAGAACATGATATTTGTTATCATGGCGATAAAACAAAGCTTTCCTGTTATACAAATATGGACTTCCCAAGATAATCCCGGAAATTTCAAGTGGAACCACATCTAACTCGACTTCATCAACAAAGTTTGCAGTAATAGAAAATTGAAATATGCATTTCCTTGTAACCTGTAAATTGGAATTCTTAACTATCCAACCCAAATGGTATTGTTTATGATGTGGTATAGTTTCAAGGTTAAGCTTTTTGACCAAGTTTTCTGAAATCAAGTTTTCTTGTGACCCACTATCAAACAATGCATCAATCTTTGTATGATTTGAAATCACTCTTACATGGAACAATTATATCCTTGTCTCTTCATTTGGAGTGTTGTTGTGACTATTTGAGGAACTAGTACTTGCTATGGATTTCTTTCCCTTTTTGACCATGGCTACGATCTTGGTCTCATATCCGGAATCAGATCCAAGATCATGTTGTGTGGTGGCAATCATCTTATGTTTCCCCTTGTTATTTGGTTTCTTAGGCCTTAGTTCGGGATGTAGTTTCCAACAGTGGGCTTCATCATGTCCCTCTTTGGAACAATGTTTTCATGTATTTTTCTCCCCTTATTTATTAATGTTTGCATTCTTATTTCCCTTTCATTTTCCTCCCTTCTCTTTTCCCTTACCCTTGAATGGCTTCTTCTTACTACCCTCTTCTTGAATGTTCTATCCCCTTACTCCAAGATGCGTGGCTTGCACACATACTTCATCTAAGTTTCTTGGGTTAAACATAAGGATAGTATGTTTCAAATAGGAATGTAAACCCCCAATGTATTTCAAGAGTGTGTCTTGGGAATTCAAGTTCACTCCTAACAACAAAGTTGTCTTTCTAAACTACTGCATATACTCTTGAATAGTTTGGCCCTTGAGTTGCCTAAAGTTTTTCCAACTCATAATTTATTTTTTCATATAGGCTAATGGGTAAAACTGTATTTTAATGGAAGAAATAAATTCAACCCAAGAAATGGATATCTTACCATGGATTCATATTTCCTGTTGAGTCTTTGCCTCCCACCAAACTAGTGCTACTCCTTCTAGTCTCAATGAAGCCAACTGGATCTTTATTCCACCCTCTTTTATATTTTGAATCCTGCAGTATAATTCCAAATGAAGGATCCAATTTTCCAACTTCTCTACATTTACCTCACCATTGTACATGGGAAGTTCAAACTTGATGTCCAACTTGAGTAATGGAGTTTTTCCTTTTGGGGTTTTTGAATGAGTGTGGGTGGTTTTTGTGGTGGAAGTGGAATATGATGCTGATGAAGTTGATGAGGATGAGGATGGGGGATATGGAGGTGCCTTTCCTCCACTACCCTTCGAACTCTTCTCTTCATCCTTCTTATCATCTGAAGTTCCTTATCCATGTGGAGGCTTAGAACCTTCTCCTGCCATTTCTGCAGTGAATGCATCAAACATGATTTTAACCATTCTCTTAATGTCATTCAAATCTCCCTTGACATATTCCTCTTCTAAATTTACTTGAGTCTCTCCAACAGCTGACATAATGGCTAAGGATTTAAACTCAACTTCTGATGCTTGTACCTTTTCAATCAACTCAGCTCCTTGTAAAATTTGTACCTCTTCAATATCAACTTTTGGAGATAGAACTTGAGGTGCTTCAAGTGCAGTTATGAGTGGAAATTTGGGTGAAGATGATGCTCTCTCAACTCTCTTTCTTCTGGTCCTAACTTCAAGACTAGCAACCAATAGCTTCCCTTATCCTCTATGCAACTTCAACCTTGTAAGCATCACAAAATTTCAACTATTAAAATCTTTCTTGCATAATCTCAAACAAAGCAAGAAAATAACCTTTTCTCTGATACCATCTTGATCTGAAATTGATTTTTATTTATTGTTGTGCTATCATCAGTTTCATATTTGTAATGAAAGTGCTTATGTTTTCTTCTTGTAAAAGGGTTTAAAGATGTGCTTATGATTGATACACAAACAAACTTGATGAGATTAAGTGGATTTCATGAACATAAAAGAATGGAAACTAAATATTTAATAGAAATATATAAACACATAGCAAAACATGAAAACTGAGTTAAATACACATGGTTTTGATGAAGGATTTCACCCCTCTTGGGCTACATCTCCTTGGTACAGCTTCCATGGCATGGGTCTGTATTAGATTAAATTGTGCAAAAATGGTGTTTACAGTCTCCTGTTGCCTTTTTTGCTTGCTCCAATGGCTCCAAAACATCAAAATATACCAAGAATGACTCTTCCTGAGCCAAAATTGGTCGAAAATTGCCTCAGTTATGGCAAAAATGATTTTTCCTACATTTTCTCCACCAAATATGGAAACTGTCGAGCTAACTCCACTAAATTTGGAGTTCCGCCCTAAAATAGTGCTCCCACCAAATATGCCACTAACCTTAACTGCGGATTAAAACACAGTTAATGATGGCTTAGTGGATAAGCATGCCATTAAACTGCGCATTATCCATTGGATTAGTCGTGGATTAACTTAACTCTTAAAAGCATATTATTATGGCGTTAATCCCAAATTAGTGGCATAAATATGGTTTAACATTTTGAATTTTCCCGCCAGTGATAAGCGCTCGCCCTTAGTTCTATGCTTACGAGCATATGGGAGGGGGTTGGCCCCGTATGGACCCCTGATAATGGCGCATATAAACTTCAAGTAGGCGCGGAATCCTTATGGGTTAAGACCCACAGAGTAGAGGAGACGATAGAGCGTTGGAGTTACACGCGGGTGGTCATGGGTTCAAACTCGACTGCCACACCAAATTTTTCTCTGCAATATATTGTGACATATCCAAAGTTCAAAACTTTGGGCTATAAATGTATACATTTTCCACCTGTCCACCAAGTTTGGTGTCGGCCCGCCAGATACATCGCCTCTACTAGATAGAGTAGTCCGCCAGGTTAGTTGTCCATGTCCGCCAATTGTATAATATGAATCCTCTAGATTTAGCCTATCCACCATATAGTTAGCCCACTTCGTCATATATGTAAAAACCTCCCAATAGTTCTGCCATATCCATAAGTCCTCCACAAAGTCTAAGGCCTAAACCTTAGGGTTTGAAATATATGCACCATATATAAAAATATATCTGAAACTTTGATATATGAGAAATTCGAATTTCAATCCAAGGTTGGAGGGGTCCACACTAGAGGGGACACGTGGTGGCCTCTGGCTGCACCACGTGTCTAGCTCTGGTTGGATCACTGCAACCTAAAAAAAATTCTCATTCATCCTTAGAATAGGAGGAAAAAAATTTCAATTCCCAAGCATCATTGGTGAATCTTCCTGTGACACTTGTCACAGTGTCATTGGCTGAAAATTAGAGAATATTCCTTGGATATTCCTGAGATGTTGACTATACTGCCAATTCATCAGTCTGTCACTGTACTGCACATTTTTTACTTGTTCGGGAAAACAGACAACAGGTCATAAATTCTTCATCTGGAGTCAGATTTGGACGAAACGAATTGCACCGGAATTCCAACGACAAGCTCTCTCCAGTAATTCTAGTTTGGAGCATTTCTAAGCACATTCATTTTAAAGCTAAATGTTGAGCCTCTGATCACATGAACTAGGGCTCCATCAACTCTATCTCCTAACAAATCATTAGTTTTTTAATGATCACTATACATGAGGACTTAAATGAATGGTTATAATTTGAATCTTGCACTGATACCATGTAGAAATTATGTTGTATATTTTCAAATCCTCATGAATTTTTAAACAAAATCGCAAGACACAAACCTACTCTACTGCTTTGCAGACATTAATTCACAATTTAGAACAAAAATTCAGACATGCAATAAGTATTTTTATCGAGGGAAATCAATCTGCTAAAAACCCCAATTCTTTCTTGCATTAATATAATGAATAGAAATTTATTACAATTTCTCTGCTCAACTGAGCTCACCCTACAAGTGTACAACCTATCTCTCTGCTCATTGAAGGCCTCTAACCCAAACTTAGTCAATTTCTTCCTTGGCTTGAGCTCCTATTTCCTTGCGCTATTCCTTGAGTAATTAGGCCCCTATTAAATAGGAAATTCCCCTAATTCATTGCGTAATTTCAAAGTATGGTCTGCCTAACCTCATGCACCATCTCTACACTCAACTAGTTTACAATTGCTAATTATATGCCTTAGAAACTCCACCACAAATGGCCAATTCAAATTCTTTGCATGCATGAGCTAATTATTAGCTAATTGATCTTTTAACTAGATGATCTTTGAGTTAGAAAGATGTCCCACTACTTAAATGACCACCAAATAGGTATATCAATATTTAGAACTAGTTTAATTGATTACAACTAAAATTAACTCGACCTAGGCTCCTAAAAATTAGGAATAACTAACTACAATTGAACTTCATGCCCTTAACTTGAATTAACTGAGCTAGAATCCTAATTTTTAGGAATCAACACAAGAAAACTGAAATTTAACTCATTAACTCGGATTATGTGTTCTTAACTGAGTGACAAGAGCTATGTCACCTCATTTAACTCCTCCAAGTTTTCTGCTGATGTGGACTTTCAAATTTCCTCAATTTATTAAGGAAAAATAAAAATTGAAACTTTCTTGTTTCATTTTCAACATGTTCGGTTAAGAAGGTGGGTAGCTTAATGATTAGTATATGTTTAGCTTGTAATTTATTTTGGTGGAAACAAATTCTATATCTAAAAATAAATGATTAAATTGATGGATCTACCTAAATGATACAAAGTAACGGGGATATAAAGTTCAATTCAAAGGAAGATAGGTTTGTAGTAGCACGCGTTTTTCATAGGTTTTTGTTGGATTTACCATTTAAATCCTACAATACAATGAATTCTGCAAATATTGGAAGGTGTTGTACATGTTTCTCATAGGCAGTTCTTGGTTGCAGAAACTATGCCGAGAAACCAACTCGACTAGTCTTTAGGTTCAATATGGCCCTTGAACCGAAGGGGGCTCCCTCAATAATTACGAGGCCTTGTTTAATGTTGTTCACTGTCACTGAACAACAACCTTTGAAACACAATGGCCAACTTTATGGTTTTAATTGGGGGTGTTTGGCGATTAATGACAATCCCTAATCATTGTTAAATACCTCTCTCACAGGGTCCCTTCTGAACGTGTCAGCTTCTGGCCTGATAGAACGAATTGATTTGTTAAGAATTTGACAAAATAATGTAAGGAGATTCCTAATAATTGAGCAGCCATATTGACTACTTAAAAACTAGGGAGATTTGAATGCATGTAGAATATTTCTACAGCCCAAAAAACACATTTAAGAGAAGATAAAAGGGCAAACAATAATCAGTTCAAAGAAGAGCTAACTCAAACAGAAAATCCAATATACTAATTTCTTTCAATGATTACTAATTTGATGGAGATTTCATAGAGATTGAAATTTAATCTATTCTTACCGAGGTCTTCTATGCAACTTTGAAACATGTGCAGAAAACAGATATGGAAATACTAGAAAAAAGTACTAGAAACACAAAATTCTGTTAAAAACTGGAGCCGGAAGGCTTTCATTAGAAATCTAATAAGAGAAGCTATTACAAAGTGTAGAGACTAGGTATCAAAAGCCCACACTTTTTTATTACAAAATGAAATAATATATAGACAAAATCTCTCCTAGCTGTTACAAACTTTCAGGAATAAAATCCTGAACAATATACTAAAAATAAATAATATCACTTAATTAGTTGCCAGAAATATGAAACTGTTGCAAGTATCTTGTCTTGAAATCTGGAGTTGTTTCACTAGTGCTGATATTTTGCCTTGGTTTGTTGAACTACTCGAGTAAAATTCCTTGGAATTGAATTTGGAATATTCTGCCACTTGTCTCCTTTCTCAAGGTCAATTTTGCCACCCAAACACCAATTGTCACATAACACTTTTTATTTTTCCTTTGGTATTTTCACATGACATAAGGCTAATTTATCGCTATAATTTGATGTTGCACCTGCAATGTCTCCCTATTGTCTCTTTATTTTTCCTTTAAATGTATTCATTGAAGATAAATAGCTTGAAACATAAAATATTTTCAATAATATCAACAGTAGAATCATCTTCAATGCTTCTAGGAGTGCCAAAACTTTAGATTTTGTGCTCACGCTCCTTTAAATAACAACATTTATATCACTCTTGTTTCTTTCAATAGGTTAACCTATCAGTCAAATCTGAAACAAATGGAAAGCTATGATGATATTCTTAATTATTTCCAGAAAAAAACCTCTTTCAACCACACTTTGAATTGCATTATTTTGATGAGATCCCATGAGAGTGTTTCATGCACCATATTCTTTTAATGTATTTGAAGAAGATATCTATATGCATATATAAAAATTACGGTTTTGGTATCTTCATTTCGTTCAATAGCTTCTCATGCTCTAGATTTAGCATGCTATTTCTTCATGGTTCCATTATCTCCAAAAAGCTCTACTGTATAAAAGTTATGAACTAGACCTTCTTTTTTTAGAATCGGATCATAGTAGGGTATATGCTCCAAATTTAAGAACATTAAATTTGAGCCATAAACCAAAGCTGACTCATCTCAGGAAAACTGCAATGCAAAAAAATTATGGGAAGAAAATGATAAAAATACCAATCTAGACAAGTTCTATCAACAAGAATCGCCATATAACCTGTAAAATTCAACAACCAGAAAGGAGCTCCAAGGTGTCTTCTCCTAAAAAAATTGCATTCCTTGTTACTGTGGCAATCATCTCTGGAAATTTTCTTGTGGCAAGTGTAATATTTTTAGAAATGTGAGAACAATTGTTGACTTTCAAACCCTTAGCGAATTGAAAATGCATCTAATCAATTTAATATCATAAGCACTTCATATAATTAATCTTTGTTGCAGTTCCTTCAAATTCTGAAGAATTAGTTGGCCCATTCCCACAATCTGTGTGTGTACCCTTTGGAGAACCTTCAAAAACTCCCTAACTGTTCACAATCTAGAGAAACTTCCCATGATGCACCTAATTAACACGATTCTGCAGAAAACCCACGTTCCATATTTTTGAGATTTGAATTCGACTGCCCAGAAATGGAGCCTAAAATCCACTGTGAGAAAATGCTGCATTTTTTGTTTTATAGTGAAATCTGGCATTCATGTGTATCTGGTTAACAAAATCTTGAACCCCAGGATAAACTACTGATAAAAAATCCCACATAGTCAAGATATGCTTCTGCAAAGATCAAAATATCAGTTGAAAACTAAAATATATACACAAGTTTCAAGCAAGTCGTGGTGCCCTGGAATTTTGCAGGAAAATCCTCAGTTACTGATTTAAAGAACGACGGCCCATCCGAAGAAATGATTGCACCATGCACCCAATGACTCTCTCCTACAGAATGCCTTTGCAACCTCAAAATTTGATGGTTCAACCAGCATTTGGAAACATATTTACAGACTATGTGTAAGGTATTATCGCCTACATCGACGCTGACAGCCACAGACAAACCCAACCTTGAAACCATTGACGGATTTCAAAGGGGGTCCATAACGGTAAGCAGTTTTGTTGCTTGGGGGGGGGCGAACTGCTCCAATTTCTGCCACGTGCTCATAAAAATATAAAATTATTCTTTTTATAAAAATAATATATTTTAAATTAAAATTAATATATATAAAAAGAATAAGCCATTCAAAAGAATAATAAATATATCTCTCAGCATTTATCTTAGTGAGAAATTAACAATTTCTCACCGAAAATTAACAAATTTTCGGGGTGCCAAAATATGTTACAACATCGGCTCCAATGGGGACTGCTTCCCCCTGTGGGATGCAGAGAACTAGTAGACCATTTTCCTTTAGTTTTGGGCATGGATTCATACCATAAAACCATCAACCATTAATTTTCCAGCCTATGTAGAAATATAACCAATCCCCATGGATTAGCTCTATCATTTGAATACCCTGCTACTGCACACTAAAACCTACAACTGTGAAATGCAACCATATGCTTGCACTATTTCGGATACTCTTTCATACTAAAATCTAAAAGCTTAAAAATTCTAGACTGAAAATATAAGTTGATCTATCACACCATCCATAAACAATGAACACGTTGATCTACTACATATTGAAACTCTGATTAACTATTCAATCCCCACACTTATATCTAACTGAACTGGAAAAATTTGCACCGTTAAGTGTAATCTATTTTCCAATGTAACCAAGTGCAGAGTGGATCTATTGACAAACTACGTTGCCAACAGCTGAAAATTTGAGGCATATATACAATATGAACATAAAATCAATGGAAAACTTATACTCACAGGCATACTTTAAAAGCTGCATCCTCTGCTGACATTTTAGATTTTTGCCCATGGCTGAAAGGAAGATACATATACTGCTGACTGCAAGTATCAATGAACCTTGCATAGCAGTAAAGGCAACTGAAATCTTGAAAGAGTGGGATCGGTAATCCAGTGGAATCGCCATCCGACAAAGTGGAGTCGCCAGGTGAAAATAATGCAACCAATACAAATGCATATTCCTTGTTCACCAGCAAGGAATAAATCTAGTCGTTATCATGATCTAGGAATAATTTCTTCATCAGTTTATTCCCCTGCAGCGGTGCCAAATGTTATACATGTTTCTCATAGGCAGTTCTTGACTGCAAAAACTATGCTGAGAAACCAACTCGACCAGTCTGTAGCTTCAAGTTGGCCGTTGAACCAGAGGGGGATCCCTAGGCCTTGTTTAACACTATTCACTGTCACTGAATAGCAGCCTTAGAATCACAATGGACAGATTTATGATTTTAAGTAGGGGTGGTTAGTGATCAATGAAAATCCCTAATCATTATTAAATACCTCTCTCACAGGGTCCCTTCTGAACGTGTTAGCTTCCATCCTGACAGAACGACTTGATTTGTATAATAATTTGACAAAATAATGTAAGGAGATTCGTAATAATTGAGCAGCCATACTGAATACTTAACAACTAGGGAAATTTGGATGTGTGTAGAAGATTTATACAACCCAACAAAACACATTTAAGAGAATATAGAAGGGCAAACAATAATCAGTTCAAAGAAGAGCTAACTCAGACAGACAGTCCAATATACTAATTTCTTTTAATGATTAATAATTTCGCAGAGATTTCAGAGAGATTTAAATTCAATCTATTCTTACCTAGGTCTTATATGCAACTTTGAAACATGTGAAAAAACATATATGGAAATTATACTGGAAAAAAGTACTAGAAACAAAAAATTCTGTCAAAAACTGGAGCTGGAAGGCTTTCATTAGAAATCTAATAAGAGAAGCTATTACAAAGTGTAGATTCTTGGCATCAAAATGCCACACTTTTTTATTACAAAATTAAATAATATATAGACAAAAGATCTCCTAGATGTTACAAACTTTCAGGAATAAAATCCTGAACAATATACTAAAAATAAATAATATCACTTAATTAGTTGCCGGAAATCTAAAACTATTGCAAGTATCTTGTCTTGAATTCTGGAGTTGTTTCACTAGTGCTGATATTCTGCCTTGATTTGTTGAACTACTCGAGTCAAATTCCTTGGTATTGAATTTGGAATATTCTGCCACTTGTCTCCTTTCTCAAGGTCAATTTTGCCACCTAAACACTAGTTGTCACACAACAATTTTTCTTTTTCCTTTTGGTATTTTCACAGGACATAAGGTTCTATACTCTGATGTTGCACCTGCAATGTCTCTGTGTTGTCTCTTTAGTTTTCCTTTAAACTTATTCATTGAAGATAAATAGCTTGAAACAAAAAATATTTTCAATAATATCAAAATTAGAATAAACTTGAATGCTTCCAGGAGTGCCAAAACTTTAGATTTTGTGCTCATGCTCCTTTAAATAACAAAATTTCTATCACTTTTGTTTCTTTCAGACAATTAACCTGTGAGTCAGATCTGAAACAAATGGGAAGCTATGATGATATTATTTATTACTGTAAAAAAAACTCCTTTCAAACACACTTTGAATTGCATTATTTTGACGAGATCTCATGAGAGCGTTTCATGTACCATGTTCTTTTAATGTATTTGAAGAACATCTCTGTCGACATTTATAAAAATTACGGTTTTGGTATCTTCCTTTCGTTCAAGAGCTTCTCATGCTCTAGATTTAGCATGCTATTTATGCATGGTTCCATTATCTCCAACAAGCTCTACTGTATAAAATTTATGAACTAGTTTTTATAACCGAATCATAGCAGGGTATATGCTCCAAATTTAAGAACATTAAATCTGAGCCACAAACCAAAGCTGGCACATCTCAATAAAACTGCAATGCAAATAATTTTTGGGAAGAAAATGATAAAAATACCAATCTAGACGAGTTCTACCAACAGGAATCGCCATATAACCTGTCAAATTCAACAACCAAAAAAGAGCTCCAAGGTGCCTGTCCTAAAAAAAAATGCACTCCTTGTTACTGTGGCAATCATCTCTGGAAATTTTGTTGTGGCAAGTGTAATATTTTTGGAAATGTGAGAACAATTGTTGACTTTAAAACCCTTAGCGAACTGAAAATGCATCTCATTAGTTTATTATCGTAAGCACTTCTTCATATAATCAATATGTGCTGCACCCCCTTAACATTCTGAAGAATGAGTTGGTCCATTCCCACAATCTATGTGTGTACCCTTCGGAGAACCTTCAAAAAATCCCTATCCATTCACAATCTGGATAAACTGCACTCAACGCACCTAATTAACACGATTCTGCAGTAAACCCATGTTCAGGATTTTTTATATTTGACTTCAACTGCCCATAAATGGAGCCCGAAATCCACTGTGCAAAAATGTTGTGTTTTTTTTTTATGGTGAAATCTGGCATTCATGCATATCTAGTTATTCTTCACTTGAAAATAAAGATACAACAGAATTGATGAAAAAAGTTAACAAAATATTGAACCCCAAGAGCGACTACTGACAAAAACTCCCACATAGACGATCTCTTCTTCTACAGAGATCAAAATATCAGCTGAAAACTAAAATGTATAGACAAGTTTCAAGCAATTCATGGTGCCCTGGCATTTTACAGGAAAAACCTCAGTTACTAATTTAAAGAACGATGGCCCATCCGAAGAAACGATTGCACCAAGCACCCAACGACTCTCTCCTGCAGAATGCCTTCGCAACCTCCAAATTTGATGATTCAACCAACATTTGGAAACATATTTACAGACTATGCGTAAGGTATTATCACCTACACCGATGCTGACAGCTACAGACAAAGCCAACCTTGAAACCACCGGTGGATTTCGGAGGGGGTCCATAACAGTAAGCAATTTTGTAGCTGGGGGGTGCAAATTGCTCCAATTTCTGCCACGTGCTCATAAGTTGTTTTGGTCAAAATAGGATTTCGAACCCCCCCAGCTGTTAAAGCTCGAATGACCCTGGGGGGTCCGAAATTTAAATCTAACTTCACCGAGATCTCTTCATAAAGCTCAAAATGCTTATTTTGACTTAGGCTTAACTTTTTAAAAATTTTATAATATATTTTTAATTTAAAATAAATATTTCCATAAAAATATAAAATTATTCTTTTTATAAAAACAATATATTTTAAATTAAAATTAATATATGTAAAAAGAATAAAACATTCAAAATCATAATAAATATATCTCTCATCATTTAGCTTAGTGAGAAATTGACAATTTCTTACCGAAAATATGTTACAACAAAAGGAAATCACATAAATCCATAGTAGATCTATGTTTTTGTAATTTTTCATAGTCAATAAAACACATGTTACAATATACATTCAATGCAAGATAAATCACACCCTCTTGACATTGTTTCTCATCATATCCAATTATATATGATGATTTTACTTTATATACTCAATGCAAGATTGTGAATAAAAACATACCCCGATGACATTGTTTCTTGTTGACACCTAATTTTAGGGATTGGGAAAAATTGTAATATAATGTAAATATAAAATAAGGAAGTTGAAGAGACACTGAGAGATGAATCCCAAGAGTCTCACCTCCATGTATATATTTGTATGCATCCTTAATTAATAACAAGTCAATTTTTTGGTGGAGTTACCTTCTGGCCTAACATGGTATTAGAGTCAGCTCTATTTCTGGCATTCCTGCCCTTGTAACTCCCTTATGCTCCTTGAAGATCTACCTCTCTACATGCTTCTCGTAGAACTATCCCATTGCCCACTGAAAAACCTATTCTTGGCACACTCTCCGCGCATTCCTCTCCCCTCTCACCATATATTTCTTATCGAATGCTCTTGGCCTCCTCACTGCATTACATAGTCGTCTCACATCCATTCCTATGGTCCTACTCTTACCCATTACCTACCCCTTCAGGCTCCTCGTAGTTTCTTCCAACGCTCCACTTTGTTGCGCTCCCTCCCACCATATCCAGGTGGTCGACATACAAACAACAGTTACTCCATAAGAATCGACACCCGACTGTGTTGCCCACTGCTTGCTCAGACTCAGTGTTGAACGTTGCTCTTTATACCTACAAAGTAATACAAGTCCCTCACCCTCACAATGCTTGGACATATGCACCTCCTGCACCGTTAGCCTTCGGTCCTCCATACGCGCAGTTCACACCGCAACCTCCATACACACAGTTCACATCCAGTGGACCTCCACCTTGTCCCGACCCTTAACTTTGCTCCTTTCCTCTTGCTCGGGTCTCCTGTGGCTCCCATGGATCCTCCCTTCTCATAAATCTGTGCTTTTTACAGTCGTCCCTCCTCATAACTCTGTGTTTGTTATAGTCGACCCTCCTCATAACTCTGTGTTCAGGCAAAAACTATGGTATCTCCTCCATTACACATTGTGTGCTCATACGCTGCCTCACACTGTGGCCTCCTTACGCACTCCCAAGGCCCATAACACTACAATATATCCCATGACACCTATCCCATGGCACCTCTTGTGGCCCTTAACACTACGACCTCTCCCCCCCACAGTTCAACCCTCCCCCAGTTATGCCCTCCCTACACTATACTACCCTCACCAATTATGCCCTACCCCATGTAAACCCTTCCCCAAAAAAACCCTCCCTCATTTAAGCCCTCCCCTAGTTAATACCTCTACACCTTTTTTTTGTAAAAAAAAAAAAAAAATTACAAAAAAAATTAAGTGCAGAATTTAATTTTTTTGAATGAAAATTGTATTTTTTACAGTGATAGCAGGTTGAATTTTTTTAGAATACATTCACTCATATATATTGTGGGAGTATTTCTCTCTGGAAAGGAGAACTATCTTGAATGGTCAAGGAATATTAAACACACACTCATTTTTAATGAGATGTGGAAAGGAATTTGTGAAGGAGACAGAGAAAATCCACCTGCAAATCCTACAACAGACAAGGAGATCACCATTTGGGACAAAAAAAACAACAAGGCCTACGCCTTGATTGCAACATATGTAAATGAAGAGTTGAGTCTCCATATTAAACCATTTTCAAATTCTTATGAAGCCTTGAATACGTTAAAATAACTTTATGACTCACAATGAGAACTTGAAGTTGTTCAGTTGATGATAAAACTATTCAGTATTGAATTGGAAAATGATGACCCTCTTGCTTTAGCATGAGAAGTAAGATCTATCATGCATGACGTTTAAAACAATGGTGTTGAAATTTACATACTTCTCATAGCTTATTTCAAGGCTTTATATCCCACTTAATCACATTATCTTGAGTCAATGCAAGCAAGTGGAAACCTCAAGGAGATTACCTTTGACTCCCTTGAGAAAAATTTTGCAGAGAGAGAGAGGGATTTTGGGAAGAAGAAAAATCCTCAGTATTATGAAGAAGTTATATGACTTGCAAATAGAGATAATAATCATGGTCAATATTATTCTAGAGGGAGAGGTGGCTGAAGAGGATTAGGAAGAAGAAATTTCAGAGACAGGGGGGCATACAAGCTCAAAGTGAAAAATATGATCTTCACTGCATATGTTGCAATAAATATTGGCATGATGCATCCACATGTAAGCTGCCTTGGGACAGAATTCAGCAAGAAATAAATGAAGCCAAAGGTAACACTCATTACAAAGACAAAGGTAAAGCACCTGAATCCGTTCATTATGTTGTGGCACATTGTAATATTGGAGTAGCTGAAAACTTGTTTAATTCTTCACTTGATTCTTGGAAAAATGATTGGTTGCTAGATTCAAGAGAAACATGCCACATGAATTTTAGAATTTTTTTTTTTTTGAATAATTTACTGACAAGGTTGATGGAGAAATATACTTTGCAGACAATTCAAAACTCAAGCCATTAGGGCCTAGCACAATCAGGCTTAAGTTGTCTGGTATTCCAGACTTTCTTCTATAAGAGGTTCTATACCTCCCAGAGTTGAGGAGAAAATTGTTGCCTTTGATCCACATCTGCCAACAAGGAAACTCCATTCATATGTTTTATGGCAAGGTTGAGATTAGAAAATCATCATGTTGCTCACTTTTCATGAGAGGGATAGAAGAAGAAATCATTCTAAATATACAAGGTACCTCTGCTCATGCACAAAAAATTGCATTTAGTTCTCACTATGATGAAGGTACATTCCCATCAAGTCTTTTATGGCATGCTAGATTTGGACACTTGAACTATGACAACCTTCAATTTTTGAAAACAAATGGTGTTACTGGTTTGCCTACAATTCCTAGGAAACTTAAGAAATGTGATGCTTGTATTCTAGGAAAGCATAACAAACAATATTTTCATGATTCACATTCCAGAGCACATAGAAAATTTGAGATTATTCATTCAGATTTATGTGGCCCCATGCCCGTTCCTTCTGCAAATGGAAATAAATATATGATGACATTTATTTATGACTACACTAGAATTTGTTGGGTTTACTTATTGAAGAACAAATTTGATGTTTTTCAAACATTCAAGAACTTTCATGCATGGATTGAAAATGATCCACAAACTCATATTGGATCTTTACGCACTAATAATGGAAAATAATACACTTCAAATGAATTTTAAAACTATCTTCACCAACATGAGATCAAACATCAAACAATCATGCCTTATAATCCTGAAAAGATTGATGTAGCTAAAATAATGAACAGGGAAATTTTAAATATGGTATGTTCTGTGATGTTTTTCAAGAATGTAAAATTGATGTTTTGGGATGTTGCAGTTCTATGTGTTGTGTACATAAAGAATAGGCGTCCTTCTAATGCAATTAGAAATAAGATTAATTATGAAATGTGGCATGGCCACATTCCTTCGGTAAATCATCTCAAGGTCTTTGGTTCCACCTGTTATGCATTGATACGTAAGGAACTGTTGAAGGCTGGAAAGTGATTTCCTCAACATTAGGGATTCCACCTGGTCGGGAGCTTAAAATAACTCCTTTTCTGTTGAAAATGGTGGATTCGACTAGCGATAAAGGGACCATTTTCCCGTATAAAGAGAGTTTATATAAAAAGAGAAATGAAATCAACTCTAGTGGGGTGATTTATTCTAATGATAACATAAATTAAAACCAATCTAACTACTTCCCGAGATTGGATTCAAATATATTATTAAGGCATAGAATTTCACAAGCATAAAATAATATAGATCATCACATTCTTAATGAATATAAGCACATTTAAGAAACTAAATCAATTTAATTGATTTAGTTGATGAAGAACATTAATCACATAAAAGATCTCTAAGTCTCACATCTAACAACATATCGTTCAATATATTATATCAATAGTAATAAGAACATATATCACTTCAATGCTTATCAGAATGAAACTAATAAAAAGAATAAGTTTGCTACAATCTCATAAACATAAAACAATCAATACATAGATAATAATACCCGTTGCATCATAGCTTTAGATCTTAAAAGATAACTTCAAGGTTCAGATTTTCAATTAGATAGCTGAAAATTATAAAATATGAAAATAAAATGCATAAGTTGTAATATTCTATGACTGTTTCCTGGATTCATTCTCTAGTTGGTCTTTGAGATGGCATGCTTTGATATGTTCGAGCTCGGGGGGGGGTTGAATTGTCTGCATTCTCATCTGGCCCATGAATACTGCATCATTTAGCGTCAGAAGAAGTTGAGCTGCTTCATTGGAGAGACACCTCAACATTATCAATTGGTTATGAGGCTTAATCAAAGTGTACGAGTAAATATCCATATTTAACCTTGTTAGATGTTCTATGCAAAGAGATGTTTTGTTTGATGTCTCTTGCCAGGATTGTTTTAGGAAACTGATTTCTGGCAAAGTGTCTTTGATGCTTCATGAATTAGATTGGCTTGTAGAAGAGAATCTTTTATCTACTCAGAGATGCTGGAAGAAAAATTCTTAGCTCTGATAATAGCTAATTTAGCACTCTTTATTTTAATATCCCAATCTCCAAATATTATATCTTTGATTGATTCTTCAAGCCAAGGGAGATCTCCCGCTCTACCCTATGCAATATCTTGCCAATCTATGTACTTTGACACTTTGTCATCAATTTATTCATAATAATTTCTCAGATTGGAAATTTGAGTAACTAATTGATCACTGGTCTTAACTTGCTCTTGAATATGATTATACTTCTGATAGAAAATTGGACATTGTGTTGCCAGTAATGCTTCCAACTATGTTGCTTATTTCTTTACTTCATTTATTTCTGGATTTTCTTGGAACTTTTCAATATTCTAATGCATTTGATGAATTTTTTTATCCTTTTCTTTAAATTCATTTTCAAGTTTAATTTTGAGACCTTCAAATTGTTGTTGTAGATTATTAATGTTTGACTGAAGCTCTTGCTCGATTCTTTGATTTTCATCAGAGAAAACTTGCTCCATTTGAGCAATTTTTTGGTCCTTTTCTAAAATCAATGATTCAACCTCGGTTGCCTTATCAATTGCTGCATTTGCATAAGCATCGTAAAATTGAGATAATCTATTAAGCTCTTTCCCTGGAGATGATTGAGTTCGTTTCCAAAGGACTCGCATTAATGTTGAATCCATAGGTAGTTTTGGATATTCTTCCATCTTTCATTTCTTCTTTGACCTAGTCATGACATATTTATGCCTTGGACTATAAAACACGTCCAGTGGTGATATCTCTTCAACTTTAAGGGCTATTTCAGTAGTTGGAAAAGCCAGAATGATTTCCATATATTGGGTTGGTGTTTCCTCTGGTTTCTCCTCTGTATCATTATTTCCTTTGATCTGGCTTTGCTCAAGAATAATTTTGGAAACCTCTGCAGTGAATGAGGTTTCTCTGATTTCTTCGTGATTCTTGGAGTTATCTATATCAGCAGAAACATGTTGCATACTTGATTCTCCTATATGATTCATGGAACTTGTAGCACCTACAATAGGCATGGTTTATGACTAAATGGAATTTTGAATGGTAGGGGTATCGGTATCTGACAATGCTTTCTCAGATTCTTCCCAATTTTGGACGAATCTATCATCCTGTTGAACATTAGAGATTTCTTCTTCTTGAACTGGTACTGGTACTTGAGAAGTTATTGAAACTATAACTTGTTCTGCCTTCGGCTCTGGTTAGTGAAATATATAATCTGGAAAATGAGCATTTCTCTGTTCCCGATGCACTTTGAATCTTAGTGACTCTTCTGGACTGAGAATTTCATCTGCTTTATGTTGAACTGTTGAAAATTCGTGAATTGATTCAAACATATCATCAAATCTGTCAGGCTCACTTGTAAATTCTCGTAGCTTGACTGAATTCATTATCTCTCTAGGAATACCATAGGGATCATAAATTCTATTAGGTAACATTGGAAATTTGAAAGTTTTTAATCGATCAATTTCAAGACAAGCATGCTTGAAATTGTTTAGGGCATACGAACCACATGAAAAAGGAAAAGTTGGCCAAACGGCCTTTTTGGCATCTTTTAGGATTTTAGTCAAACCATGACCAACTGTTTGATAAGAAATTTCTTTGGGTAAAAATTTGTCTGGTATATACAAGGGTAGGACATGAGGATTAGCATAACCTCCAAAAATATGGATGTATGTAAAATTCTCTTCACCAAACCACCTACCTACAGACTTGAGATTCTTATTGGCTTCAGGGGTGACTCTAGTGATTTTTCTTTCGAAAATGACTTGGAAGACTGAGAGCATTATGTCATTGCATATTTTGAACATGTGAGAATGATATTTTGACTCCCATAAGAAATCTAACTATACGTAAATGGGGGTTTCGACTTCTCTGGTCCATTTCCATCCTAATGATGAAAATTCAAAGGGAAAATAGACTGCGTCTAAGATATAGGAGCTCATATAAAAAGGAGAGACTACATTGGGTGGGGAATTTCTATTTTATCTATAGGTTGTGATAAATCCGATCAAATTATCAGAAAAAAAAATCAGTAACCCAATCTAGAATATAGCCATGAGAGGCTACTTCTATCAAGGGTGTCCAATTTTCTTTAAATTTGGTCGTATTTACAGATCCAAAGAGATGACACATCATTGCGGCTATTTGAGAGAATGGGCTTTTGAGAGAGGCGACTAAATACATAACCTTATCATCGTGCTTATGTCGGTTAGGATTATTTCTCCATTCTTTAATTACAATCGTAGGATGGTCATTCTCGCACATGAACTCTTGAACAAATTGGGTGTCATATCTCTTATGAGGTTCTGGTAGTTTATACATATTTTTCAAATCTGGCAACCTAAGAGAGCCAATGACAGTTCTGATTCGAGTAACAAATTTTCTATCTCTAATATCTACATTGTCCAACACCCTTTTCACTAGGTCAATGTATGGCAACATTTTAGGATGAGAAACAATTTTGTGAAGAAAAGAATTAGCAATATCCATTCATGATTCTGAATCATTGGACAAAGTATCTTTTTCCACAACTTTTCTATCCAGAATTACTTGCGGTTTCTCGTTCTCTAACAACTGATATATCCCTTCCCATCTTGAAGAACCAATTTCTAGGTTGCATGTAGTATCTGAGATTAGGGGAGCCATTTCATTGTTTTCCTCTTGTTTTATTACTAACAGTGATGGGGTGCCAGATTTCCTTCGTGATTTAATCAACCTTGACATCCTTTTATGCCTAAGTGTTTGGATTTACCCTATTTAAAAGAAAACCAGAGAGGATAAGCTGAAATCACTTCGAACGATATTAAATTTCCTGTCAACTTAACTCATGCATAATGGGAAATCCTTGGTATTAATATTTGAAATATTTACAAATCAATTACAAACCTTGAGATCATAAAACACCTGAATTAACATTAAACTGCCAAGCATAGGTTTGTGTGATTTTGACAGATGTCATTATATCGGGATTCATTGATTGGCGATTTTGATTGTTGGCGATTCATAATTCTCGAAGCCATCTCCAAGACGCTAAGTGTGACATTGCGATGTTTTGAGACAGGATGCGATATCGGCATATGTCAGATGATGGTTTGCAATGTCAACATTTGTTAAGTGACGAATTCGCTACTTCTTATTTCGGCATTTCGTAATTGTACATTCGCTACTTGGATTTTGGCAATGCGCTATTTTGGAGATTCGTTGTTCGTGATTTCGCTGATTTTTTCCCCCTGCTTATGTTCCTTTTTGGTTTGAGCGTTCATTTTTTAGGTTTTTTTTCTTTATTTTATAAATCTTAATCTAATAGAAAACCTTTCTTTAAGTTTTATTTCTAAAACAAACATTAACCTAAAAATTTTAAAGGGTCCCCATTATCCTTTCTAATCTATTTTACTTAGATAAAGGGGAGTTGTTGTAATACTACAACAATTGGCGATACACTAGATGAACAAGAATCTCTGATAAATATTAATACTTAAAGACAATATTCTAGGAAATTTATAAATAATTGAAATTTGAATTTGATATAGGAAAATTCTAATCTAAATACCCTAGTTTTTTTGAAAAATTCCTCTTTCTTTTGTGAATGAAATTTCTCTTTAAATGAATAAAATCTTAATAAGTTGAAAATATAAGTAGGAATTTAATCGAAGCTTATCTTATTTGATAAAATTATTAGTCACTAGTAGAGCCACTGCTGCCAACAGGTGTTCATAGCCTCGATAGGGTTACTATTTAACAAAAAATGAACTAGTATCCCATTCATAATATAATAGATATCTCCAAAGGTAATATAATTACTCATTTTATTTGTATATTTTTCTTCTTTTGCCACTTTAAAATCATTATCCTAGTTTGGAGGCTAGAAGTGATAATATCATTCACTAGTTATAATAAATTTGAACAAGTTGACTCGTGATGAGATCCCTTGTCTCAGGGTTTTTTATGCCATGAGCCATTATCTTGGTTTGGTAGCCAATTTATAATGTCAAGTTTTTTAGTTTCCTATGAACATGATGGGTCAACTCATGATGATATCTCTCAATTTTAAAGTTTTTTTTTTTGAGGTTGTCATTTTTCTCTTTATGAGCTTTTGGATGACCATTTGAGTAAAAGATGCTAATACTTCAATAAAATTTCCCACTTTGTAAAAGTAACTTTTCGAACATGATCCATGTTAAAATAATTTTTCAAATCACATCAGTCAAAAGTATTCTTCTTTCTAATTGGCTATTTAAATCAAAATTTTCCAAAGAAGTAGAGAATTCAATTTATGATTTATTTCCTTATTTTATATATTTCAGGATTAACACTTCCATGTTCAAGAAGAAGAAAAAAGTGTTTCACCTTTTGCATAATATTGAAATAACTTAATTTATTTTAAATTAAACCCATCTACATATTTATAGAAAAGAACAATTGTTCTTTTAAGAAAAATATTTTTTAAGGACAAATCCGTTAACAGGAAGAGTTTCCTTCTTCCCTTGTAAATCTTGCAACATAAAAATTGATGGACCTATTTTTTCAATTATTTGAAAAGGGCCAAGCCAGAGTTTTTGAAATTTTGTATGTTTTCCTTTATCCTCATGCAGTTTATCCCATTTCAATACCAAATATCCAATCTCAAATTGTTTAGTTTTGAATGTATTTGAATCAAACGAAGTCTTGATCAATTGTTGATGATGACTATGTACCATTTTTTCTTTCTCTCTTTCTTCTTCCATTTTAATTATTTTAGACATTCTTAATTGTAAAGAAGAGAAATGTTGTTCATTAACGAATTGAACTAGGGTTGTTGATGGAATAGCTATATTCAAAGGTAAAATTTCCTCTTTCCCATATACCAATCGAAAAGGAGAAGTTCCTATTGAATCTTTTCTATTTATCCTTTCTGTTCATAATGCAAAGGTTAAGGATTTATGCCAGTTTTTCTAGTTTTAATCAATAGTTCGTTTAATTATCCTTATGAGGTTTTTGTTTGTTGATTCTACTAGACCATTTCCTTGATGATAATAATTTGCAGAATATTTTAATTTAAAACCTCTTTTCAAAGAAAATTCTATCATGGCATTACCCGAAAAAGCAGAAGCATTGTCAAATACCAAAGCATTAGGAACACCAAACCTTTTAATGATGAATTGATCAATAAACTCAATAGTGTTTTCTGAATTGGTTGTCTTAAGAGGTATTTCTTCTACCCACTTTGTAAAATAGTTTGTACAGTCAATAAATATTTGTGTCGTTTAGAAGAATGAGGAACGATCTCACCTATTATGTCAAGTCCCCATTGTTCAAAAGGTTGTTCCATATTGACTGGTTGAAGTGGCATTGAATATTTTCTTTGTCTTCCTGCTGCAGTTTGAAAAATCTTACAATTTCTGACATAACTGTGTGCATCTTGGAATAATGTTGGCCAATAATATCCTGCAAATAAAATTTTATGTGTTGGGGTGTCTCCACCAAAGTGTCCACATGTTGGTCCATCATGAAGTTCCTGGGACACATTAGGTATTTCAGTTTTCTCTAAGCATCTGAGTAAGACAGAGTCATAATTGTTTCTGAATAACACATCATTGACTAATCGATCATGATTAGCTTTCAATCTTAATGCTCATTTTCTTTTGAAATCCAAATTTTGTGGAGCATGACCGTTCTTTAAATAAAAGATTAAATCAACATATTGAGATTGAGGGTTAACATTGAATACCTCTGTAAAATGTTCAATACTTCATGTCACCTCATCTAGTGATGTGTCATTCATTCCTGTAATCAACCTGAAAAATCATTGACCTCTTACAATTTTAGCGGGTTTTATCTCAAAATCATATTCTTGCATTGTTGCTACCCAGTTGGCTCTTTATTCTCCTAGTTCCTTTTGTATAAGTATTTGTTTGACTGGTGAGAAAGGAATTATTACCTTAGCATGATTTTTCAACATAAATGGTCGAAAATATTTGACCGCTTTATAAACTGCAATTCTTGTTTTTCGTCTCCCGAATAGTTCAATTCAACTCCTTGAAAATTAGAACTGAAAAAAGCAATTGGGGTTTTGAGTTTTTTATCATCTGATTGAGTTAAGACCGCTGCATATGATAATTTTGGGGCTAAGGTATATAAATTGAAATCATTGGAAAAATTAGGAGTTGAAAAAGAAAGAGCATCAACGATTGCTTGTTTGATGATTTGAAAAGCTTCCTTTTATTCTTCTCCCCATTTAAACAATGTATCTTTCTTGATCATTTTTTGTAGTGGAAGAAATATATGTGAAAAATCTGGAATGAATCGTTTGGAAAAATTTATCTATCCTAAAAATTATTGCATTGATTTCTTGTTACGTGGTAGTGGAATTTCTGAAATTGTTTTAATCATGTTCGGATCAATACAAATTCCATTATTTGATACAATAAAACCTAGAAGTTTACCTTTGCTTAAAGAAAAAAATGACTTCTTTGGATTAAGAGAGATCCCAAATCTCCTGCATCTTTCAAAGATCTGCTTTAAGTCATGCAAGTGATTTTTTATATCTTTTGAATACATGGTTATATCATCAAGGTGTACTACCACTATTTTATTTATCAATCCTTTGAATGCAATATCCATGGCTCTCTGGAACGTGGCTCCTGCATTCATTAGGCCAAAGGGAATCTTTTGATATGCATAAGTTCCCCATTTGGTTCTAAATGTTGTTTTCAAAGGATCTTCTAGATGAACCAAAATCTGGTTATACCCTAAAAATCCATCTAAGAAAAACATTAATTCAAAACCTGCTACTGATTGTAAAAGTTGTTCCATTAATGGTAAAAGAAAATGATCCTTTTGACATGCTTTGTTCAGATTTCTAAAATCAATACAAATCCGAATATCTCCACTCTTTTTCCTAACAGGTACTAAATTAGAAACTCATTTTGAATGTCTAATAGGAAAAATGATCTTAAATTTCAATAATTTGTTTAATTCATTTTTTATTCTGGTTTCCAAGTTCAAATGAATTTTCTTGAGCTTTTGTTGAATAGGCTTAACATCAAGTACCATAGGAATAGTATGTTGGATGATTGATGAGTCATATGTTTTAAGCTCTTGGTAATTCCATGCAAAAATATGTTTGTATATTTTCAATAATGAAATGAACACATTTCTTTCTTCCAATGAAAGGCTAAGCCCTAGATTTATATCTTGATGTAAATCACTAGATCCTAAGTTAACTAATTCATACCTTAGATTAGAAATATTTAGTTTAGAATTGTTCACTTTCTTGAATCTATATTTTAAATCATATAAATTTTCAAGCTTGACCACGGATTTTGGCAAAATATTTTTATCAGTTTGTTGCTTGATTTGATTATCATGTTTATCCTCATCCATAATTTGATCATCATATGTTTTCTCAGAAGTAAGAAAACTTAAAATATCACTATTGTCATTAAAAACCCGCCAAATAGTAACATTATCTGGTATAGATGGTCGGAAAATTAATTCAATAGAGAATCTGTCAAGACTAAAATCTTCAGGTGGAATAAGCTTGGAGGCAACATTGTTGAAGATTGCAACAAGAAACAGTGAAGGAGGCATCCTGAAACATCATTCCTGATCCTAGTTGGAAAGTGATCACCAAAACTAGGTGGGGGCCACACAAGTGATTTTTGTCGCAAAGTCTATTTTTAGAATATGTCTATTTTTAGACATATGGAGCATATTCTATAAGTTGCGGGATGCTAATTATGGATGGTTGGTCAAGTTGGAAAAATAGATGGATTTCTATTTTTAGACATATTGGACGGAATCTATTTTTAGATTTCCAGTCTAAAAATAGATATGTCGAATATTATTAGCTCTTAATAATATTTGGACTCTAAACATTATCTTATTCTCTTGGAGCACTTCAGTTAAGTTCACAGATGTGGCACAAGAGCTGACAGAAGGAATTACGCTATTCCTGAGGGTTAAGTGGAGCTATTTCATGGATACTTCGGTTAGAACTCATGTGACAGAGTTTGGTGGAGTTGATTGAGGAAGTTAGTGGAGTTGTATTCAGTTTAACTAATCTAAACATAGTTGAGCTATTTGTATCTAGTTTAACTGATTGATACAATTAGTGAGAGTGGTGTGAATTAATTATTAATTAATTCACTAATTATAAACTCATTAATCAACTAAATAATACATTAGTTAACTTCAGTGCATGGACAGTTTCAGTGGAGACCAGTGCAAAGATAGGTGAAAGGGCAAGTGTGACTATCAGTTGTGACTATAAGTGATGCATGGTTTGCATCCAACACTCAGTAGAGATGCCTATAAAGACTATGTGATCAAGGCTGGGGTAATCAATTCTAATCAAGAGGCATTCTTCAGCAGGGATTGCGCAGTAGAGGCAGGCTAAAGGTTGGCAAAGATCGGTGCATGGGATTTGCAAGATCGAGCCTGATTAGTGTGTAGCAAGTGGAGATTATACTGAGAGCTTGTGAGGAGCTTTGTATAATGATTGTTACATTATCTCTATGACATATATAATATACATATAGTTGGGGGTTTTCAGCTTTAAGCTTTCCCATTACATATTGTGTTCATATGTGTGAATTTTTATGGCTTCAATGTGTGCATGCAATTGATTTTATTTCTGCATGTGATGATCAATGGTAGAAGAGATTATGTATTGTGCATGAAGATAAAATAGTGTGTGATCTAGAGAATCTCAGTGGATAACATATCATTTATTCAAATTTCTACACGGTATCAAAGTGATATTGATCATTGGAGCAATTGCAAAACATTGAAGCGGTTGAGTTTTTGTATTGAAGCGACCAGAGGAAGTTGGCGCTCAAGGATAAACTCAGGAAAATAAAAATGGAGAAGAATGACACTATTCCAGTATACTTGACAAATTTTTTCCACTGCAGGGATGAGCTTGGGAATGTAGGAGTTAGTTTGGATGAAGAAGGACAAGTCAAGAAGGTTGGGATTCGAGAAAAGAATCTCTACAGACTTGAAGTAGATGGGATGTCTACGGAGCTTCCTACTGTTTGGAAGTGTGAGAAAGCCATGCAATTGAAGCTTGAGAGGGAGCTGGATTTGCATGCAGGTAAGAGTGAACCTCGGGATGTCGAGCAGCCACAAGATGAGGATCATGGAGTGGAAGAAACCACTCATGCAGAGAAATTTCTCGCCAGATGGGCAGAGGGAGTGCATGCAGCTATACCACCAGGTGAGAGGTGGGGTGACATGCATGATTAATACCAACAGGATATTTCTGGGAAGGATTCATTTGATGGTGTGGATATCATGAATTGAACCTGGCTACGAGGTACCCACAACGCAGCAGTAGCATGATCAATTGGATTGATGCAGGAAGATCAAAGTGACAATGTCAGATACTGGAGCGCGAATTAGAGTTGACAGCAAGTGCAGAGTGCATGGGTGCAAGAGTTCAATAGCGCAGTGGTTCTTGATGACATGTGCAGTTGGGCCTAGCAGAATTCAAAGACTTTGATGATAGATTCATCAGACTGATTGAGTTGTTTGGAGCCTATTCAGTTTCAGAAGAGTTGCAGAGTAGATGCATGGAGTTGCATGGCGCTTGTGAAGGTTGCAGGGAGAATGCATGGAGTTGCATGTCGCATGCAAAGACATCCCTTTCTTGTTGAGAGGGAGTGTTGAAGATTTCAACAAGAAATAGTGAAGGAGGCATCCTGAAACATCATTTCTGATCCTAGTTGGAAAGTGATCACCAAAACTAGGTGGGGGCCACACAAGTGATTTTTGTCGCAAAGTCTATTTTTAGACTATGTCTATTTTTAGACATATGGAGCATATTCTATAAGTTGTGGGATGCTATTTATGGATGGTTGGTCAAGTTGGAAAAATAGATGGATTTATATTTTTAGACATATTGGGCGGAATCTATTTTTAGATTGCCAGTCTAAAAATAGATATGTCGAATATTATTAGCTCTTAATAATATTTGGACTCTAAACATTATCTTATTCTCTTGGAGCACTTCAGTTAAGTGCACGGATGTGGCACAGGAGCTGACAGAAGGAATTACGCTATTCCTGAGGGTTAAGTGGAGCTATTGCATGGATACTTCAGTTAGAACTCATGTGAAAGAGTTTGGTGGAGTTGATTGAGGAAGTTAATGGAGTTGTGTTCAGTTTAACTAATCTAAACATAGTTGAGCTATTTGTATCTAGTTTAACCGATTGATACAATTAGTGAGAGTGGTGTGAATTAATTATTAATTAATTCACTAATTATAAACTCATTAATCAACTAAAGAATACATTAGTTAACTTCAGTGCATGGACAGTTTCAGTGGAGACCAGTGCAAAGATAGGTGAAAGGGCAAGTGTGACTATTAGTTGTGACTATAAGTGATGCATGGTTTTCATCCAACACTCAGTAGAGATGCCTATAAATACTGCGTGAGAAAGGCTGGGGTAATCAATTCTCATCAAGAGGCATTCTTCAGCAGGGATTGCGCGATGAGGCGAGCTAAAAGTGCAGCAAATATCGGTGCATAGGATTTGCAAGATCCCAGGCCTGATTAGTGTGTAGCAAGTGGAATTATGCGAGAGCTTGTGAGGAGCTTTGTATAATGATTGTTACATGATCTCTATGACATATATAATATACAGATAGTTGGGGGTTTTTAGCTTTAAGCTTTCCCATTACATACTGTGTTCATATGTGTGAATTTTTATGGCTTTAATGTGTGCATGCAATTGATTTTTCTTCCGCATGTGATGATCAATGGTAGAAGAGATTTTGTATTGTGCATGAAGATAAAATAGTGTGTGATCAGGATAATATCAGTGGATAACATATCAGTTATTCAAATTTCTACAAACATTAGCTAAAAGTTCGGCGTTGGCGTTCTATGATCTAGGAATAGGAGAGATATTGAATGCAGTAAAATGTGATGTGAGGTCCTGAACCAATGATGTTTAATGTTTTAAGTGAAATGAGAGACAATGAATAGTATTTTTCACTTGTCTTACCACAATCTATGAATCTCCAAACACCTTAATATATTGTATATCAAGACTAATTGCTTTTCTGAGACCTTGAACCAATGCCTTGTATTCAGAAATATTGTTAGTGCATTCAAATTCTAGCCTACAAGATAGCATGGTTTTCTTGCCTTTTGGGCTAATAAGTATGCATCCTACTCCTGCTCCATCATTGGATCTTGATCCGTCAAAATAAATTTTCCAAAATGGAGATTGGACTATAGTTTCCTCTTCGAAATTGAAGCATCTAATGGAATCATTTTGAGAAAAAAATTTCAACTTGAGATTTAACAAAATTAACTGAAAAAGGTGAACTTTGTGCACAAAAATTTCTAAGAATGAGTCTATAGAATAATTGCCCAAAATGTTATTGGTAAATGTTATGGGCTCATTTTCTTACCCAAGGTATGTAACTGAGTACTTCATACGTTTTTCCCAATCGACTCTAATTTGGTTTGGATTTCCATTATATGGGAGCCACATATGAGACCAGTCTATTGCAAAATATCCATGTAATTTCAGACTAGTCTCAGCTAAGAACTAAACCGTAAAATTCAGGGATGTCTGCAATCAGTATATCAATAATCTGAGCAACTTTTGGGTTTGATGACAATCTAATACATATCGAGTTAGTCTCTCCTAAGACTTTAACCTTTGTTCTATCCAATCGAACTATAATAATTGATGACTTCTGGGGTGTGATATTTAATTTTTCGCAAATTGAATATGGCATTGTATTGGATGAAGCCCCAGAATCGATCAAACAATTATGAACATTTCTATTGTATATTTCAAAATTTAAAAGAAAAGGAGTATGAGAATGAGATATATCACCAATAAAAATAGAGTGTGAAGCATTAACCTTGTTTGAATTTTCAATCAGAGGTTTTCCTATTCCATTAGCAGCTTTAGCTACAACAATTGGAGGAAGAGGGGTTGTTGTCACCGCATTCAAAACTTCCAGTAAAAAAATTTGTTGTTGTTTTAATTTTCTAACTTCATAAAGAGAAATATTAGCTTTAATATTCTTTATATCCTTGATTATATTATACTCAATAGTATTAGATACTACTAAATTTTTAGATTGAGGATTGGGTGTAGATTTGATTGGTTGGGAATCAATGATAACCTGCTAAGATGATTTAACTAGAGGTTTTTTATTGACATGTTTATCTTTAGCAATAGAAGTGGGAATTATCTGTTTTTGAGTTGATTGATTTCATTCTACCAAATTCCTACTTCTAGTGCTAACATGCATGGCTTTAGTTTCTGTCTCTTCATCAGAGGAAGGTAAAATGAAATCCCATAATCCATGTAATTCAACAATTTCTTCATCTTGGGATTCATCAATAGAAGATGTGTTTTCTTCTTCTTCTTCTTCTTGGTCAGATTCAACATTAGAAATAATGTTGGGAGGCTGAGAGACAGAGGATTGATTTTTTCTAAATGATATAAAGGGTTTTTTGGTAGAGGTTTCATCAACCTATTTTTTTATTTCAACCATATCATTAGACATAGTTTTGAGAACTTTTTTGCAATCCCTCAAGATCAAAAGGATCTTTAGGATTTTTCTTCTTTGGCTCATCTTTGAATGTTACCTTTTTATATCCTTTATCTTCAAGCTCAGTTTTCTTTTCTAAAGCAACAATTCTTCTCTCAACGGACAAAGCTTCTTTCATGTTTTCTACAAGAGTGACTGTATTAGCTCTATCTACAAAAAATGCTATATTAGAAGGAAGAGAAGATATGTACCATTCTATTTGTACATCCAAAACAGGTTTAGAGGCAGTTGGAATTTTATTCAATAACTTGTTAAATCAGGATTTGGTCTTCGATCTATTCACCTGTATTAGCTTTTAAATTAGAAAGATCACTTATTAATGATGCAATTGTCCTACCATCACCAAATTTGGCAAGAAATAGTTCTTGAAAAGTATTCCAATTGTTTATGGAACCTGAAGGGAGGGAAAAATACCAGGATCCTGCAAATCCTTGAAAAGTATATGGAAACAATCTAACTACAAAATATTCATGTTCAACGGCGTTAAAATTCATGGCTAACATAAAATTATTTAGATTTTCTTTCGTGAGAATACCATCATCAGGATTATACTTTAGTAACCATTTTTATGGATGATCTGGGATAGCATGTAAATTTACCATTTGAACGACACCTAGATTGACCCATGGTAAGTTGGCCATTGCTTGACTTTTTGTTTGTGAATATGAGATGGTAGGTCTAGAAGCGGATGTGGATGGAGAAGAACTAACTACTGAACTAGTACTACTTACAACATCACTAATTGTTTGAGCATAAATGGGTTGATGCGTAGAAATGGGTTGATTATAAGAGAAGGTGGGAGTAAATGGAGATGAATATGATGTGATCTCACTGATACCTGATTGAGATGTTGGTGTAGTAGCTTTCTTACGATGAGATACAATAGGAAACTCGTAAGGAGTTATCCCAAGTTTTTCACTTTTTGATCGAGTTAACACACCAGTACCTCCAAATTTAGATGTAATGTTGATATTGCAACAAGATGAGGAGCTCAGTGGAAAGAAGTCGCCTTCACTAAGTGGGCCCGCAGGCTATTTTTGGCGCAAAGTCTATTTTTAGACTATGTCTATTTTTAGACATATGGATCATGTTCTATGAGTTGCAGGATGCTATTTGTGGATGGTTGGTCAAGTCGGGAAAAATAGATGGACTTCTATTTTTAGACATATTGGGCGGAATCTATTTTTAGATTGCCAATCTAAAAATAGATACGTAATATATTAGCTCTTAATAATATTTGGACTCTAAACATTATCTTATCCTCTTGGAGCACTTCAGTTTGATGCACGGATGTGGCACATCGCAGACGACGAAGGAATTACGCTATTCCTAGGGTTTCGTGGAGCTATTGCATGGTTGACTTCAGTTAGAACTCATGTGACAGAGTTTGGTGGAGTTGATGAGACAGTTAATGGAGTTGTGTTCAGTTTAACTTAGTTGAGCTAGTTGTATCTAGTCTAACTGATTTATACAATTAGTGAGAGTGGTGTGAATTAATTATTAATTAATTCACTAATTATTAACTCATAAATCAAATAAAGAATACATCAGTTAACTGCAGTGCATGGACAGTTTCAGTGGAGACCAGTGGAGAGGTAGGTGAAAGAGCAGTGTGACTATCAGTTGTGACTATACTGGTGCATGAGATTTGCACACACATTGATGGAGAAGCCAATGAGGATTGCGCAGTGCATACTGGTGGGATTTGAACCTTGATCTCATGATTATCCATATTGGATTGCACAGTAGAGGCTGGCTAACAGGTGGAGCAGATTGGAGCATGTGTTTTGTATGATTTGAGCTTGTGTAGTGTGTAACAATTGGAGATTGTACTAAGAGCTTGTGAGGAGTTTGTACAATGATTGTTACATGATCTCTATCATTATAATATATAGATATTTGGGGGTTTTCAGCTTTAAGCTTTCCCACAAATATTGTGTTTATATGTGTGATTGTTTATGGTTTTAATGTGCGCATGCGATTGTTTAATTTCCGCAAATTGATGATCAATAGTAGAAGAGGTTATGTATTATGCATGAAGCTCAAATAGTGTGTGATCAGGATAATCTCAGTGAATAATTTAACAGTTATTCAAATTTCTACATGTAACACTTTCTTCAAAAATTTTAGAATTAACAGGCTTATTCAAAGATATAACTATTTTTTCTAACTTCTCAATAAAAGATTGAACTTCGGGAGACTTGGGAATATGATCTGAAGAAGGTCTACGAGGTAATGTTTCAGGAGATGAAATAAATGGCTATACAACTTTAGACTTATGACTTGGAGATAATGAAAAATATCTAGAAGCTTTAGGAGCTTTGGAGGGGGATTGACTCTTACGTTGGATTTTCAATTTAGATTCAACTTTAAATTCCATACATAGTTGGATGCCCTCCTTCTAGTGCCAAAAATTTTGAAGGTTGGAAAGTGACTTCCTCAACATTAGGGATTCCATCTAGTCGGGAGCTTAAAACAACTCCTTTTCCATTGAAAATGGTGGGTCAGACTGGGGATAAATGGACCATTTTTTTCGTATAAAGAGAGTTTATATAACAAGATAAATGAAATCAACACTAGCGGGGTGATTTATTCTAATGATAACATAAATTAAAACTAATCTAACTACTTCCTGAGATTGGGTTCAAATATATGATTAAGGCATAGAATTTCACAAGCATGAAATAATATAGATCATCGCATACTTAATGAATATAAGCACATTTAAGAAACTAAATAAATTTAATTGATTTAGTTGATGAGGACCATTCATCACATAAAAGATATCTAAGTCTCACATCTAACAACATATCTTTCAATATATTATATCAATAGTAATAAGAACATATATCACTCAAATGCTTATCAGAATGAACATGATAAAAAGAATAAGTTTGCTACAATATAAAAAAATTAAAAAAATCAATACACAGATAATAGTACCCATTTCATCATAGCTTTAGATTTGAAAAGATAGCTTCAAGGTTCATATTTTCAATTATATAACTTTCGTTCAAACGGTAGTGTAAGTTCCAAAAGCAGTCTTCTCAAAATTCTGGACCCCTTTCTAAATGCATGAAAGGGGTTTAAATAATAATTAATATGACAAAAATAGAAGACTTGTAAAAGAAGTCTTCTAATATTACTCTAAACTATAAAACTATAAACTAGGAAAATGAAATGCATAAGCTGTAGTAGTCTATGACTGTTTCCTGGATTCATTCTCTAGCTAGTATTTGAGTTGGCATGCTTTGATCATATGTTGAAGCTAGGGGGGATGAATTGGTTGCATTCTCATCTGGCCCATGAATACTACATCGTTCAATGTCGGAAGAAGCTGAGCTACTACATTGGAGAGGCACCTCAACATTATCAATTGGTTATGAGGCTTAATCAACAAGTACTAGTAAATCTCCATATTTAACCTTGTCAAATTTTCTATGTCAAGAAATTTTCTGTTTGATTTCTCTTGCCAGGATTGTTTTAGGAAACTAATTTTTGGTAGAGTGTCTTTTGATGCTTTATGAATCAGATTGTCTTGTAGAAGAGAATATTTTATATACTCAAAGATGTTGGAAGATAAATTCTTAGCTCTGATAATAACTAATTCAATGCTCTTCATTTTAATATCCCAATATCCAAATATTATATCTTTGATTTATTCTTCAAGACGAGAGAGATCGACCACTCTACCATGTGCAATATCTTTCCAATCTATGTATTTTGACACTTTGTCATCAATTTCTTCATGAGTTTTCAGATTGGAAATTTGAGTAACTAATTCACTAGAAAATTTGGCCCAATTTCTGACAGCCACTTCGTCGCTATTCTGACACATAGTCGTCGTAAGAGTGACAGTTCGAGGCCGGAAAAAACGTGGTTATCCATTACATCGCAACTCCGATGCTTTGCCAAAGTGTCGCAATACCGACACCTTTTCCGATGTTTCCAAACAACTGTCGCTCTTCCGACGTTTTCCAAACCGTCGCTCTTCCGACGTTTTCCAAACCGTCGCTCTTCCAACGTTCATAAACTGTCGCAATTTCGACGATATGTGGTCCGACATTTTTAACGTCGCTCTTCCGACGTTTGTAAACTGTCACTCTTCCAACGTTTGTAGACTGTCGCAATTCCGACAATATGTGGTCCGATGTTTTGAATGTCACTCTGTCGATGCTTATTAAACTATCGCAATACCGACGCTTTTCAAAAGTGTTGCAAGACCAACGCATTGCCGAAGTGTCGCTATATCGACACTTTGCAAAAGCGTCGCAAGTCCGACGCCAGGAAGAAGTGTCGCAAAACCAACGAACAATTAATTTTCTTTTAAAAAAATTGAACGTCACAATACTGACACTTATAAGGTGTCGCAAGACCGACGCTTATAAGGTGTCACAAGACTGACTCTTATGTTTCGTCGCAAAACCGATGCTTGTAAGGAGTCGCAGGACTGAATCTTATGTGGCGTCGCAAGACCGACGCTTATAAAGCGTGGGTATACTGACGGCGGGTTTAAAAAAAAAATTAAAAAAAAAAATTACCAAGTTGGTGATGTCTATGAATATGGAATGTTTGTTATCTCAAAGAAAGGTTCATGTTTGTCATCAAAATCATGTGAAGGTACTCCAAGTGGGGTTTTTTAAAGTCCTAATATTGTTGAGGAAACCCAAGAATAATCTTCAAAGGCATTTATATTTCTTGAAAAAAGGTACTACTCTAAAAACAACAACTTTACTTGAAAATTTTGAAGTTATGAAAGATTATTTATTTTTGTTTTTTATTAAAAGACTCAAATTGAATTTAAAAAATATTCTTATTTTGTTTATTCCAAATCATCCGAAGAAGGAGATATTAAAGATATAAAAAATCCATTGGACGTAACAGGCCCAATAGTAAATAAAAAACCAATTATTCTACATAATATAATGGCCGCTCAAAATTCAAATGATCTAGTTGTTGCATGATATGCACCCCTAAGATTTATTGCAAATCCACATGAAATTCCCCAAGGATACCTTAAAAACTTTCCAAGATACAATGGATAAGATGATAAAACTACTAAGGAGCATATTGCAGTATTCTTGAATTTTATAGATAGCATGAATTTTGAGGAGGAAGATGTATATATGAAATTTTTTGTGCAATATTTAGAAGATGAAGTTCAAACATGGTTTAATAAATTGGTTATTAGATCAATCACTTCATGGGTTGTACTAGATGATTTGTTTCTGAAATAATGGGGAGAGAAAATGGTCCATTTATACTACTGGACAAAGTTTAAATTGATCAAAAGAAAAAAAGATGAAGTGGTTTCTAAATTTGTTAAAATATTTATTAAAATTTATAGTAAAATTCATAACAAAATCAATCCTTCTCTTGCAGTAGCTAAGGTTTCATTTGCAACAACTTTTGATTCTAACTTTGCTCTCATGCTCAGGGAAAAAAGGTTGGATTCTTTAGCCAGAATGAAAATCGACGTAGTGGAGATTGATTCAAATATAACTTCCTTAGGAAAGTTTATGGTAAAGGCATAGCCTTCGAAAAGAAGGAAAGGAAAAGTGGAAGTCAAAACTTCTAGTGTTGGAAAAAAATTACAAGAACAAAAACTAGATGAAATGGCTTGGATGATTAGGAACCTATTAAATGAAATGGCCAAAATTGAACCAAAGAATATAAATCAACCAAGACACAATCCAAATGAAAAAATTATAAATAAGAATCAATTTAGGAGACCCATTTATCCACAAATATTTAAAAATGGGAAAAGAAATGTTGGTGACCAGGTTCAATCTCTTGTGACGATTGATTATGAAGAAGACCCAGAAGAAGGCTATGAATTTTCAAGCTGAAAGCGAAGAGATTCTAGATATAGATAAAAAAATCCCATATTCAAGGTATGGAAGAAGATTTGGATTCATGCTATATGAAATTTTTTGATTTTATGCAAGTTGAAATACACTGAAAATATGATTTAAGATCTAAAAATAAAAATTAAGATCAAAGTAAGTCTAGTGATTATAATGATAAGGTCAATGTTCAGAATAAAGGAAAAGATAAAAAGCACGATGAAGCCTTTGCAAGTAATCAACATGAGACATTACAAATACAACATTATATTAAACTATAAAAGGAGAATGAAGAGAAATTAAAATTAGAAAAGATGTATCTCAAAGAAAGGTTCATGTTTGTCATCAAAATCAATTTTGATTGCTTTAGTTTCTTTCCGAGAAAATTTAAGTGACAATGAGTTGAAGCACACAAAAACTATAAATACACCAAGTCCAGATACCTGATGGGCTTGTATGGCTTGTCACTATACCTTTTATGCTATGAGGTATGAGATGATATAACATCAAGGAGTTGTGGTAAGATGTGTTTGTTAAATTTGAGATGAAATAGGGGATACTGGTAATATATGTCAAAATTCCATTCACTGTGGATGCATTTTTGTTATCTATTCATTGACATATACAATGCTCCAAACTATTTCTCACTTTAAAAGCACTTTAACCAATTCAGAACCCCTTTTGGAATACGACAATAAAGGTATTTGAACCGATGTTTTACTTCTTTTTAAACAATAATTAAGCTCTAAACTTAAGAGGTATAATGCATTGAGCTTCCAACAAAAGCATTAAACCAACAGCGCTTAACTCTCCGGGCCCACAACTCAATATTCGATTTTTTGTGTTAAATAAATATTTAATAATTCCAAAACCGCTTGTCCATACCTCAGGTTAAACACCGTGCAGCTTGCCGCGTGATCACCCTTGGATCCATTGCTTAGCATATCGGACGAATCTAGTCGAAATCGCGTTTTTTTAAGGGCAGCACTTTAACGCTCAGAAAAAACATGAAATGGGCGGTTTTACAAATAGGACATGGTGAAAACTCATTGGATCGCATTTTTTTTTCTAAACCTTCTCCTCAACCAAAATGTTGCGCGATACTAGTGGTATCCCTCTCCAAAACCACTCAGCTAACAATCCGTATTTGAACAGTGCTAACTCAGGTTTTCACTGTATTTTTTTTCATTGCTTTGACTTAACTTCTTCTCCGCTTGACGTTGTAATCAACCTCGTCAGTCCATTTCAACCAATAACAATACACCAGCATTCAATCTCAACTGAGATTGCTCCACAGACAGAGGATTGACAAGGAAATATTCATATCCACTCTTGCGATGGTATAAGAATAACCTCTGTATCAAACAATTAAGTTTCAAATAATACATTGGCAGCCAAACGGGTAACATTCAAAGCCAAGTTAAATGAAAGAAAATCCATAACCTCTTGCTCAGAAGTTTGTGAATTTCACAGAAAATAAGGTGTCTTTGGTCATTCAGTTTGTTCCTCTTATTGCACCTCATCAATAGACCATCCACTAATATCACAAAGATATTCAATTCAGGAAACATCTATGCAATCAGAGACTTCCCAATTCTTAAATCATCCTCTCTCATTTGGAAATAGCATGAGATGTGATGTAACCCAAGTTGTTTCACCTGCTCTTTTTGTTGGGAAACTTAGTGGAAGAAAAAAAAAACAATAGAAGGGCTTTCATATGGTTACACGAAACCCTTATATTTATGGAGCAATCCAAGTGCAGTTCAATATCTAGCTCATAACAATTTTATCTATCCATCACATACACAATATAGCTAAAATGAAACTTCCAACAACTCTTTGTTTTGCATAGATAATTGAAGCTTTTGGGGAAACCTTGTTATTGGTGCCCCGTCTTGTGCATATACTGCTCGTATTGATGCACAAGATTTGTTAAGCTCCAATTCTAATGGTTGAATATGTACATTTGGGTCTCATACCACTTTTAAATTCTACCATAGTGCATACATGAGGCAATATTAAGCTATTAGTACATCTCATTTGTTGGGGTTGATTAGTATATAAGACTTTTCTAAATGAATATCAATTGGTCCTTTACTTGAATAAACCTGAACAAAATGAGAACTCTATCCAGTGTATTCTCCAACTCCTCCTCTGAAGTACCTTTGTTACCAGATCGAAGTTTCTCATCAAGAAATTTGGCAATAAGTTCTGCTGGTCGGTTCTGCAGACAAAGGCCATAATTCAGATAAATTTAGAAAAAATATATCTAATATTATGAATGCAATTGTCTGCCTAAAAACATTCTTTCATTACTTACCTTTAGTTGTTTTGTCATTAATCCTTTCAAACTTTCTGTCTCACTTAATTTGATAATCAAGAGCACAAATTCAATGAACAATCTGTATAAACAGAAAGAAAATGAGCATAAACATTTAGTAACTAACCTGTATAATTAAATCTGTATAAACAGAAAAAAATGAGCATAAACATATAGTAACTAACCTGCCTTAGATTTATCAGATGCTCAAAGGCATCCTTGATAGTATTAGAAAAGGCCTCATTCCTCAAAAAACTTTCTTCCCATATTGTATCAAGTCATGCTTTCAAGTCTAGAAGTGATGACAACATGTCCTTATATTTCATTTCATCCAATACAATGCCTTGCCCAGTAGCTTTAATGTATGCACTGAGAGCTAGCCGAAGCAGCTCAAGTGCACTCACCCTTTTAAAAAGATAGTACATGCGCTGAAGGTCTGGAATGCGATTGGCATCCATCAGCAAAGTAAATCCCTGGGTAAATCATGATTTGGCTACCCTGTTAAATACATATGAACCAACATATTTCTGAATTTATAGAGGGGATTTGACTCCATCAGTAATAAAGAATGGGCTTCTATATCGATTTCTTTCCACATAGAAGAGACCATAATGATTAATTACAATAACATCCAATCAAAAAACAAATATGGGAATTTGAACAATTAACATGAATGAATATCAAATAACTCAATGGAAAGATCCGCATTCCCAATCTCCATCAATTTTTCCAAAAAATACATGTGATTTGAATGGTAAGGGTATTGTCGTCGTCATTGTTTCTTTAGGTGAGACATTTCCCAACATGCAAATTGTATTTGGCACCTTCACACCTATACTTATGGACATACTCCCTTTATAAATGCAAACTCTTTAATTTTCCCAGAATGAAAAATAAGAACAAAATCTCAACTGAGGGGTTTACACCAATCATGCAACCATTTTCAAGAACCTGTTTGATTTTGCCTGGAAACGCGTGAAATGAAATGGAGCAGCAAAATTCAGTTTGTTATAAACACAGTACACATGAAAATAGAAACACTGAGGTGCACCCACTTTGATCAAAATAATATTATACATATTTTATGGTGCATCAATAGAATAACACAACTCTCGCATAGTACATAAAGCTTCCATAGAAAATGTTACCACATAACCATGACACATTGTGGCATGGAAAAATACATTTTCTATTTCCATTTCAAGTGCATTCAGCTTTGTAAAGACTTCGACCCGAAAAGTGTCACCATCAGAACAATGTCGGCAGGAAAATTACATAGATATGGTAAGAAATGCATAGTTTTGTTTCACTACCCCGTGAATAAATCTGTGAATTTGATCAATAATGGAAGCATTAATCTGTGAACATTTGTGAATATACAAGGATGTCAAAGAAATGAAGGCCAAAACAGGGGACATGGAGCCGAATTCCAAAGAATTTTTTGAATTTTCAGAAGCTGCAGGTCAAGAACAGGGTAAAAGACTCATTGATAAGCTTCAAGAAGGATCCAGGAACTATAAGACAAAGCAAGGGAAAAGGATAGGGTTATAGTTTATCCACAATACCATGATTGATTTGGGGAGCTAGAGAAGATTTTTGAGATTCTGTGTCAGTTTTGTGCCAAATAAGGTTCCTTTATTGACCTTATTCTTAAGTCCTGGGATGAACATCTTTATGGTTGGTTTGCATATGAGAAGCTAAGGAACCTCTTGCTTCTTCCCTGCAGTTATATCCCTTCCTAGATGTCATTCTTACCTGTGTAAGTAATTCTAGCTAAGTAAGTAATTCTTAATGTATGAATGCTAGCTATTGTAACAAATAGACTTGAAGATCATCTTCTCTGTAGTAGCCATCATTGAAAGACGTTATTGGAAGCCAATTCAATACTCTTGATAGATTCTCTTTCCTTTTACAAGTAAGTTATCCTCTATGCTCTATGTCTGCAATCCAAAAGTCTATATCCTAATTTGAGACTATGGTCTGAAGCATCTTTCCAAAATTTCTGTAGGTTGAATCCTAAAGGAATCTAGGACCAAGACTGAAAGAATAAATCCTACATCTCTTTGAAGCTAATCTCTCGACCAAGTTATAGAAACAAGCACTTATGATGACACCAAACAGTTACATGTGACTATACATGAAATTCGATACAATATTCTTTGTGATTTATGGAAGAAGATGAAAGAATATCCAATGAAGTTTGAAACCTCTTAACCATCTATTATAACTCGCTCTTGCTTAAGGTTGAAGGTCAAGTTTGTGATAATCATCCTTACAAAAGGATAAATATTTTATGGGCAAATGAAGGTAGAAAATGAAGCAGAATAGAATTTGGAAGAGTACCGTATATATGTGACATGTGATATGAAGTATCAAAGATCATATGAAAATAAATTTGTTGAAGCATCTAATCTCAAAGATTGGGAGAATTTTTTACAATAGAAAAACACAAGAAGCATTCACGATAGATCTGAACCTATGACTTCTTTGGTGGCATCTGAATCTTTTATGGCATTATAGTATACTAAATTTTTGTGACACTCTGACATACAAGTTTTGAAATCTTTGTGGCATTATGCCTATGTGGTAGTTGAGTTCTATGACATATCTCTCTTTATATGATTCTTTGTGGCCTGATTCATTGTGCTAAAATGAATGTCAAAAGGTACATAATGATGCAAATTTTAGAGACACCTTTTAAATAACACAGAAGTATCCCTCGCTAGAGTAAAACCCTATTATTTTAAGATACATGAAGAACAAAGTATTGTGCGGAGGTTTTAAGTATACTCTTTCTCCAAGTTCTATAACCCAAATTTGTACTCAATGCATCGCCATCTCAGATCTAGTTCTAGACCAAGAAATAGAACTAGTTCTAGTTCTCCGAGAGTTTGTTTTTAATCTTTACATTATGAATTCAGAGTAGTACCACTAGTCACAGGGTTAGAAACAATGTTATCCAAGGAACCAGGCTCTGCCAAAATAAATTGTGGCTCAAACAAGTAGCGTGCATCATTATAGTATCATTACAAAAACTTCAGAACATCCAAGGCTACAGAGCCAAATGATGTATCATGAGGGATTAGGAAGTTCCAAACAAAAATGGACTAGATCACTGTGAAAACTGTGAAAACAGATATGGACACAGCCATATTAAAATAGAGAAAACAATATATAGTTCCAGGACGTGATAAGTAGTCAACATCACCACCCATAAAGTCACAAAACGCCAGCAAAAAAAAAAGGAGTTGTACCAGTGCTTCCCAAAAAGAACAGGAAAACAATATGTGAGGTTAATGGCCATAAGAGACAGACCCTATTCAGCAAAAATGAACAGCACCAGCTGCCCCTTGCCCATCCGACCTGTGAAGCTGATAGTGCATGATACCAAAACTACTATTTAGGCCTCTCTTCGACAAGCTGTCAGCAACGGTATTTCTTTCTCTGTAAACATGTCGTAAGGTGATTTCCATAAATGAGTTCTTCAACAATTCAATCCTCTCCATAGTTCCCAAATTACTACCTCTATACAACATCTTTTTACTGGTGTTTCCAATTGATTTTCAATATAAGAATGTGTATTTATTATTTACTATTAACTAAAACTCTGACATTTTGTGTTCCCATTAGATATTCCTTCTGAAAGGCACTCAGGAGTCAGCAGCATGCGAACATACATAATTTTCAAACACACAATCAAAAAATAAAAGAAGTTTCAGTTTGAGGTTAACACACTCAGTTACCTGCAATAGCACCCTTTAAAAGCATATATTATCATAGAAAATTCTCTCTATTTGAAAGACTGTGGAACACCTCAGAAAAAACAAAGGGCACTCCATTAATGGCCACAAAATTCATTTTAAAGGGCACAATCCGTCTAAATAACAGTCATAATTTAAAATAAAATCCCATTAATAAATACGGTCGTGAGATGAAAAACTCAACAGATTTAGTTTGTGGTAAAGAGACCCATTACATTGACTTAAACCCTGGTCGGGAACCAACCATAAATCTCTACAAATTTAACGATTCATAATTATACAAACAATACAATGAGGAAAGGGTTATCAGTTTTTTATGTAGGGTTTATCAGTTTGACGGAAAGGTTTGATGAGTTCAAGATTCTGAAATCACAAAATAACCAAATGGGATGAAATGCATGCTTAATTTACAACAGAATAACGCAACAGAACTCTACCAACAATCAACTTAGTTTCCAACAGAACATTGATAAATCATAAGACAGAAGTAATACATTGTACAACCTGAACTCTCCATTCCCCTCCATATTTCTATATGTAGTACATAACATTCAATCTTGGTTAAAAATATTTTTTTAAAAAATTCCGCCAAATGTGCTAGTTTTAAGTAAATAGGTGACTTAGCTAATTCGAAAGTTTTGAGATTTTAATAGATGTTCACCATATAAAATATGGCAAAATCCTATAGCTATATCCCTGGCCTGAGACTGCAATGAAGAGGTCCAAAGTATGGCGGCTTCAATAGAACCAAGCCTCAATATAGGGTTGCAGTAGGTCCGAGGGTTTAATTGATTCAAGTCTTAATAAAAACCTACAACATAGAACCGAGCTCTTATGGTATATCTCTGTCCTCCAATAATGACAAACATTAAATTCTCTTGAGCATGGTAATAGAACTAAATTTGTTTACAACAGTCCACAAGATATCCATTCATTTCTATAAATTCTGCAAGAAGAAAATGAAAGTCATGTGTAACAAAGTATTATGAAAAGACTTCAAGAAACCGGAAATTAGCCTAAATATCCTAAAACTGAAGTTGGAAACATCGTCTCTCCAAGGTTTTTAATGTTGCAATCCTCTGTTCAACATTGATACAAATGTCAAAAACAAGATAAAAGATGAACCAAATAATAGCATTCAAAGGAAAGATTAGGATGTCACCATTTCTACCTGCTATCCTTGAAAAGAAGGAGAGATTACTTACATGCTTTTGTGTTTCCAAGGTGGACTTGAAGACCATGTTCATCCCAGAATGAGCTCAAAATGTACTTTTCTTTTTGGATTCGTGAAATAGAAGGACAGTGTTGTCAAAAAATAGTGAAATGGAGATCCCATAGAGGGCCTCCACCTTTACCACCCATGGATTTTGAAATTAGAAACTCTCATCCATAAATATGAAGTCCAAAGAATGCGAGGCAGTCGACACCCTTGCTTGACTACTATGTTAATGTATATAATAGACCCCAGAGATGATCATTTGAATCTCATATAGGGTCATAATTATAGAGATCGTCAAGCATAGGAGAGGTATACCTTCAGCCTCTCAAATAGTAGATTTCTTCCAACTATCTAAAAGGATTAACAGGTGTCAATGGATCAAAAATATACTTACTTTTTCTTCCTTAATAGCATTTGGGAGGATTGAAAAATAGTCAAAAGTGCGGTGATTCCATTTGCAATGACTAAACCTTAAACCTGCAATTTCTTCCTCTCTACCCATATGGAGATGAATTTGTCTACTCTTCTAGCAAAGAGTTTGAACATGGTGTATCCCAGCATGATAGTCTCGCAATTAATTGATTTAGAGGTTAGGATGTATGCAGGAGGCAGAGGACTTGAGTGAACTACCATACTAAGGAGGAGAGCATGAGTATTGAAACTGGGTATTGCTTCTCCAGTGAACACTTGATTACTTACTGTAATGGGTTTTACATATTAAAATTGTATTCATACTAAGAGAAGCCAAAATAATAGAGATTAAATTTTCTAGATCCAAACACCCAATTTCCATAAAATCAAGAGAAAATTGGGTTAAAACAGTTTAGCAAATTAATATTTCAAAAACTAATGTCAGGAACAAGAACTGTAAGCTACTTAAACCCTAATAAGCACTTTTGAATTGGATGTTCATGGCATGTTGTCCACCCCATCTTAGTTAGATTGGAATTACACCTTGCAATTTGATAAGAGTTTGTATTGCTTGATGAACAAAATGCAACTTTAATTGCAACAAAAAAAAAGGCAATCCTCTTGTAGAGTCCATAAAGGTGGTAGTTCTATATGGCCAGGCTTCACTTGAACAAACATGTCTGCCATTACATTTTTAGTCTACTCTGTTAGACAGAGCTGAGGCAAGGATGAAATGCATGCTCAAGAGTTCAACTTTCAGGGCAAAAACTTGAGAAATTTAAAGAAATTGCACCTAAAATTCTCAGTAACACCTACCTTCATTGGCAATGGCACTTTTGGTACATATAAACAGTAGTAAAAACGAATAGATCAGAAATAAAGGAAGAAAAACTGGACTCAATGCCTGGCTTGGACCTGCAAGATGAGAAATAAAGGCACGTTGACAGGCCATCTCACATAGACCTGTCAAGACAATGCAATTTTATGGCAAACAACAGCGCATTGATCATGGGTTCAAATCAAATTAACTGACTCAGAATATTTGCCCTCTATCCAGATGTGTCGAGGAAGGAGAGGGGATTACACAAGGATTTCCTTTCAAAACAAAAATCCATTGCTACTGTAACTGTACAATACCACAATCAACATTTTGCAGTAGTTAACCATGTACTAATCTATAATTCTAAACTCGAACACATATGCATGAAAGAAAATATGAAGTTGTGTCAAATTTCATGAGTGAACGTCAGAGAGTTTGGAAGATTCAAATGGATGACCCTCGCATAAATCTAGCACACCTCAGGACGAAGCCCTAGCATTCTCACTGTAAGAGGAGGGTCCTAAAGTGGAACGTAGAGTCTTGAAGGGTACACTATGGGACAAGCTACGTTGTAGAGGTCAGAGTGAAGTAATCATACCTGCGCTAAACTCAAAGACATGAGTCACCAAGAAGTGCAGCATGCCAATGGAGTTGTCCCTAAAGTAGAACTGAATGGTGATCCTGCACAAGATGCCAGCAAGATCTAGAGGATCTGATTTTTAGCATTTTAGAACACGATTTGATTTTTAATGTTTTAGATAGTTGTATTATATAGTGTAGCTGAGACATTAAAAGTATAAAATTTGTGTGTGATTATAGACTGCATGATTAATTATATTATCTGGTTGCTCAAACTCAATTAAGATTTAAACTTTAGGACTAAAATGAATACAATGTTTCCAGGACCAGAAATTAGCCTTATAAATAATTTAGTTTCCGCCAGAGGTATATTTTTCCCAAGAACAAAATAGATTTTAAATATGGTTGTAGAGGGCTTGGTTAGTTTATATGATCAATTTTACTGTATGCATCAGTACCAAGGCCCAAGAGGCAGAGTAGGAGGTTACCATAGCCCCAATGTCATTGAAATTTCAAGACTAGGCAAGGTCCCGAATTGTTGCACAACAAAAAATCATCTCTAACCATTCCATTCTACTCACCATGGATTATCATGGCTATGAGGAGAAGTCCAAGTCTAAACCTTATGCCTTGGGGAAAATTAGGTCCATGTGATGTTTGCTCATTTTCATTTACAAATATAAATGCGCTATTGTCTTGTAGCAAGGTCATTAGAGGTACTTACAAGCCACAATAAGGCCACAATTGTCTCCAACAAGAACACATAAAGAAGAAGGCTTATAGGAAGGGTGGATTTGAGTAGGGATGGGTGCCCTAACTAGCGCCGAGTTCTTCAAAAAATAAAAATCACATTTTAAGGAATTGGAAGAGAAGTTTGTGGAGAACAAATGTAGGATTGGGTTTGAGTCTTATGATAGCATTATGTGCTTGATGGTGTGAGGGTCACCTTTGTCTAAAAGACCAAAAAGGGAGGTTGATAAAACAATAGTTAGAGGGATTGTTTGGAGGGTCATTAGGCATAGTGTAGGAGTGTTCCTTAGCAAGTAGCTCCTGGAATTGAATGTGCAGTAGCATAGGGGGTGTCTCCATAAGTAAGGGAAACATTCATATTGCTGGTTGGTCCATAAGTGCGGTAGGGATAGTTGAGGAGCAACGTCACCCTAGGGTAGTGTTTTCTTCCTTTAAGTGGAAAAAAAATAGAAGCAGTCTGTGGGAGAAGTTGATACAATGATGAAGCAATGGAATAAGGGCTAGAAGAGTGCCCTGACTAGTCTTCTAGAAGTGCATAATTCAAGGGCAAGAGGGCAACAACAGGGAGTTGCAGATTGCCTCTTGGATGATGGCTTTAAGGGTGTCCTAGGAGATGACTCCAGGGAAATGGTAAAATCCCCATCTATTGCAAAAGGGGTTTCCCGTCCTAAAGAAAAAAATTATAATAGAAAAATCATGAAAAGAAAAGGCTCAAATCTCTCTTCCAGACTGGTGACATGGAAAAAGGCCACATGGACCACTGTGATTGGTTGGCATAATACATTAGAAGCATGATGTTAGCATCTAAAATATCTAGGACATGTGGCACTCCATGATAAAGACAGATGGTGTGTGGATTTGAGTTTTTCAAGTGGTCAAGTGGGCCGAAAATAGGTGAAATGTGGCACCACTCAGAGATTGACATGTGCCAATTGGTACAAGTGGTAGAAAATTGGCATGCTTAAACAACGAGGTGATGCAGGAATGACATGAGGGAGAAAAGATTAGAAAAGCCCCAAATCTGGAGAACTAAAGCTCATCACCAACCTGAGATTGACAACTTTACATGATGTAACCTATGAAATCGTAAATGGAGAAATCATAGTAACAATAAAGTAACCTATGTAACAATAAATTTGGATTCATCCTGGGAGTGGTAAATGGAGAAATCATAGTGAACAACAGGAAACATGCAGAGTTTCTTACAATCAAATAGATGAAAAAACACATACAAAAAACCTAGATAATAATCATGAACAAGCTTAATATTGAATTATGAACCGTAAAGGAACTTACAAAATGTGACATTACGAACCTGGTCAAGCGCACAAGCAAAAATATCCTAGACATGACCCTGGTTGACAAGTTGTATTGCTCATGATGCAAGAGGATTTGTACCCGCACTGCCAAGTCAATCAAAATCCATCATTATCTATACAATAAATACAAGTAATTGATGTAGTATTTTTTACTCTAAGATGCATTCTTATGACAATGTTAGAACATATGTTGAAAATGTCAAAACATACCTGAATAAGCTCCTCTTCGTTTCAAGAACAATTTATTGGAGTCGCATGAACTTGGAACAAGCCTCCCACGATCTGAAAGAGTAGCAACTAAGTCAACAGTGACTTTTTTGTTGCTACGCTGGATCAAGGGAGGTTTGCTCCAAGATTAAATCACTCCAATAAATTATTCTCTACTAAACATGGCCAACCACGTGAAGGTGGAAGCTCTTATGGCCCCTCCCCCCCCTCTCACATCACTCTCAATTCCCCAATACCCAATCTATATTTCATTTTTTACTTTCATGAGCATAAAAAAAAATATTCAATAACTAATAAAAAAACAATGCAACAAAAAGTACACAAGGAAACATTGAAATTAGTGCTTGACATAAAAATAGTATGATAAATGAGTTTTTTATATAACGCAAAAAACGTTCCAAGTATGGTAACGTTTGTCTTATAATAATACAATATTTTACATTGTCAAATTTTCTTTTTCTTCTTCCTATTTTTAAAGCTCCTAATTATATCATCAATATCATCGTTCTCTGCTCCTGTTTCGTGCCTTTCAACCCGCACTGCTGACCTAGTTGCGTATTCACGATGTCTGGGCTCATCCAGTGACGGGGCATCGCCTACAAAAACAGATAATATTAAATTTTAATTGTCACTTTTTAAATATCATTGAACTAGTTCGGTAATATTAATAAAAAAAATTGCAATGAGATTATTTACCTGGTGCACCAGTTGTCGTCGTTGGGACTGTTGCCCTATCTTCCTCTCTGGTGGTAAGATCCTCAAGGGAAACATTCTTTGTCATTTAAAAAAAAAACGTTATAAGGACAACCATCAAGGTATAATTAGAAAAAATTATAAGTGGAAATTAATTACCGTCACGGCCCTCACTGATAGTAGAATTGTCGGCCTGGTCCCCACTACAATGATCAGGTTGCACGTGAGGAACATCTACATCTGGCTCTACAACTGGGTTATTTGCCTCGTCGGCAGTGCTGCTCCCCTAATTTAAACAAAGTTGTTAGACATTAAATTTATGGACGAAAACAAACATATTGAAAGGTTAACGTTTTACCTTATCAGGCATTCTGGATCTTGGGACCTGCCCCAAGCTTCTACGATGTTCAACTACGGCTTGATAGCCGAAATGGAAAGCGATATTTTTATCTTCCTCTGTAGTTTCTGTTCCGAAGTCATCACCCTACATTACATATGATTGTGTATTTTTAATGTTATTTGATAGGATTACAAAAACTTTTGAAGGCGATACAATTAATTATAAGATGTTTAGCTACTTATAATTCTTGCAGCTAATTTCAAGTAGTCGCCCCAGCCTAGCTTGTGATGGCCCTTTTTCCGTCATGGATGAGTGCTCTCCACTCACTCTCTGAAACTATGAGAGGACGCTCGTATCTATGGTTAAATTGTAAGTGCATCCTATAGGTGTCCTTGGTATATTTCAAATATTTTCCAACCACCCGAGCCACCGCTATTCTGTCAAATGTGCCCACCCCAAAAAGGCCTTCTAGATAATCTAGAAGTTCTTTTTTCAGGTTGGAATTCTGGTAATTCCACCTTGTGCGTATGGTTGGGAAAAAAATATACAACACCTTGCTCTCCAAAAACTAGTAGAACTCATTGTTTCCTACATAGAAAAAATATATTATCATTAATTTAAAAATAAAAATCATGATAAAATATAGTTTACATAGAGTACATGAAATAGTTAAAATATTAAAACTTACCTGGGAGTTATACATGCTTTATAGGGACACCTTCACTGTTCACGAAAAACGTGCCATGAATGGTGCCCGTGGAGCTTACACGTGTAGCTCTAGGAAACACAATAATATAGTTGGCCATATCAGCCTCATCACTTCCAACACATTCACCGGTTGGCTGGGTGTTTGCTTGGGCAGGGTGTGTTTCTTGGCTGGCACCTAAAGGAATAGAAGGTGTATGAGATGGTTGCTCAGCAATATCTTTCCCTTGTGTCCCACTACCACCAACACTGGGTTCAGCAAGTGTCAGATAACGCTACATACAAAAGAAATTTTTGTTAGTTTAGTTAATGTAAAAATTAAAATCAAACTATCAAAATTCATCTCATGCAGAACAAAAAAAATATCCTTTTGATTTTTTATTATTATCTGATATTTTTCTAGTTGGGTCATAATTTTCTTTATCCTCGCTTCTGTTTCAGGTATTTGAGGCGCGTCTACCAAACTATCAAATTTCAACGTTGCTTTTCGCGCCTTTTTTCATAGCAAGAGCAATGGAGATGGGGATGAAGAAAGCTCTTCCTCATATAGAGAATCACCAGGGGTACCATGGCCAGGTGTTTGCATATTTGAACAAAATTAATATTATTTCAATTATGTAAATAACTAAAGTACCTGAAGATAGAGCAATGGTGGCACTTTACATGTTCTTCTGCTGGCCCCTTTCTGCGATCATCCTGTCTCGGGGTTGTTCTTGTACTGCCCTAATTAGTCTGCCATAATTGCAATAAAATTGTAAATGTAAAAATTTGAAAACAATATCGAACTTGAAAACACAAAATGAAAACTGAAATAATTTCTAATAAGACACTGGAAGACAAAGTTAGAGTTTCAAATATGCCTTGCATTGAATTCAGTCCTAGAAACATGTCATTGCACATTAAGGAACCCAAACAAGAGACGAGTTGAAAATGAGACTAAACTGGGTTATTTGTAGTGAAATTTTAAAATCTCAAAAGGTATATTAATTATCAAAAAAAATCAACTTCATAACTTCAGTATTATTGAGTCTGCTATGTATAAATGACAAAAAAATTGAAACAAAACACTAGAAAAGCAACAACATAATCACATTCTTCTATAGCAATGATATGACCTCTAACGTAGAATTTCTACTAGTTTCATCAGTACCATACAAACAATGGAAATGAACACAGGATACAACCACAGATGTGTAGTTATCCACAAAACCATCCACCCGCCAACCTCCTCTAGTAACCTACACTAGAAATAGATGTATGAGGTATTTTTATAAGGGGTCCCTCAAAAACATCCGCTAGAGGTTCTTTTCCTTGTAGTGATTCTAGCCTATCACATCCAACCAATTTAAATTAATTGAAACTTTGAAATTCAGAAGATATACTCTCCATTTTCACAACACAAGCATTTTGACAAAATCCTTTTCAAATTTGACATGTTGATCATGTCATGGGTAGACTTTCCATTTTTTTCATCTCAATAGGATGTGTCAGACCTTGAAGGTCATGGTCTAGGTGTCTGCTCTTGCACGATTTCACGAAGTAGCTATTCGCATGAATGCAATGTGTCATGCATGAACCCGAGGTGTGTTGGATATATAGTGGGTGGGCTAGATTTCCTTGGGCATGCAAAAGTGCCAAGGGGCTTCACACCAAAATGTATCAAGCATGTTATGCATGATTGGAAGGCTAAATTTTGGTGCAAGAAAGTTTAAGTGGATTTTAGGATAGTGACTTAACATGGCGTGATGATGGCATGCATGTTATCTTGATAAGTGGGTAAAACAAGTTGTCATGCATGTTATCTTGATAATTTAAGTGGGCGAAATGAGTTAGCACATGGGTTGACAAGGCAAGTTATCTGGACCAGTGCATGATGGGAATGGGAAAGCTCATTTTATGTGGAACAATTTGATGGACCAAGGAGTGACATGATTGCATATAGGTACTTGTTGTGAGAGACAAAATGAGAGACACGGATGATGAAGACCAAAATGTAAGGCATAACACATGTACAAGATAACAAGTGTGAACTCGTGTAAAGTGAATTCAAGTAGAACAATAGAACTTAGTGGAAGAAGTTTCAAGGGGTTTTGGCAAGCTGAGATCGTAGTTCAATTTGGGTTTAGTGCTATTGGACATATAATTCTTCATTTTTTTGTCATTTTAATCATTTTTAAATAATAGGAGAAATATTAATAGATAGGTCAACATGAAAGGTAAATTAACCTCTTGAAAGATGAAATCGAGAGTCATATTACCATATTAAATATGGATTCATGTTAATGGAATATGATACAAGTTTGGAGTTACACCTTTATATGACATGATATCAAATCTTTGGTGGTTCTAATAACTCCATTATTCTCGCTAAGACCTGCCTCTCTTCTTGTTTAACATTATTTTCCCATTAGAACTATCTTAATATGTTTTTTTCTCCTGTGTTTTAACTCCATGCAGAGATAATTATTTGGTATCTATTAATTACCTTTTCTCGGGGCTTCTTTAGTGTGCAATGATGCCTAAGGTTCACACAAAATTTGAGCTTCAAGAAATAAATGAGATAGATATTGATGTAGTAAAGAATCATCTTTGAACACCTAGTGGATGTCAACCTCTATATAAATTTTGATACATTAGAGCCACAACATAAAACACATGCATATTGGGAAGGAGGAAAAATGAAGACATTATATGAAGAAAAATATGTATATGACCCTATATTAATCAACCATCATTCTCATGTTCTTCATTTCGGATACAACTAGTCCCTTATATGACTATAGGTGATTAAAAATCTGTATCTAACTCTGTATTTGGATGAATGATGTAGTTGTTTGGATCTTGGAAAACTCTTTCCTCTTAGAATATGTTGTTGTAGAAAAATTGAGAGTTAAATAAAATGATTTGTGTTGACTGCTTCACAACAATATCAATCGATCAATGAAATTTTTAGTAACATAGATATCATGATCTATAATGAGGTGGAGGAGGAAGTGTAGAAGTGAAAGTGTAAATGGCCATGAATAAATTTTAGTGATCCTCAATTTGGATATGGACAACTTTGTTTTGGTATTCAAGAAAGCAGTGAATGATTGGGAGACTGCTATTAAATAAATTGTAAAATATACAAGTGTTATAAAGTGGCAAGGTTGCCCTGCCCAGGATACTCTGGAAAAATAAAAAGGTGATCGAAGCTAAAAAATAGTGTGTGTGGGGCTAAGCGCTACATCACCTGACTAGCTTGTTCAGGGCTTGTCCTCCATAGGTCGAATATAACAAGGCTCGTTGGTTTCCCTTCATTCCATGTTTTCAGCTAGAGTTAAGAACTAAACTCTTGAAACCCTCCTCTTTTCTTAATTTGAATAACTCTTGCTTTAGGAAAAGGGTCCAACTATCCTAGAACTTGGCATTACAGACTTGTATTGTAACTTTGTTGGTTGTAATTGAATCAGCTGATTCAATAGAAAATGGATAGGAATGGGCTGAATACTGTTTATAAGTCGAGATGACAGCTACAGTCATTGTCTGTGGGTTTTTTGTAGCATTTTCTTGTCAAAAGGATCTCGTTTTTTTTTTTTTTGATAGCTTCCTTATGGTCACTCTGACCCAGGAAGTGGACATCCAAACCAATAATTGCAAAAATGCCAATGATAATGAATGCAACAACAAGAATATCTATGCATTGAGTTTTGTTAGCATGCTGACTGAGGGAAATACAAATAATAACACACTTAGATGCAGACAATCACATAAATCTCTTTCAGGGAAATCGGCTTATGCCAAGAAATTTAAAAAAGAGAGAATTAAAGGAATGGTCCAACTTCTGAGAAATATAATCTCTGGTGAATATTACATGGACACTGCTATTGTCCTTAATAAGACTATTAGATATGTTAAATATCTCCAGGTAAAAGTGAACAGATTAGAGGCTAATCAACAGGAAAAGGTGAACTGGGTTTGACCCCAGTGTGACTAGGTGTCTCTTGCAAAACTCCCAAGATATAATGAGAAAGTGATTACTGCCTAAAAATCACGAAGATGTCTTTTCCAACTTAAAATAAAAATAGAAATTCTCTCGCATACTTGTCTACATTCAATGATAGTTGTAGCCAGATTTTGATCTAATCCTAGTTTTAAGCATGTTGGAGATTGAGGTTTAGCATTAGCTATAATTATATCCACATGGATAACTTATCTGGCCCTTATGCTGAATGTATAACTCCTGTCAAGGGAGATGTATCATCCATGCCACGTGGAAATTGTGCCAATGTTTTGGGTGGTGATTGTGCTGATAAATTATCACAAATTAGATTTCTTGATACTTTCCAATTACAAGCACCTGATTATTACAATAGTATGTTCATGTGTGACTATAATATGAATAGATTTGGGTTTAATTTTCACCCTACACTAGTATAGAGCTTTTCAGAGATTTTTCCCGGAAATGGCAAGGCAAAGAAAGAGACTAACCCTGAAACATGGCCATGGAGAAAAATGAAATTTCTAAAGTACTAGCTGCCGGAACATCAGGCCTCTAGGATATTAATTTTCCATGGTATAGGGAAATTATTCCCTCATCTTTTACAACTATGCCAAATATGGGATTGAGTCAATTGTGCATGATAGCCCTGGACAGCTATGGGGGTGAGTTTATTGATTGTCCTATGGTTGAAAATGAAGATGCAATTCATGTGAGCTGTGATGTATTAAGCGAAGGAAACTCTGGAGATTCTCAGACTCATCTACAGGAAAACACTTCAGACTTAGATGCTCTTTTGAGTTTTGATGAAGAGGAGAGTAGCACTATTCACTCACCAAGTGAATATAGTGGAAATAAAAAGGCATGTACAAAAGTTAGGGATGATACTAGTGCTGGGATTTCCGCCAAGAAAACAGGTATTAATCAACAGGAACATAAAGAAGAGGAGGCAGAATTTGGACCTACTGTTATTGAAGAATCGGTTGGCGAGTCTAGCATAAATGACAACTGTTTTTTGTTTGATAACTCCCTTCTGGTCACTTCGACCCAGGAAGTGGACATCCAAACCAAGAATTGCAAAAATGCCAATGAGAATGAATGCAACAACAAGAATATCTGTGCATTAAGTGTTGTTAGCATGCTGACTGAGGGAAGTACAAAGAATAGCGCACTTAGATGCAGACAATCACATAAATCTCTTTCAGGGAAATCTACTTCTGCCAAGAAATCCAAAAAAGAGAGAATTAAAGGAATGGTCCAACTTCTGAGAAATATAATCTCTGGTGAAGATTACATGGACACTGCTGTTGTCCTTAATAAGACTATTAGATATGTTAAATCTCTCCAGGAAAAAGTGAACAGATTGGAGGCTAATAAAAAAGAAAAGGTGAACTGGGTTTGACCCCAGTGTGACTAGGTGTCTCTTGCAGAACTCCCAAGATATAATGAGAAAGTGGATGCTGCCTAAAAAGCATGAAGATGGCTTCACCAGCTTAAAATAAAAATAGAAATTCTCTCGCATACTTGTCTACATTCAATGATAGTTGTAGCCAGATTTTGATCTGATCCTAGTTTTAAGGTGCTAAATATTGGTGTGCTGTGGTTTGGTTTCATATATATATTGAACTTACAAATTGTAGGGTTTTTAGTCATAGAAACCCCGCTTTTTAATGTATATTGCACCTGTCCTTACTAAAGCTCTGATGGTATTGTATTGAGTGTGTATGGAATATATGATATTTTTCGAAGCATGTATTTCTTGGTCTTCTTTTCCAATGGATCTATCAAAGTCGGATGATGACTGCATGTGCTTAATATTGTTTGAAGGAAAATGGTAGGAAATGGTGATCAATTTTTCTTCTTGTAAAGACCAAATTGTGATGATGGAAATCAACTGCCAAATTTTATGGAAAGCATGCTGGAGACTGAGGTTTGGGGAATTCGTTATGTCTTACATTAAATTTTATTAAAAACAAAATTAAATCTACAGGCATGCCCTATTCAAGGAAAACGAGCAGCCCAATTTATTGCTCTGTTTCAAATCCTGGGCATTCTAAATTGTAAAATTACTTTTCAAAATCTGGCGAAATTATGTTTGGCCATACCATTTTGCGTGCTGATGGAGGAAGGGCCCACTTTCTGGAGTTTCTTGCGCGACGGGCGGTTCTTTGCAGCAAGGGCCTACTTTCTAGAGTTTCTTGCATGCCAGGCAGTTCTTTGTAGTAGTAGGCATATATCCAGTAGGGTTTGAGTCGATTAGAAAAGGCAAGGAGCTGTAGTACTGATTACATGCAGGGTAGTTATAGTGATTAATGTAAAATTTTGAAAGGCCCGCCATGATTAATCTGAAACCTTTGTAATTTGTTTGAAATTCCTATTAAAACCATAGTTTATGGCGGTAATGGTCCACCATATAAATAGGTATTAAAACCTTTCAAATGCCAACTTAGGTTTGATTTAAAAATGGCATATAATTCGTTTAGTTCCCTTAAACATGGAATTAAGGTTTTGAATAAAAGATTTTAGTTCCCTTATTAATATCACCCCATAAGCTTCCTTATACTCTTTTGTGTGTTTAATCAAACCTTTTAACTTTAAGAACTTATAATGGCTACAGGTTTCTATTAGGTGAAGGAGATCTAAATTTTGGGAAACATCACTATGTGGTATTTACGAGGTGGGGTAGGGTTCTTGGGAAAATAAAAAAAGGGAAAAGCTTGGTACTATAAATAGGATTATAAGAATTAAAGTTAAAGATATGAATATGAAATAAGATATATTAATGATAATTTTCATGGAATATGCACACATGGATCAAATACTACATTAATGCTACCTGTGAAAAATTGATATATGAGACATATATCTAAAAAAATTATGAGTCAATGAATAAATAGGCATTGGACATCGGTGTTGGGTTATACTTCATTCTTCCACTTATTAGAAAAGGGATAGACATTGTTTAATTACTTTCATGTCTATTAAGAATGTGGAAGTCATCCAAAAATAGAATTGGTTCTCGAGCAATACTTACATGTCATTAAGAGAATGGTGACCCTATTATGACCCTCTCAAGGAAAAATAGATTGTATAAGCTATTTGGGTAAAGCTCCTTTCACTTCTTGTTGAATTTGTAAGGGGAGATCTTTCATACTTATTGGGGACACTCTAGAGAAGTTCTTTAAAATGAAAGAAAGAACAAAATCTTAGACCACCAAAATTGTAGCTAAGTTGTGTAGAGATGGAACTAACCAAGTTTTAGATTATTATGATATTCCCTTTAGGTGAATAAATAGATGTATTCATGGCCATGTTAAAATTGTCGGCCCATTGGGACACTCACGAATATTTTTGGGTGAAAAGGAAAGGAGACATAATGAATGATCCTCTAGAGATATGGGAACGCTAGATAAAAATATTTTTTGAGCCTATGCTAGGAGTTGAGAAGAAAATATACCCTACCATTACCATGAATTCATTGCAAGGAAATAGAGCCAATGGGCATGTGAAAATTATAGAGTAGAAAAGGGGAGTCCTTGAAAATGATGTTTGGGCATAAATATTAATTTATGTGGAAAGATGATCAACTTGTATAGGATATTGCTAGGAGATTAATATTCAATCAAAGGAAAAATGTAAGTCGTCATAGATCTCCTATACAAGTTGATCACCCACTTGAACGTGTTTCCTTGAGCGCCATCACACGACCCGACCCGACCCGTACGAACGTGTTTCCTTGGGCGGGGTTAGGGGTTTACTATGGGTTTAGGGGGTTAAATGGGTTAGGGGTTAAGTTTAGTGGTTAGGGGTTAAGGGTTTAGAGGTTTATGGTTTAGGGGTTAAATGGGTTAGGGGTTTAGAGGTTTAGGGGGTTAAATGGGTTAGGGATTGGGAATTACTATTTAAAGGGTTAGGGTTTAAGATGATAGTTTCATTGGTCTCTGTTTATGAAAATTAGTTGCTTATTCTTTGTGTCTCAATGAAAATTTTGTAAGTATTGTAGCGAGAAAATGACAAACGGGTTGCACGAACGTGCACAAGGCACTCATGCGGTCACAACTTAGAAAATTTGATACGGTCGCCCTCAAACGAAACGACCCGACACGAATGGGTTTGGGCGGGCGCCCTCAAACGAAACGACCCGACCCGAATGCATTTGGGTGGGTGCCCTAAAACGAAATGACACGACTGCAATAAAATGGTCATCTGGACAAAATTATTATGGCCTTGTTGGAAAATTCCTAAAATAAATTCACTTTTAATGTTTTCTAACAGTTTCAGTAATTTTGGCGCTACAATAATCAGACAACAATGCTGACATTTACGATAATGCAAATTAAATAAAGATGAATGAGCTTCTCTTGGTTTCAACAATAATATATTCTATACTGAACAAGGCCAACCACGTGAAGGTGGAAGCTCATATGGCCCCTCCCATCCCCCTCACATCACTCTCATTTTCCCAATACCCAATCTATGAAATAGAATATGAACAAACCAAAAATTAATTAAGGTCGTAAACAAAATTTTCAATATGTGTTTGTATAAATACATAATTTTAGTTTGGCTTGTACAATAGTAAGGCCATTATTTATTGGTTTGAAATAATAAACAACATGCAACAAACCCACATAATTAGTAACTTATTTAAAGAAAATAATTCCTACATATTAAAATATAAAGTTATAGCATACCCGCTCATACTCGAACATAACATCTGTATCAATATTCTTATTCTGTATCTTCTTGATCTTCATCCAACTGATTGACATCTATACCAACATCTAATTCAGAAATGGTTTTGAAATGATCGACCATGTCATCATCATCATCAATTATGTCATTTTCAATAACATCCTCATCGACATCGTCATCAATAATTTTTGCCTCATCTCCTATGCCTGGTTCATATTCTAATATATCTTTGTCGTTTGTCAATGCATCTTCCTACTCATCTGCCACTGCATCATCTTCTTCCTCTATAGTATACTCTACTGGCCTTCCTCTTGGATCATATCTAATAGCAAATGACCATTCGTTCTCACCTGGAACCTCTGATTAAAAGACTTGTTCGCATTTGTTAGGAAAAACATAGCGATCTTTTCCTGCTTCAAACTGCGATGTTTTAACCATTGGAAATCCATTTTCATGTTGAATAAGTGTTCTATCATCATCACTTACATTCATCGTAGCCTATACCATTTGATGTCGAACAAAACTATTTTGAAGGAATTAAAGTCACACTCAACTATATCATCTAAAAACCTATAATATATATTTTCAGATTCTCAATGATGTCTATCACTCCTAGAGGAAAATTAGTGACCTGGAATACTGCAGTTATACCACTATCAAAATTTTTCCTGCTATCATCCAACTGTTTAACATGAAATTTATGACCATTGCACCACATAGCCTTGTGGTGTTTCAACTGCAATATTCCGAACATGAAAAAGATGCATTCTCAATTAATAATTAATCATATAATTTACACAGCATGAAAATTATCTGAAAAATCAAACTTCTTGTCACGTTATAAATATAGTATAAAATAAGTAATGAATAAAATAGGTGAATTAATTTCTTACCTTTCTATCTTTAAAACCATATGCTAAATCGATTTCCTTGTCCGTAATGTTTCCATCTCCACTACGATACGCTTCTCTAATCAATTCAGACAGTAGTTGCCATGATAACCTACCATCGTTACATGCTTTACATCTTTCAATCCATTCACTCATCCACTCAAGGTTGTTTGCAATGTATAAAATTAGTGCCTCAGAATCTTGAGCACCTGAATAAAAAAATAATAATTCACCAATATTAAATATTACTTATAACCATGGTAAATTATATTAATTAATAAACTATGAAAGAATAAGACCTAAATGAATATAAGGATCATATACATGATGTAAAAAAATGAAACATTATATGTATTATTCATAATAAATCTTTTACCTCTCACTTTCTTCATTCTACCTTTTCCCAACAGGTGCTCCACTTCAAATTTTTTGATGGAGTTCACATCCCAAATGCAATCCACCGCCTTCATAGCTGGCATAGCTAATATAGGAAGATAATGACTAATATACACCATGGATTCATATACCACATTTCCCTCCACCATAGAACCCTCAGGTCATGCTCTTTGTCTAATCAAGTCCTTCAAGGATTTCAGGTGCCTCTCGACCATCCACATTGACCTTGTGTGTACTGGTCCACACATTTCAATCTCCTCAACTTGGTGTATCAAGTAGTGTTCTTGTGCATTGAAAAATGTTGGAGGTAGATACTTTTGCATTTCACACATTAGCCGAGGAATTTCTCTCTTCCAACACTTTATTTCATCTTGATGGATTTCTTTCAATGACAACCATCTACAAATCATTACGCAAGGTTATTTCAATGAAAAATAATATATATTTCATTACAAGTAAATTAATACATCATTTCATCAAGTACGAAAATAAATTGTAGCAATTAGATTTTGCGTATAAATCAAAACTACTTACCTCATGTATTTACTAAGACCATATATAACTTGTTTGACATTGTTGTCGAAGTCGTTTGGGAGAGATACAAGTAGAACATACTATAACAATAAAAAATGAATCATTATTGGTTTCCAAATTAAACAGAAAAAAGGAAAATTTAAAAGATGTATTCAAGCAATAACATACAAAAACGTATACCAAAAAAATTACCTTAACAAAGGTATGTCAGTCATGTGTTTTCACCCCACTAAAGTCACCTTTCTTCGTTAAGATATTATTTATGTTTGAAGCAAAACCTGTTGGAAATTTAATTCTTCTAACGACCTCTTTTACATCATTGATTTTTTGTTCTGTTAATAACCATGGAATATTATTATAATTTTGACTTCCATTGTTATTTGATCTGCCGATCACACTTTTCATTGCATGATTCGATTTCTCAATGTCAACACAATTTTTGTCAATTTTATCTCTATCATGTGCACCATCTATGGTTCGCCATAACGTTTCTGTCACATCTTTCCCGACATGCATTGTATCAGACAAATGAGCTATTTTTAGGTCCTCATAGTAGGGCAACCTCACGAATTGAGAAGGATAACATTTCATTCCAGGTGGAAACATCTTGTGATAACTGATATCAAGAGATAAAATAAATCGGAATAATGATGCAAAATACAGCAAATAAATTCCTGGTTAAAACAAAAAAATTCCAAAAATTACATAAAATATTATATATATATATATATATATATATATATATATATATATATATATATATATATATATATATATATATATATATATATATGTATATATAGACAAATTATGTACTAGCTACTTGACGATTATTAATTCTGTTATATTCTAACTTGCACAGCCGAGGTGTCATTCTTCATGGTTTTAATCCAGTTTCTTCTTTATCATTGAAAAGATGTTTTTCAGTAGTACGATACTTATGGTTCCTAGAGAGGAAGTGCCTAAACTCATCAAACACCATCTTTCCTAAGTCTGGTGAATGACGATACTTCATCTTAGGGCCACAAACTGGACATGCAAATCTACCCTTTGTTTGAAGACCTGCAATAGATGGATCAATAACAATTAATATACTATGAGATCATTTTTAAAACATGCAATATAGTATATCTAATTTAGATAATTATGTATTATATTAAAGTGCAACGAAATATTACATACCACAAACATGTGTTAGTCCTGGGGCATCATGAATTGTCCATACAAGCATTCCACGACATTGAAATATCTTCTACTTGATTGGTTTAGTGATGTCATACATAGTGATGCCATGCCATAACTGTATTAGCTCATCGATAAGAGGCTCAATATATACATTCATATCTTTGACCTAGTACTTACCTAATTGTTCAAAATTATGGTACATAATAATTACTACCATGATATATGTATATATAAGTAAGTAAGTAAATAAAATATATATTTATGCAAACAACGAGAGAAATGAAAATGTTACATTCAAAGAAATAATGTATCAAATACCTGGAATAATCATAGTCAACATTATGTGCTTCCTCTTTATTGACATCCAAGGAGGAATGTTATTGTTGATAACGAAAATAGGCCACACTGAGTAAGTAGATCTAAGCTCTCCGAATGGATTAACACCATCAGCTGCCAATGAAAGCCTGACATTATGAGGTTCATTTTTAAAATCTACATATTTTTCCTCGATTTCTCTAAATGCAGAACCATCTGTAGGCATTCGAAGAACACCATCTCCACTTCTATTCTTTGAATGGTAATCCATAAACTGTGCTATGCTCTTACACTTGAACATTCACTGCAAACGTGGAATTATGGGAATATGACAAAGAACCTTTTGAGGCACCTTTTTGGTTAGTTGATCTATTCGATATCTACTGGTACCACATTTCGGACATTCTGTTTTCGACACATGTTCTCCGTAATATATAATATCATCTTTAGGACATGCATCTATAGTGTTATATTCCATTCCAAAGCCTTTCATAATAGCACGTAGATCTCAATATGTTTGAGGTAAAGTATTTGGCGATGGTAACAAATATTCACCCAACAATCTATAACATAAACAAAAACTAGTTAATGTAAAGATTATTAATCATATATATATATATATATATATATAAGTATTGAATTATTATTTTACACATTTATTACAACTAAAAAAAGGGAAAATAATCAACATTTACATATATGTGATCATATATACATATTTCATACCTTAGGAGTTGTGTCATACATCTGTTCGACAAATTATTCATAACCTTTAAGTTCACCAGCAATAATGTAGTAGAGAGAAGAGTTGCATTTGAGTGTTCAAAAAGTCGTTCACTTGACCTTTTAATGAGAGGTACATCATAAATACCATCACTATCTCCACCATCATCATCTGACTCACCATACAAGTCTTGGAGCATTTGATTTGTCCCATCATTAATGTGAACTGTCTCATTATTGTCATCATGATCTACCTCCATGGGATTATTAAAATTACCTTCATCATTCGCTTCATGTTCTTTACCTTGTACAACATCATTTCCAATACTAATATTTGCTGCAATATTCTCTTGTACTGGTGCAACATCATCTAATCTACTAATATTTAGTTGTGGAAGCTGGTTGATCATCTGCAAAAAGTTGGGGGGCAACTGTGCCTTTATGAAAATTACAAACATTAATCATTAAACATTAGTGGGCATATAAAAATATTAAAATAATATAAAATTTTACGATATAATAAAAATGAAGATAGATAATTAATTACCATGGGACGATAGTCATTCGATCCACCATCAATGTGCCCATATTTCCTACAATGCATTGTTGTTGTTGCTATTAAAACTCTAACATTTTTTCTCATGCAACATTTTTTGCAAGGGCAATAAACTCTACCATCACCCCTTTCACCCTTTTGAATTTTTTTTCCACCTCTAATGTTTTCTTCCATTGATGCAAATTATCCCATAAAGAAAAAAATAATTATATTTAGCAATTATCTCTCTCAATGGTGTAGAAAACCCAAGACATGTTGAACTCAATGGGAGCTCAATAAGCAAAAAGAAAATAAAAGTGATCAAAGTTCGACCATGATAAAAGGATCAAAGTTAAATAATGAATGAAAAACCCTCATCTTATTTATAACAAAATATTGAGTTATCCTTGATAATGGTGCATAATAAAATATTATTAACCAAGATCTAGATCTTATAATAGCTTGGAATATTTTATGGCTAAACTAGTTGTTAGGATAATGGCTAGTTTTATTTAATTAAGTAATTAATTAATTATTTAATTAATTGTGATAATATATATATATATATATATATATATATATATATATATATATATTCTTATTTAATTTAATTAATTAATTTATTTTATTTTTCTTCTTTTATATATATATATATATTATAATTGGCTAAACTAATCGTTAGGATAACGGCTAGTTTGATTTTGAAAATTAACAACATAACTTCCAACATGATCCTCATAAAGCTAACTTAACCCATATTGGTTTACTGTCAAGTTTGATATTTCAATAATTTTTTAGATGATTTTCATGAAATTATTAGAGTTTTTGTTTAGCCGGTTTAAATTTGACTTGAGATTTCATGTGAACCTCATGAAATTAATTTACCAAAAAATAAATTAGACAAAACTCTAATGTAATTAATTTTATTCACCAATATAATAACTTATTTCAAAACTATATAAAAATATATATATTTAAAATATAATTGTTAATATATTTGAAATGCAGTGTGAATTCCATAATAATTTTAGTAGATATTTATTTTTCAAAATTTTTATTCTATTTTATATTTATATATATAAGTAATTTAAAACTCTATTTAAAAAATATATTTGAATATGAAATTATTAATGTGATGTTTATTTTGAAACAAAATGGGTCGACCTGACCCGAACGCGCCTAGTCGGGCGACCTCACACGGCGTGACATAGCGCGCCTGACTGAATTATGATGCTACAAGGGAGAAAATGGAAAACGGGCCACTCGAATGTGCACAAGGGACCCGGGTGGTCACAACTTAGCAAAACTAATACAGGCGCCCTCGAATGAAACGACCCGACCAGAACGCGCCCGTTCGGGCGCCGACCTCACACGGCGCGACACGATGCGCCTGAACGAACGTCAATGCCACAAGCGAGCAAACAAAAAATGAGCCGCCTGAACGTGCACAAGGCACCTGGGTGGTCACAACTTAGCAAAATTGATACAGGCGTCCTTGAACAAAATGGCCCAACCCGACTCGAATGCGCCTGGTCGGGCGACCTTGCACGGCACGACACGACGTGCTCGACCGAACAATGCCACAAGGGAGCAAACAACAAATGGGTCGCCCGAACATGCACATGACACTTGAGTGGTCACAAGTTAGCAAAACTGATACGGGTGCCCTCGAATGAAATGGCCTGACTCGAACGCGCCCGGTCAGGCGACCTCACAGTACGGCGCACCCGATCGAACGATGCCACAAGGGAGAAAATGGAAAACGGGCCACCCGAATGTGCACAAGGCACCTGGGCAATCACAATTTAGCAAAACTAATACGGGTGCCCTCGAATGAAATGGCTTGACCGGAACGCGCCTGGTCGGGCGCCGACCTCACACGGCGCGACATGATGCGCCCGAACGAATGTCGATGCCACAAGGGAGAAAACAAAAAACGAGCTGCTTGAACGTGCATAAGGCACCTGGGCAGTCACAACTTAGCAAAACTTATATGGGCGCCCTCGAACGAAACGGCCCAACCCTACCCGAACGCGCTCGGTCAGGTGACCTCACACGACGCGACACGGCGCACTCGACCGAACAATGCCACAAGGGAGCAAACAGAAAACAGGCCACCCGAACGTGCACAAGGCACCCAAGTGGTCACAACTTAACAAAACTGATACGGGCACCCTCGAACGAAACGGCTCGACCGGAACGCGCCCTGTCGGGCGCCGACCTCACACGGCGCAACACGACATGCCCAAACGAATGTCAATGCCACAAGGGACCAAAAAAAAACGATCCGCCCGAACGTGCACAACGCATTTGGGTGGTCACAACTTAGCAAAACTGATATGGGCGCCCTCGAATGAAACGGCCCAACTCGACCCGAATGCGCCCGGTCGGGCGACTTCACACGGTGTGACATGGCGCGCCCGACCAAACGATGCCACAAGGGAGCAAATGGAAAATTGGCCACCCAAACATGCATAAGGCACCCGGGTAGTCACAACTTAGCAAAACTGATACGAGCGCCCTCGAACGAAACGGCCCGACCCGACCTGAACGCGCCCAGTTAGGCAACCTCACACGATGCGACACGACGTGCACGAACGAATGATGCCACAAGGGATAAAATGGCAAACAGGCCACCCGAACATGCACAAGGCACCCGGGCGGTCACAACTTAGCAAAACTAATATGGGCGCCTTTGAATGAAACGGCCCGAACCCACCCAAACGCGCCCGGTCGGGTGATCACCTCACACGATGCGACACGACACGCACGAACTAATGATGCCACAAGGGAGAAAATGGAAAACAGGCCACCTAAACATACATAAGGCACCTGGGCGATCCTTGAAAGAAACGACCCAAACCAAACTTGTCCGGTCGAGTGACCTCACACGGCGCAACACCGCGCGCCCGACCGAACGATGCCACAAGGGAGAAAATAGAAAACGAGCTGCCCGAACGTGCACAAGTCACTCGGGCAGTCACAACTTAGAAAAACTGATACGGGTGCCCTCGAACGAAATGGCCTGACCCGAACGCGCCCAGTTGGGCGACCTCACACAGCATGACACGACGCACCTGACCGAACAAATATGCCACAAGGGAGCAAACGGAAAATGGGCCTATGGTGTATGACTGCGGGTGAAGCCACCCGATGGTGTATGAATGTGGGTGTTTTGTGGTCAGTAGGCCTAGCTGATTCACAACCTCTGCTGAAATGAGGTTCTTTTAGCTCTTATTTTCAACAATGAACTACAACGGAGAACCCTTCACCCACATCTATGAGTGGAAGAGGTGATCCCCCTCCTCTGGATCTTCGAGCTCATCCTTATGGATCTTGGTGGTGGTAACAATGGCACTGGGCTGTGCATAAATCATATGCTTCCCTTTTTCATTCCCCTTATCGGGTTCTGACTTAGAATCAGAGCATGCATCTTGTTAGCACTCATTTTTTCACCCTCGAAAGTTGTCTTTCGTGATCATTTTTTGGCTATGATTCCTTATGCCTTCACTATATTCACCATTTTCCGTCATTATCATATACCTCTATTTTTATAAAAAGCCCTAAATTACCCCAATTTGGCCATTTGCATGCCAAAATATATGAAATCCTATTTTTCCTAAACTACCTTAATGATTGTCCTATCTACTTCCCTCTTTTTCCATTTTTGTAAAAAAACTCAAAATGCCTTAATCCTATCATATTCTAGCTTATTTTATTGGGCAAATAAAAAAGTGTATATAAATTTTATATTTAATATAAAATTGTTCGTATTCTATCTTATTTTATTGGGAAAATAAAAAAGTGTATATTAATTTTATATTTAATATAAAATTGTTTATATTTTTAATAAAATTGTGGGCTTTTTACTCTGTCGAGTGTCTGGCTCAGCACCTATACTAATCACCACAGGACCGAGGTGAAGAACCACAAGCTAAACCACAACCAAATCAAAGTCATGAGGGGAGGGGTTGAGCGCATGCGCTGAGTCCCAATTGATTGTATGAGTGTGCAAAGCCTTGGGCTCGTAGTCAAAACATGTAAAACCTCAACACGTATATAAACACCAATATCGCTTATATGCCCGGTGAATGTGGGATTATCCCACCGGACACCTTTGCCACCAACCGTCACAAGATCGACACTCTGCCACCAACCGTCGCAAGAGTGACACATTGCCACCAACCGTTGCAAGAGCGACACTTTGCCACCAACCGTCGCAAGAGTGACACTTTTCCACCAACCGTCGCAATAGCGACACTTTGCCACCAACCATCGCAATAGCGACGCATTCTTCTAAACATCGCAATAGCGACACCTTCCTCTAAACGTCGCAATAGTGACACCTTTTCTCTGTAACATCGCAATAACGACATATTTCAGAAATCCGTCGCAATTATGACGCTATTTTTCAAATGTCGCAAGACCGACACTTGCCTCTAAGTGTCGCAATACCGACACTTGGCTCCAAACGTTGGTATAGCGACACTTTGCGGCAGGATTTGAAAAATTAATAAAATTTGGGGAAATTTCCAACATTTCGTCAAAAGTGTCGGAACTAAAGTGTCGAAATTTCCGCCAAATGTACTAGTGTCAAGAGGGTTTCCAGAAAACACACCAAAATAAAAAAGGTGAACCAAAGCCCTAGGGTTGAAGATTCACTACAAATAGGTATCTGGAAAGATGTGGCTGATCTGATGTAGCATAGAATGAAGCCTCCTCCCAATAGACTCTCCATATGAAAGGTTGATCCCTTCACTAGAAAACCATCTCCCCAATTGGTGTACTGAAACCATCCCTGCAACTCTTCCCTAAAAGAATGTGGTCCAAGAATGAAACTGCGTTGTAGGGGCTAATAATAATGTGGCCTAGTGCCAAATTATACAAATAAGCTCAAGGGCCTTCTTAAATGGCCTCCCAATGGAAGGGAACCTTCCTTCATTGAAATCTAGCTCAGAAATCACCCAAATCAATTCTCCACTGCTGCACCCTGTAACACAACACAACCCTCTGTAGAAATTATGGTGTAGTATAAAGATGGAGCTTGGCCTGATGCTGGAATGTGGAAATTTAGTCCAATTACTTCTCCTGAGTGGGCACTCGAAGTCCCCCGGGCATGAAGGTGGGATTCTCGCTCGTGAACACCCTTGTGCTAAATAGCACTGCAGTCTCTGCTAAACAACTGAAGAGAGAAACTAGTCATACATACCATAGAAAAAATAATAATCAAAACATGTCTTCTATGGCTTCCATCTCCTTCCTTATATGCTTGGTAAGCTTTCTCACCTTGGGCCCCACTCATTAAAGCCACTACTTCCATTCATGGAGTCTCCCTCAAAAACTGTGTTGTCCCTCAATGAATGCCACTCCTTCCATATCGGTGCTATTGATTTGGTCAAAGTTGACCCGATGTACATGCTCTAGCCCCTTTTCACATACAAGGGTGCTTAATAAAGCTACTAAGATGATCTCCATTCACATTAGGAGTGATTTTATTCCTACTAAGGAGATTTACTGGTCTCCATACACTCTTATTCCTTTAACTAAGAAGAAAAAACAAAATTTAATATTCCAACTAGCTTAAAGCTAATTGAGAATATTACACTTCCAAAGGGACTCAGAACCTCTAATTGATGAATTTCGGAATATCAGTCCTCTGTTTTTCATTTTTCGATATTTTCCTCAAAATTTCAAAGTTTTTCTCTTATCAGACTCTTGGGTTTGTACTATATCAGAAGCATTTAAAACAAATTATAATATTTACTTCTCCGAGCTTCACATTTCATTTTCTTTCCACTATCTTGTTCATCACATTTAGCAAAGGAAATGACCCCTATTTTACTATCTTCATTGGAATTTTGTAGTCTTTGAGTTTTGTAAAATTGATTTAGGCTTCATAAAATGTTTTTGAAATATTTTACATTTTATTTATTCTCATATTTATTCTCAAATTCCTCTCCCCGAAACGAATTTTACAGGTAAATGTAAATTCTCTTGCAATCATTTTACAAAACTTAAAATTATCTCATTATTGGAATGAAAGTCATTGCAGTTATTTTATAGACTCTTAAAAATTGTTTACCTCTGATATGACAACGTTTGATGCATTAGAAAACTAATATTACTACATTATACATTTAACAAGCATTTGTTATTAGGCATGATCAATATTGTAAGTTTTGTTTATAAAAGTTATACAAAAGCTTTTGTTCCAAGATATTTTTGCCCTTAATATTCTAAATACTAATACTTCTTGTATCGAAGGTGAAATTTCATTAAACTACTGAAAACAAATGTTGTCGGAAACATTATAAAGCAATATTTTTTTTTATATCGAAGTTTTGTCCATTGAGAATTTTGGAAAGCTTGTGCTCTTACAACTTTTTTTGTTTCTATTGGAAACTTATAACTTCAGAATATCGAGATAATAATATTCGCAGGTCCCTGATCAATTCATTCTAATATTTCACTATGTATACATGAAGTCTTGTTTGATTATCTTTTAAATATATATGCTACTTTCTTGTAATCATGGTGGTCCAAAAATTGGATGTGTTTCAATCATAATTTTGCCAAATTTAAGTATTCATTCATATAGATGAATTTCTATCAAAAGGGATATACATTCTTCATGGTGTATGCACATGAACTTCTTTTAATCTTCTCAGCAATCTGCTTCACTAATAAGGAATTTGGAATAGGTAAAGGTAATGACCAATGTTTAATTCATATTTTAATTCTCTTTTATTTTGAATTTCACTCCATACTTATCATATAAATATTCAAGTCCTCTTCATATACATAATTGCTACATTATTTGGGATTTTGAATCAACTTCAATATTTTGGGGCTAATATAAATTCAGAATGGAATAAAAAAAGAGAATATTCATCACTGCAATTCATAAAGAAGCATACCTTAATCTTTATTTATGATGGAATCGATTTATTTCTAATTCCTTGAACATAAAACATTGTTTTCTTCTAGTTTACTGCTTTCTTTAGTTTAGATTCAATGAATAATGATTTTGGGTCAATAAGATTTCAATCAATTCAACTTTTCATGTTTCCAATTCTAATTAAAGGAAGAAGTTAACATGTATTGGAGAAAATCATCTCTCTCAGGTAAAGATTAAATGCAATTCTCAAATGGTAAGTTTCATGTCCACACTTTCATTTATTTTCATTATTTCACTTTTGGTTTCATTTTTGTTTTTTTTAGTTTTTGCTGATATTGAACTATGTTTTACAGGTCTTCGTGAACCTTTGGCACCTCTACCTGATCAGTTTTTATATTCATTCTCTTTTGTTTAGTTTGTTTTGATATCCTTAAATAGAAGCAGTAATGATACTCATCGAATAATCTAAACGGGGGAGTTTCTAAACTCTAGTTTGTTTCTTTAAGCATTACTTTCATTAGAAAATGGTTAAGATGCTTTTTGCAAGGATTTGCTTTGAAACAAGAAAGTTTACAGCAGACATAGGCTTCTCATTTAGCATATTATCTATCATCACTACTATTCACCCTCTAAATTTTGAGATTCTCATTTTTTATAACTCTGCAAGATAAAAAAATTTAAATATCAACATAGGAACAGGGATAATTTTAGGGGCGAATTTTAGCCCAAAGGCGAATTTTAAGGGATTTTAAATTTTTTTAGGGCGAATTTTTTATATAAAACCCATTTTTTATAGTTTAATAAAGTTAGCCCAAAAAATATTTTAAAAATAATTAATTATTTAACATTATCCCACCAAAAAAAGGGCGAAAAGGGCGCACAAAACTGGAAACATGAAATTCGCCCCCGATTTTCCAGGTTTCCTTGGCATTCGCCCCCGATTTTCTAGATTTCTTTGCCATTCGCCCCATTTTTTCAGTTTTCAGTGGTTCGGAGAGGTCGCTGGGCTTTGTGCACACAGATTTTCAAGTTCTTGCTGGCTGAGCGAGGCCGACTCTCTCTGGTCCGTCTCTCTCTGGTCCGTTTCAGTCATAGATCTGCGCAGTGACCAATTAAGGATTTTCTTTGTTGGGCATCCTTTTCCTAGATCCAAAGGACCGTCGCACGCCTGTTCATCCTCACGCTGTTTCTGCCAAATTTATTCTATGTACCGGTCCGTGATCTTAAATTTGAAACACTACTGGCTGTGAAGATCCCTTCCGCTGTAAGGGCATTCTCGAGGTGTGTAGTCTGCATTGATTTTGCTTTGTTGTAAGGGGTTTTATTTTTTCCTCTATTTGTGCATGGTTTTCCTTATGGTCTGTCTGCTTGCATGTACAAAAGTTGCAGAGACAGAAGACGAAGGCATGAAGTCGACAAATTCCGCAGGGACCTTTGGACAGAAACTGATAAAGGTTATTAGCGATGTATGTTTTACATTCTTTGTGCTTGCTGTACTGGTAATCACAGTGATTGCAATTAAGTAGGTAGTCGCCACCTTGTCATCACCAACAACGCCCTCTTCAACCTTTAACATCATCAGGTATCATGCATTTTTTCTTCACTTCCCTAAGGGAGACACTTGTTACTTTTCAAGCTCTTACACATCAACATATCCACTGCCTACAAATCTTTGGCATCCAAATAGCAATCACAAAATCAGACTCCAAACATATTTTTTTGACAAAGAATTTTCTTTCAGGTTTTGACTATCACTCTTAATGGAAGGTTTTTGATTTCCATAAATATTCACTAGGAGTTATAAATATGTATCTCAAATTTTCCTTCACTTCACAGGCTTTGATTTGTGCCCTAACAAGTAACACAGGTCGGGGATCTCCAAAATTCATTGTCTGCAGAGAATGGTATCCCCATATGTCTGCAACAATATGTATCCTCCGCCTCAACACTTTCAGGCATCTAACCATCTTAAAATCCTCCTAAGTCTAGTCTACAAATTCTAGGTGTCTGATATTTGTTTGCCATGTTAGATCTAAGTACAGTACATCCACCTCTATCCACAAATAGAGAATCATGTCCCTACTCTGCCTCTTCCTCTCATCCAAGGCAAAATACACATTTGCAATAATTATAAAAAATCAACATGGGTGAATGACTTACAAATTTGGAGACAATTCCACACTTAGCCAAATGCCCTAGTCTCCATATTTTTCATAGTGGTCCCACCTCTTCTATTAGTAGTTTCAATACAAGTGTCACTACTACAGAGTGGGTGTGTATCTTCTTCACAAGTTCCTCTGGATCAATTTTGCTACAAAACATGTGAAAAAACAAAGGTAGAGTTGCAAGAACCAAAAATATTTTTTTTTAAATTTTATTAAATACAGTGATTTGAATTTTCCAAGGGATACACTCAGATCCTATGATAGTTTCCTGAAACATAACCCAGAAATATGTCCTTTGATTTCTGGCTGTTAGGTTTCCTCCCCTTTGCTGTGACCAACTTGCACTCTCCTCCCTTGGACTTGACCTCTAGATGAAAGTCCTTCACCCTCGCTGAGATCTAATTGAGTCACTATCCTTCGTGTCTCAAACACACAATGTCTCTTGTGTTCACTCTCTTATGTATCTCCATCTAACCTTGAGTTATTGACCAAATCCACAACCCTAATCTCCAAAGTTATTGACGGTTGATGATAGATCTCAATATCACTTGAGATCAGTGGTTTAAATTCATTAGATCGACTCACTTTTTCTTATAAAAGTCAATTAGTTTAATAATTGTTTTAATTAAAGTAATTTTGCTACGATTAAAGGCCTTGGACGACCTCCACACACCTAGGCACATAGACCTATGTAGAAGTACCCATCCAATGCTACAAACATCAATACTCCCTCTTAGCGAGGAAGGTACTTCTTGAAGAGCCACCTACAATCGACTTTCCCTTTAATCCCAACACAATGTCCCACGCATCTTCCCTCACCATGGCAATCCTCCAAACTTCCTAGTCTATTGCCTCATCAATGATGTTAGTCATCAATGAAACATACCTCATAAACTTCTTTAGATGCCCGCTCTCCCTAAATGTGCTCCTAGGACCTGAACTTCTTGCAGCATCCCTCTTATGTCTCCCCTTCATCTAACCTTGCTTTTATAAGCTTGAGTTACTGACTAAATCCACAACCCTAATCTCCAAAGTGATTGATAGTTGAGGTTAGATCTCAACTTCACTTGATATTAGTGGTTGAAATTCATTAGATTAACTCACTTTTTCTTATAAAAGACAATTAGTTTAATAATTGTTTTAATTAAAGTAATTTTGCTATGATTAAAGGCCTTGGACAACCTCCACACAAGTAGGCACATAGACCTATGCAAAAGTACCTATCCAATGCTACAAACATCAATACTCCCTCTTAGCAAGGAAGGTACTTCTCGAAGAACCACCTAGAATCGGCTTTCCCTTCAATCCCAACACAATGTCCCATGCATCTTCCCTCAGCATTGCAATCCTCCAAACTTCCTAGTCTATTTCCTCATCAATGATGTTAGTCATCAATGAAACATACCTCATAAACTTCTTTAGATGTCCGCTCTCCCTAAATGTGCTCCTATGACCTAAACATGCTTCTCAGCATCCCTCAATGTTTTCTCAAACCACCTCTGTCTTGTGACAAAACTTGAAGGAGCAACTCATAAACCTTCCTAGATGACAAGATCTCCTTGAACTTAACATCTATGCTCACAATTGCCTTCCTCTGCACTAGTATAAAAATCTTGTAAGCTTTTTAGATCTCTCTATATCCAACAAATATCCCCTTCTCGCTTGAAGGGTCTAGCCTTGTCCTCTTCTTCGCAGGCACATGAATGTATACTGGAAAACCAGAGATTCTCAACTACCTTATCTTTGGCTTCACCCCAATGAATGCCCTCCTCTAGAGTCTTGTCCCCAATATCCTATGCAAACTCATGTTATGCCATAGATTACCAGTACATGTTTTACATTCTTTGTGCTTGTTGTACTAGTAATCACATATTAGATAAATCATAATACTTAGAATCTTCTGACAGATCTAACCATTATTTCCTGTAGTCTATTTTTCATAACCTGACATCTTCATACCATCTCCATTTTGTTCTCACATCATCTCTTTATCACACAAACGAATTCAACTCTTCATGGTACAGACCCATTCGATGAAGATTCTCACTGGAGCTTAGATCTGTCAGAAGATTCTAAGTATTATGATTTATCTAATATGTGATTACTATTACAACAAGCACAAAGAATGTAAAACATGTACTGGTAATCACGATGATAGCTTTCTTCCTCTATAAATGTTTTTTATTCATTTCAATTCACAGGCCCACTTAACTCGTTATTTAAAATATCAAGAAAACTAAGCTCCAGTGCACCAAAACTGCTTGGAATTGAACCAGATAGTTTGTTGTTTGAAATATTTAAGGAGTTTACATCAGCAATAGATCCAATAACTAAAATTAATTTTATGTAGTGTATATTATAAATACAGTATACTACTAAATTGAAATGAATAAAAAACATTTATAGAGGAAGAAAGCTATCATATGTGATTACCAGTACATGTTTTACATTCTTTGTGCTTGCTGTACTAGTAATCACATATTAGATAAATCATAATACTTAGAATCTTCTGACAGATCTAACCATTATTTCCTGTAGTCTATTTTTCATAACCTGACATCTTCATACCATCTCCATTTTGTTCTCACATCATCTCTTTATCACACAAACGAATTCAACTCTTCATGGTACAGACCCATTCATCTTATATATGTTTACTTAATCCATTATTTACAACAGTTAATTACTATTAATGATACCAACAAAAGCATATCACCCCTAAATCCACTCTCCCAGCTCTTGATCAAAACTTTATAAGTTATGTTAAGCCATTGACCTGAGCTTCTAAGTCAAACTTTATGCTTACATCGAGACAGTACAATACAATGTCAATCTGCATCTCCACAATTCAATATATAGTCAATCCAATCAGCATAAAACACTCCAGCTCAACGAGTTTTCAATCTACTTGTTTGATGACAACCTATGTTAATAATAGATTATAATATATATACTTGTATAATGTCATCCTATACTGGCATTAGTCACTATGACCTGCATGTAGTTGTCACTCTCTTATACTATGTGCTTATCTATCCCAATCCTGGTTCAATCCTCCTTGCGCTCAGCTTATGACTGCATATTAACCAACCAGTCAAGAATCCGAGATTTTTCTGGTTCAAAATTCAAATATACAACTAAAAAGTAAAAAATTTGCAAGACACAAAAACTCTTGGGTACAATTACACAATTTTATGCCTAGATAGGTTAGCATTTGGCCTTAATCCCAAGATTTTTTTCACTCTCAGAGGAGTTCTATAGCCAAGTTTGAATGGCTATAAGTTTATGCAATTCCCTCATCAATTTTGTTCGCAATGGCAAGCTGATCATTATTCATTCCCTGAGCACTTACTTGGCACATTGCATCCATAACATCTAGGAAGCCTTGTTTGAAAGCAAATCTCAAAGTCCCTCAAGCATTACCTGATGACAATAGCTACTGGTATCCACTTCTCATAACTCAACAAATAGTGAAAAAAAAGGGTAAAATGCATACTGAAAAATTTCAATGCAGAGTAAAAAATAAGAAAAGAAATTGCTCAAAGTGAACAATGATTTTTTCGGCACTTATAGGTGGTAAATATTAAATATTGAATACCTGTCTCTACCTGTCTCTACCAGCAAGTGGTAATTATTGAATAGCTGGAAATTTTGGCAGCTGAGCTGTTCTAGCACACATAACTCTAGAAGCCTTAAGCTCACTGTCTCGCTTTAATAAAGTGTCTTTTAACATCTTGGATTTTTCCTCCATTGCTAACAGGCGTTCTGTAAGATATTCAATCTCTTTCTGAGCATGTTCCCGGTGACTATCATTTGAAAAATTTGTAGAAGAAATAGGTGAAGTGGCCCCCTACCAAGAGACTTCCTAAATTTCACTTCCCCAGCTTCCTTTCCAGCTGTCTCTACTTCAAGTTTCATTTGAGCAAGCAAAGCAGGCCCTGGTAACCTTTTGCGCACTAGACCCCTCAGTCTCTGGCACTCAGCCTTTAACTTAGCAGTTTTTTTAACAGTTTCTGAATGTTGCTTGTTCGCTGCCTCTGCAGATTTCTTACATAGGTCCCTTTCATCAATTATTGATTCCATTTCCTTACTGAGTGATTGAAGCTTGTATTTCAGGGCAGTATTTCACTTTCTAATGATTCAAGCTTCACCTGAAGAACTTTGATCTTAGCCTCAGCTTGATTTTTTGCTTCATGTATTTCCATTAACTTTGAACTTTCTTGCAGAGAATTACCCATTGTATTATGCTTTGTTTTTTCCTCAAGTAACAGCTGATCCAATTCAACTATTCTGGCATCAAGCTCAAACTTCATTTTCCCTTTCAATGGATGTGCCGATCAGGAATTCGAGCTTTTCCATAAAATGCAAATGGAAGATGTGCGACCTCACTTTTCTACCTTGGTGAATGTACTATCAGCATGCAGTCGTTTACCTGCTTTGCACCAAGGGAAGTGGATCCATGATTACATAATTAGAAGTGGACTGGAGTCAAGTGGACTGGAGTCAAGTGTTTCTATAAGTAATTATGTTGTAGCCATGTATGCAAAATGTGGATATGTAAATATAGCACAACAGTTATTCGATTTATTATCTCAAAGAGATTTAGTCACATGGAATGTAATAATTGTTGGGAATGTGCAGAATGGGCATGCCAAAGAAGCTTTGGTACTTCTTCATCAAATGCAATTAGTAGATACGAAACCTAATTCAGTCATGATGCTGAGTGTGCTCCCAGCTTGTGCTGATCTACCAGCTCTGCAACAAGGTAACCGGATCCATAATTTGATAATTAGAAATGGGCTTGAGGCATATGTTTTTGTGATGACTACCCTCGTAGACATGTATGCCAAATGTGGGAACATAGATGCTGCAAAGCATTTGTTTGAGAAAATGACTAGACGAGATGTCATCTATTGGAGTACAATGATTGCAGGGTATGGAATGCATGGCCTATATAAGGATGCCCTTGGAATTTTTGTTCAAATGCAACAAGCAGGCTTGAAGCCAGATCACATCACTTTCGTTGGGGTTTTATCTGCATGCACTCATGCAGGTCTTGTGGATGAGGGTTGGTGATACTTCAATTGCATGAGTAAAGATTTTTCTCTCACACCTAGGCTGGAGCACTATGCTTGCATGGTTGATATTCTTGGTCGTGCTGGCCGATTGGATGAGGTGGAGCACATTATAAAAAATATGCCAATAGAACCTGATAGTGAGGTATGAGGGACTTTACTTTCTGCTTGCAATGCTCACTACAATGTAGAGTTGGC